>CAWUOW010000348.1:0-504000 GCA_963924055.1 Drosophila limbata
CTGAGATCGCTGGTCAAGTCAGCACAACGGTACTGATGATAGAGATTGGCATCTCTTGAAAACAGCTGTATACCGTGCCATGCTCCTTGCGATCTGCAAGTGTTTTGTGTGTTGTTGTTTGTTGGTGTCTTATAGACATTACTTGACCTCAAGTTAGCTAAAACTTATTTCTCCAATAAACACTTTTTTGAGAATATTTCGGAGCTTTTTATGGATATGGGCATAGATGGATTGCCTTTCTGTAAAAGCTCTTCCAATAGTTTGTGGCCAATTTTGGGATTTTTTCGTAATGTCCAAAATAGCGAAGTGTTCCTAATTTGCACATTTCTGGGAAATAAAAAGCCCACTAACACTAATATTTATTTGTCAGATTTTATGAACGAACTGAAACGCATTAGAATGGACGGCGTTGACTAAAGTCAATTGCCACGCATTCATTTGCGATTCCCCAGCGCAAGCCATGATCTGCGGATGAAAAGGTCATACAGCCTATCATGGCTACAATGAAATGCACACAAGTGCCTACTCGCATACGAAATCATATTTCCTTTTCAACCACTCGAGGCCTTAAAATTACTGATGATGACTATGCGTCTAGAAAATATGTTGACCATCATATCAAATCTTTTCTAGGGAATGACTCCATATTAGAACATTTTTGGCATGATTACACAATTCCCCTTAGACCCTATTCACCTTATTGATCGAAAAGTATCAATCTAACTTACAAATGTGCATACTAAGATTTTTAGAAACTCACCTGGTTCGTGGGATAAACAGGTGTAAGTGGGAGGGGCAAAATTTTAATGATTGGAGCTATTGGGGCCGTTGGAGCCTTTTTGAAATTTCTTTGAATTTTTTACAATTCTAGTCAAAAATACGCGTCGAATGACACCTCGATTATCGAAATCGGACCACTGATTTATTAATTTTGAAATTTTTAGGGGCCTTCCGAAAATTAGATGAAAAGTCAGTCTGTCTGTTTATCTGTTTGTCTGTTTGTTTGGATCAAATCTTTGATTTAGCTTAAAAGTTTGAATGAGGACTTGTTCCTGCTCAAAAATCTAAAAACGTTTGTTCTACGACTTTTTCGAAAAATCGATAGTAAAATTTAAACTGTTATGCATACCTTGCATACCTTTTAAGTCTTTTTCTAAAGTACATAGGTAAATTGTTACAGGTGACATAAGGTATTTTCCCCCACATTTTTGAAAAAATGCCTCTTACGATTTTTTTCAAATTTCAATATGTTTTAGTTTGTTAAATTTCGCCGATAGGTTTGGAAGATATAACCTATTAACAGAATATATACGTTTTACTTTGAATTGGAATAGGGCTCTGTTAATGACGCCACTGCGTCTTGTTTTTGGCATTGTGCAATAGAGAACTTTTTTCGAAATTTTTTACACACTCCTCACCAGTCTTATTGGAGGTTATAAGTTCCATCGACGGCGGAGTGGGCGGTCTGCCAACCACGCGTTGAATATTCGCTATCCAGCGGCGGTGAGGTGGGCGACCTGCACACCTCACTTTCCACGTGCCCCTTGACACTTTATATATAAATGTATGCTTATATGTGTAGGTCTCTGTCGCTGAGTACAGCGGTAGAGCGGGAGCATGCAGTGATTGTTAACATATGTATATTTAAGGCATATACGTTGTGCTTATACATATCGCAAGACAAAGTAATGTTGTGCTGCAGAATATGCAGACGTTGCATATTTCAAGCTATGGTCAGGCCACTTATAAGTGGAGGATCATATTGTAAATGTACTTTGGATTGCGTTATATGTACCGACAAAGTGTCGTTGTATGGATTATTGTGTATTTGGATTTGTAGACCCTTGTAATATGATTAAACTTTGACAATTTCATCTGGAGCGTCTGCTCCTCAGTGTTACTTTATTCAGAATGAATCTCATATATTCGTGCTGGGTTTGTCTAACCCGAAACATGCCATTCTTATATCTATGTCTTATATTTATATGTAAGTATATTGGTGTCTACATATGTATGCAGAAGGCATGCATATGTTGTGTATATCTTGACCACTTGAGCTGTAAAGTGCATGCTCAGCATTCCCACACGCTACGATCGGCATGCATATAAGTGGTGGATCGTATGACATATGCGCTGGTGTGTTTATATGTTTGAGTGTGGACTTTTGGGTATTTGTATATTTATGATTATTATGACTGAGTGTCACAATGTATGTATTTACTGTTATACCCTTTGATTTGTATTACTGACATTGTAGGTATACTACACCTCCCTTTTTAAAGTAGTGTCGTAATATATGTAGTCATTAGAGAGTGTTAAAGTCGGTATAAAAATATTGAAAGTAATAGTAATAGTAATTTTTTAATTTTTTTTTTAGTTTTGTTTTTTTTTTTTTTTTGTATCTTATTTTAAAGTGTTTTAAGAGAGTGTTAAAGTCGGTATAAAAATATTGAAATTAATAGTAATAGTAATTTGTAAATTTTTTTTTTTTTTTTGTTTTTTTTAGTATTATTCCATTTGTGGGTTAATAAGGCCGATGCGATTCATTTTTATAAAAAGTTACATTTTATTTATAAAAATTGTCCTCCTACGCGATTCGGCGACATTTTTCGCCTTCCTCAGGGAGTCTGGGTTGAATAAAATTATTAATATGTGTTTACATTACACGAAACAATTATACAAAGAAACACTTAAAATACATACATTTCAAACTTAGTGGTTAACATTTATTCTGTGTGGTGTCGTCAATTCCTATCCTATTATTGCACTGTCCTTTCTGGTTCATCGTCAATTGTTTATTTAATTTATTTTTACTTTCATTTTTGTCACCTACAATTTTGCGTTTGTCCACTGTAAGAGCTGCCGCGTATATGAAATTTGATTGTTCAACGTCTTCCTTATGGTTTATGGTTCTGTCTCCTTGTTGTTGTATCCGCAAGCTTTCTAGCGTCATTCTCGTTTTCTCTCTTCTCTCTACGTCCAAAATTTTAACATCATCGAAATCAGCTGTATGGTTTGTTGTTGTTAGATGCTGCGCTAGAGCTGTTGTCATCTTTTTTTGGTTTTTTTTTTGTGTATCTTATTTTATAAGTGTTTTAAAAATGTATAAAAAGTGTAATTAAGAATGTGTAAAATATTGTGAGGCAGCATATCGCTGCCCCACAATAATATTTGTTATTTAATTCCAATGAGCGAGCCAGTGGATTGCGCTCGCTCATTTTATATATTCCCGTGAACACCGCATGGAGCGAGCACGTTCGGTTCAGGGAACTAGCGCAACGGAATAAGTCGCGTTCTCGTGAACCGATATTTTTAGTTCTAAGGAACCCAGCACTGGAGCACGATCGTTCATCTAGTTCCAAGATGAACGGTGGGAAAAAGATGGTGGAATTTCCGCCATGACGGCAAGCGTCACTTTTCTGACGGGCTCGCATCGAATAGACGTGTTTTCTCGTGAACGCCAAGTATTTTCTCCAAGTGAACAAATAAAACAATCGTGCGCATCCGCCAACAACAACAACGACAATTCTTAAACAGTGACGCCGCAACATCACTACACGGCTGTGGTTTTTTTGATTTGTGTGTGTGTGTGCATACCCTGGCAGTCGCCACAGTCGGCAGCAATAACAGCAACGACCACAACTCAGTGCGTGTGTGTGTGTGAGCAGTGCGGCCGCCACAGCCTGCAACAACAACAGCAACGACCACAATTCAGTGCAGCGTGCGCGTGCCAGTGCAGCCGCCACAGCCTGCAACAATAACAGCAACGACGACATTGCAGCGTGCGCGCACCAGTGCAGCCGCCACAGCCTGCAACAACAACGGCAACGACCACGTCCGAGTGTGTGTGTGTGTGCGTACCAGTGCGGCCGCCGCAGCCTGCAACAACAACGGCAACGACCACTTACTAGTGTGTGTGTGTGTGTGTGTGCCCTTGCAGCCGCCACAGCCAGCCACAACAGGAGGCACACAGCGCAGCGCAGCGCTACCAGCCGCAACACGACCACAGCCAGCCACAACAGGAGCCACACAGCGCAGCGCAGCGCTACCAGCCGCAGCACGCCCCTTTTTGGTGTGTGTGTGTGAGCAGTGCAGCCGCCACAGCCTGCAACAACAACAGCAACGACGACATTGTAGCGTGCGTATACCAGTGCAGCCGCCACAGCCTGCAACAACAACGGCAACGACCACGTGCTAGTGTGTGTGTGTGTGTGCCCTTGCAGCCGCCACAGCCAGCCACAACAGGAGCCACACAGCGCAGCGCAGCGCTACCAGCCGCAACACACCTTACACGCCATACAGCGCAGCGCCGAGCCACCGGCCGCAACGTTCAGTGCAGGGACATCCCTCCTGAAAACCAACGACCAGTAGTTGGCAACGGGAGAGAAGCCAGCGCGGTGTGAAACCCGACAAGGAGCCACCTGCGGAAACGCAGCAATCGGATTGCATATCCGCTCCTTTTTTTCTAATAGCGGGTAAGCTGGCCAGCGGCCTCTGTTTTCTCTACTCTTCTTGGTTCCGTCTATGGAACAGGGATCAACTCTTCTAACCGTGCAGCAACTTCTATGATACAAACATTTGATAATTCTGGTGGAAGAAAACCCCAGCATGGGGCAATAAATAATTGACTTTTGTAACGATGATGGTATGTTTTCTTTGTTCCTCGTTCCCCTTGTGGGCAACCAATTCTCCTTCTTCCTCAGGTCATTACAGGTACCCGGAGACGAGCCCAAGGAGGGGACGCACGTTCGATCCGACTGGCCGGACTTGGTGCCTCAGTGATGGCTCAGGAATAGAGATACGGTCTTATCGTTTCTATTCTAGGGCCCTCACTGGTGCACCAGGCCTGGTAACAGCGGAGTCCGGTCCGTGGACAGAGTTACCTTGGGAAGGAGAGACACCGTCATACGGTTTCTCCTTTCTGGGCTGCATCCCTTAACGCCGCCGGAATGGAACGAACTTGCGTCTCACATTTGGAAAGGGGAGGTGCGAGGAGAGCGACGCAACGGGTCTCGGGAGTCCCTCCTCGGCCTCCCAAGCCAATCTTGGGTTCGCAGCCAGGTCATCCTAGCCGATCTTCGAGCGAGAACGTTCGCCTAATCGTGGACGCTCCCGCTGCTCTGTCCAGACGTCCCAGATGTTATACAAATTTTCTGTAAACAGACCTTTGCCGGACTGAGATGCCGACCCCGGCTGGGAAAACTTCGTTACAGATGGCGCCCGAGCAGGGACGTCTGGAATAAATGATTATAAGGAAGCTCTTCCCCCCGCGGCATTTTTTTTTTCACGCGGCATTTTTTTCCCCACGTGGCATTTTCTCCACGATCAGCGAATTTTTTTTTCGCCTGCCCAAAACATTTTTCCATTTTTTTATATTTTTGGGAAAGAATTTTTTGTTAACATGGTACGCTCAAATGCGAAAAGTCAAGTTCTCGGAAGAGGCGATAGAGCCGTTCTTCAGCGAGGATTCAAAGCAAAAACAAAAGGAGCAATGCCAATTTTTTCTCCTTCTTCCTTCTTCTATTCAAGGCGGGAAATAATTTTTTTTTTAGGGGCAGTTAATTTTTGAGGGGCCACTTTATTGAGTCTTCCTTTCTTTTCTCCTGGACAAGTAGCAGAGGGCCCAGAAAATTAGCAGCGCCAGTTCGCCGCAGCGGGAGATATTGTTGCTGTCTTCCAGATCGCGAGAGAACGGGAGAGAGAAGCGGGACCACGACGTTGGCACTGCGAGATGTATCGCCAGATGCGCTATTATGGCGCACCAGCGCTGGACATATCGATGACGCCCAGCGGCCGCCCAGGCATAGAACCGCCCCCAAACAGTCCTCGGTGCTCGGACGATAGCCGTTCGACGGAGCCCAACATGGCCATCACGGGCCCCGTGCCGACCATGGAGCCGGACGTCGCCAGGGCAGCCGTCGGTTGGGCCCAAGTTAACTGGGTTGCCGCTCCAGCAGCGTGGCACTTCCGCGGCCTGTACGGGCTAGTTCCAGTTTCCCTTCTGGATTGTGTCGACAGGGCCCGAAACCACGCCCGTGGCCGAAACATCAGGGTTCGCGTGCGCACCGGCGGGAGGATGTTCCAGATCCAGATATTGCGGAACGGAACAGTCACTGTGATTTATATCCCGCGGGAATAAAATCTTTTTAGATTTCTCAGTCCCTAGCTGATTCATGTCTTTTTTCTCTTTTTTTTGCTTATATAACAACCAGAACTGCAGCGCAGGCAAAAACAGCAAACGCAAGCAGAGTTGCAGCGCAGGCAGAAACACAACGCAAGCAGAGCTACAGCGCAGGCAGCAGCGCAACGCAAGCAGACCTGGCTCTGCCGCTACAAGGGCGGGCAGCGCTACAAGCTGGCTCTGTCGCCACGAGCGCGGGCAGAATTCCAAGTGAGCGAATTTCTGCGCCTCGTGCGTGAGCAGCAGCCACAGGCTGGCTCTGACGCCACAAGGGCGAGCAGAGGGCTAGGCGACATTTTGTCGCGACGCGTTCACGAGCAGCGCTACATTCACGGCCTCTGCCGACGTCGACTGCGATCGCTGCCGGTCTCATGGCTTGAGCCGAAGCAGCGAGGAGTTAGTCAAGCAAGAACCTTCACCGCGAGCAGTCGTCTTTACTAAGCAAACAAACAGTCAAGCAAGAACCTTCACCGCGAGCAGTCGTCTTTACTAAGCTGTGAGGCAGCATCCAGCTGCCTCACAAATCTAGTATTATTACACCACTGAGCGAGCCACTGGATCGCGCTCGCTCAGTTGGTTCATTAAAGTTTTGGTATTTTGAACATCGCATGGAGCGAACACGAAGAACTAGCGCAATGAACTAAGTCGCGTTCTCGCAGTTCAATTTTCGTTCTAAGGAACCACGCACGATCGTTCATCTGGTTCCGAAGGTGAACGAGCAAGAAAAATGGTGGAACTTCCGCCACGCGGCACTTTTTCACTTTTCTGACGGGCTCAAAGCAAGCGGACGTGTTTTCTCGGACTTCAAAGTTTATTTCAAAGTGACATCAGCAACAACAACAGTGTGTGTGTGCGCGGGCATTATACGACGCAAGCAGCAACAACAAAAGTGTGTGCGCAGAAATCTGCCTTTTCTGGCCGCAAGCAGCAACAACAACAGTGTGTGCGCGGAAATCTGTTTTTTTTGGCCGCAAGCAACAACAACAACAAAACACAGCGCAGCGCAGCGCCATCAGCAGCAGCACCGTCGGTGTGTGTGTGACCTCAACCACAACAACAAAGCACAGCGCAGCGCAGCGCCATCAGCCGCAACACCGTCGTGTGTGTGTGAAAGACCGGCAACAACAACGAAACACAGCGCCGCGCAGCGCTATCAGCAGCAACACCCTCGTGTGTGTGTGTGTGAGTGTGAGGACAACGAGCCACCTGCGGAAACGCAGCATCCATTTCGGCCGATCGTATAGCCGGTAAGCTGGCCAGTGGCCTCTTTTCATTTCTCGGCTCCGCCTATGGAGCAGCGGCTTAACATCTTTCCACTGTGTGCGGCGGCACAAAATTTCTTTCCGTTTTCTCCTTTTTATATATACCATTGCGCAAGGAATAAATAAGAAAATGGAAATGGCATGCACGAGTTTTATTTTCCCTGTGGTTCGGGGCAAATATTTTCCGTTTAGTTTCATTACAGGATTTTAGGTAACCTGATGCGAGCCCTAGGATGCGGAGGCATGGTCTGCCCAACCGGCCGGACCTGGTGCGCCGGAGACGCCTCAGAAATAGAATCTTGGTCTGTTCCGTTTTCTATTTCTGAAGCCTCTCTCCGGCGAACCAGGTTTGGAAACACTTGGATACGGTCCACGAACAGAATTTTGGTCCGTTCCGTTTTCTGTCCGTGGATTCGATACCAGGCGGCCGGGTCTGAGCGTCGTTGGGGTATCCTTGGGATGAGATTTTGGTCTGTTCCGTTTCTCATCCCGGGGTACAACACCCAACGCCGCCGGAAAGGGACGACTTTGTGGCCGCATCCGAACCGAGAGACTCAGGGGGCGAGAAGAGGACGACGTAACGGGATTCGGGAGTTTCCTCCTCGTCCTCCTGGTCGCTCGTGGGTTCGCATCATGGTTCTTTTCAGCCGATCATCGAGCGGGAGCGTCCGCATACCCTCTGACGCTTCCGCCGCTCATTTCAGCCGTCCCAGATGTTAATAAATATTTTCTATAACAGACCCTGGCCGGACTGAGACGCAGACCCCGGCTGGAAAACTTCGTTATAGATGGCGCCCGAGCAGGGACGTCTGGAACAAAATTCTTATTGGACATTTTGTCCCTTTAATAAACATCTAGAGCAAAGATATCGGCTGATAATTTAATCCTATTGGGAAGCATGCCATTAGAAACCATATTTTCTTATTTCGAGCCAATACAAAATTTCCGAGCCCGTCAGGAAAGTCAACCACGGGATCCTCGCAAGCATACATTTTTTCCCCACAACGGTCTCAGAAATATTATTGCCCTCGTAGCTAGCAGTACTAACCAAAATACCCTGTAGAACATTTTTTCCCATTTCTGTATTTTTTTTCCTCTTGGCATTTTTTTTACCACGCGGCATTTTTTCCCGCGCCATTTTTTTCCACGCGGCATTTTTTGCCCGCACCATGTGGCATTTCCTCCACGATTAGCAAAACATTTTTTTATACATATTTTCGGGAAATAATTTTTTTTTAGGGGGCATTTTATTTTGAGGGGACATTTTATTCAGTCTTCCTTTCTTTTTCTCCTGGACAAGTAGCAGAGGGCCCAGAAAATTAGCAGCGCTAGTCCGCCGCAGCGGGAGATATTGTTGCTGTCTTCCAGATCGCGAGAGAAACGGGCGAAGAGAAGCGGGACCGCTGCGTTGGCCTCCGAGATGTACCGCCAGATGCGTTATTACGGCGCACCAGCGCTGGACATATCCATGACACCCAGCGGCCGCCCAGGCATAGCACCGCCACCAAACAGTCCCCGGTGCTCGGACGTCGACGTCAGGGTTCGCGTGCGCACCGGCGGAAGGATGTTCCAGATTCTGATATTGCGGAACGGAACCGTCATCGTGACCTATATCCCGCCAGAATAAAATCTCTAAGATTTCTCAGTCCCTAGCTGATTCACGTCTTTTTTCTCTTTTTTTTTGCTTACATAACAAGCCGAGCTGCAGCGCAGGCAAAGCAGCAAACGCAAGCAGAGTTGCAGCGCAGGCAGAAACACAACGCAAGCAGAGCTACAGCGCCGACAGCAGAGCTACAGCGCCGACAGCAGCGCAACGCAAGCAGAGACACCGCGTGCGACCACAAAGCTACAACCTGGCTCTGCCGCTACAAGGGCGGGCAGCGCTACAAGCTGGCTCTGGCGCCACGAGCGCGGGCAGAATTCCAAGCGAGCGAATTCTGCGCCTCGTGCGCGAGCAGCAGCCACAGGCTGGCTCTGACGCCACAAGGGCGAGCAGAGGGCTAGGCGACATTTTGTCGCGACGCGTACACAAGCAGCGCTACATTCACGGCCTCTGCCGACGTCGACTGCGATCGCTACCGGTCTCATGGCTTGAGCCGAAGCAGCGAGCGGACAGTCAAGCAAGAACCATCACCGCGAGCAGTCGTCTTCTCTAAACAAAAGAAAAGTCAAGCAAGAACCATCACCGCGAGCAGTCGTCTTCTCTAAACAAAAGAAAAGTCAAGCAAGAACCTTCAACGCGAACAGTCGAACTCCAGTCTAGCAAATAAAATTCAATAATTCAACGCAACCATTCCCCTGCCACGCAGCACACGAGCCGCACAGACACACCATATCGCACGATAGCGGAGAAAGTGCATCGCTGGGGTATCCACTTCGATGGGCAGTCGGATCCGCTGAGTTTCATCGAACGTGTGGAGGAACGCGCTGCGGCTCACCTAATCGACCTGGCACACCTTTCACAAGCCATTCCAGAACTACTTACTGGGAATGCTAGTGATTGGTTTCGTGTTAGTCGGTAGCAGGGAGCATCATGGGCCACCTTCAAGCAGGATTTCCTAGATTTTTTCTTGCCCCCTCGCTACTTTCAGCGTCTGGAGGACCAGATCCGAGCAAGGCAACAGAGGCCGGGAGAATGCTTCAAGACGTACATCGTGGAACTACGGTTGCTCATGAAGCGAGCAAGCTACTCAGGAACGCAGGAACTGGATCGGGCCTACGAGAACTTGCTGCCCGAATACCAACTGTATATCCGGCGGCACGAGGCCCACTCACTCCCGCAACTGACACAATTGGCCACGGACTTCGAGTTTGTCCGAGATCGCGAGCGACAGAGCAGTGGACCTGCACAACTGGGCCTAGCCATAGCCCACAACCGGGATGAGCCAGCCGTAGCGACCAGACATCGGAATCCTTTCCGAGACAGCCAGCCGAGCCATCAGCCATCCGTAGGAGAACCGCACGTTAACAGGATGATGCAAGAATCAGGTCCAGCCATCGACGTACAACGAGCCTGTAGACGCTGTGGTGAAATCGGTCACCAGGCGCGGGACTGTCGCAACCGGCAGCTGTACTACTGCTGGCGCTGTGGCAAACGAGGAATCAAGACGACGGAGTGCTGCGGTTTGGCTTCGGGAAACGGACAGCGGTCTTACCTGCCCCAGGACCAGGTGAGGACAGCCGCCAACCCGTCCCGGGAATAAATCCAGTCATGCGAGTGGAGAAGGCGCGCATCGTGGCTCAGGTCAGGATCGAGGGTCAGGTGAGGCAAGCCACCATAGACACTGGAGCCACGAGGAGCTTTATAAGCGAGGGTGCAGCAAGCCAACTCAACAGCCAACAACTTCGAGATATACGAGCCAAAGTCAGCATGGCAGATGGAAGTCGTGCCACCGTGTGCAAGGCACTCGTCGCAACAGTGCAGCTCGGCGAGAAATGGGCGTGCATACCCTTCCTGGTACTGCCAACCGTCGTGGACGACGTGATCCTGGGCATAGATTTCTTGTGTGCTGTCCAAGCGTCCCTACACTGTGGAGCCGTACAATTGCGGTTGACGCCAGCTTGTCTACAGACCCCCACCGGTCGTCGTAATACTACCCGCGCCACCACGGCGAGCCAGGATCCCCTTCCCGGGTGGGAAACGACGTTGGGCGGGACGACAGAAGCACTCATCACCCATGCTCGAACCACAGCCGGACCAGGCGACCTGTCCGCAGCAGCAAAGCATCACGAAGACCCCTTCGGGGGAACCACAGCCGGACCAGGCGACCTGTCCGCAATGCAACCAGAGAATCCCACGCGAGTCCAGAAAGATCCAAAGACGGGCAACCAACGTAATGTGTATAAAGACCCTTTCGGGGGCAATCCCACGCGAGTCCAGAAAGACCCAAAGACGGGCAACCAACGTAATGTGTATAAAGACCCTTTCGGGGGCAATCCCACGCGAGTCCAGAAAGACCCAAAGACGGGCACACCACGCAAAGTATCTCAAGGCCCAAAGGTGGGCACCGCACGCGACCAAGAAGACGCTCCGACGACCCCAGTACAGGAAGACGAGGATGACCATGAGACGAAGATGACTGAGGATACCCGTTCCACCGGGCCAAGTTCTTGGGGACCACTTGAAGATGGCGAGCCATCTCAACGTCCCTACCCCTTCGGGGAAACCACGGCCGAGGTATGCGCTCTAGCAATACCCCCGGAACCAGATCCTCACGTCAACGAGGCGGACGACGATGACCCCAGCGAGGCACAACCAAGACAAGAAGAAGAACCCGATCTAGAGCCATGGGTACGAGATTTCCTGGAACGAGAGCTAGCCCAATTCGAGACGCTGACCGGGGTGACGCACATTGCCGAGCATGTGATCACTATGAAGGATGACCGGCCCATCAAACAGAGATACTACCCGAAGAATCCAGCCATGCAGCGCATCATCGACGATCAAGTCGACGAGCTTTTGAAGAACAACTGCATCGAGCCGTCCAAGAGCCCTCATAGCGCGCCCATTGTGCTCGTGGGGAAGAAGACCGGCGACGTCCGGATGTGCATCGACTACCGGCAGCTGAACGCGAATTCTATCCCGGATGCGTATCCACTGCCGAGGATCCACCACATCCTGGAGCGTCTGCGCAACGCGAAATACATCTCGACGTTGGACCTGAAGAGCGGTTACTGGCAAATTCCTATGGCACGCGGCAGCCGGGAATACACCGCATTCACAGTACCTGGACGCGGTCTCTTCCATTGGAAAGTGATGCCATTCGGCCTCCACTCAGCGCCTGCCACTTTTCAAAGGGCCCTGGACAGCGTCATAGGCACTGACATGGAGCCCTGCGCGTTTGCGTATCTCGACGACATAATCGTGAGCGGAGCCCCACTGGAGGAACATGTACGCAACCTAGGGGAGGTACTCCGAAGGCTAAGGCAAGCCAACCTGCGGCTCAACCGGGCCAAATGCAAGTTCTTCCGACGCAGTCTAGTTTATCTTGGTCACGTCATCAGTGGAGAGGGAATCCACACGGACCCTGACAAGATCGCAGCAGTCCGAGAGTTACAGCCACCAGCGACCTGCCGTGAGCTAAGACGATGCCTGGGGATAGCGTCCTGGTATCGCCGCTTCGTCCCGAACTTCGCCGACATCGTCCAGCCCATGTCACTCTTGCTCAAGAAGGGCCAGAAGTGGGACTGGAAACCAGAACAGCAAGCTGCATTCGAGGAGCTCAAAGCACGTCTGACGGAAGCCCCAGTCCTCGCCTGCCCGGACTTTAGCGAGAAGTTTGTACTCCAAACCGACGCGAGCGACTGCGGACTTGGAGCCGTACTGACTCAACAGCACCAAGGAGCCGAACGGGTGATCGCCTATGTCAGCCGGCGGCTGGTCAAAGCGGAGGAGAACTATTCCGCCACGGAGAAAGAGTGCTTGGCCATAGTCTGGGCCATTCGCAAGTTGCGCTGCTACCTGGAAGGCTACCGGTTTGACGTAGTAACGGACCATCTCGCTCTCAAATGGCTAAACAGCATCGACAACCCTACCGGACGGATCGCACGATGGGCCCTATAGCTGCAACAATATCAGTTCGACATCCACTATCGCCGAGGCAAGCAGAACATCGTAGCAGACGCTTTGTCTCGCCAACCATTGGAAGTAGCCCTGCAGATCACACGAGAGGAAGAATCAAACTGCAAATGGATAACACGGCTCACCAAACGCATCTTGGAGGCTCCCGACAAGTTCCCGGACTTTACCATCGAGGGAAGTCAAGTATATCGCCACCTTGGTCATCGACCAGAGGAGGAGGACTACGTGCCCTGGAAGCTGTGCGTCGCTTCCGACCACAGATCTAGGGTGCTCGCTGAATGTCACGACCATCCCACCGCCGGACACCTGGGTATCCGGAAGACAATCGCTCGGATCAGTCAACGCTACTACTGGCCCGGTTTATTCCGGGACGTAGCCCGCTACGTAAAGCAGTGCGAGAAGTGCCAAAAGTTCAAGGTGAGCCAACTCAAGCCTGCAGGCCGGATGCTGACACGCCATGTGGAGGAGCCTTTCGGAACACTTTGCGCCGACTTCGTTGGTCCACTCCCACGGTCCAAGCATGGGAATACCATGCTCCTGGTATTCTTCGACGCGTTCACCAAGTGGGTCGAGCTCATCCCCTTACGGAAGGCGACGTCAGCACACCTGGAGCGAGCCTTTCGAGAGACCATACTCAGCCGGTTTGGAGTACCACAGCGTTTTGTGTGCGACAACGGTACACAGTTCACTAGTCGATCTTTCCGTGCCTTCTGCCAAACCGCTGGCATCGAGTTACAGCACACCGCCCCGTACAGCCCGCAACAGAATCCGACCGAACGCGCGAATCGGACAATCAAGACGATGATCGCGCAAAACATCTGTGGAGACCAGAAGACGTGGGACGATCTCTTGCCAGAAATCATGCTGGCAATCAACACCAGCGTCTCGGACACGACCGGATTCAGCCCAGCGTTCTTAGTCCAAGGACGAGAACCACGACTCCCTGGGGCTCTCTACGACGAAGTAACTCCTAGCATCGGACGGGAACCAGAAGCACCCGACACAAAGGCCCGACGACTTCAAGACATATTCAAGATAGTGAAGGAGAATACACAGCGAGCAACGATCGACCAGGCCAGACATTACAACCTCCGACGTCGCGAATGGCGCCCGGAGTTACATAGTCTCGTCCTGGTAAAACACCACGTCCTGTCTAACGCCGCCGAAGGTTTCGCGGCCAAACTGGCACCGAAGTACGAGGGTCCCTATCACGTCCGGAAGTTTATTTCGCCAAACGTGGTGCGGCTACAACGAGTAGGCTCATCCCAACGTCGGGTGGCCAACCTGGCCGATCTTAAAGCCTACCACGCCGAATTCACACCCGTTGTCCCACTTGAGGAAAATTCTACTCCATCAGCGCCTGAGCCAAGCTTAGGCCAAGCTTCGAAATAATCACGAGTCCTACCTCTTCGCCAAACTCCGACCACCTGATAGGCTGAACTCTACGTTTCTTTTAACCCTCCGAATACTAGCTACGTCTCTTGTAACCCTCCGAATACTAACTACGCCTCTTCATCTTGACTTAACCCAGAACCAGTGCGGAAGCCCGTAATTAATCATCCTCGTTCTTTTCTGCAGTACGACTACATCCACAGCTCTACCAGCCGGCGATGGAGGACGAAGAGCAGGGAGCCGGCAGTCTTTCGGGGCCTTTGCCGGATTCCACTGCCCTTGGCGCGATTCTGGCAGCCGAGATCAACCCCCCGGGCTCGGTCGTCGAGGATTTGTCCTTGCTGGGGAACGAGGAGTACGACGAGGTGCTGGCCGCAGTTGGAGACGTCGACGTCGCCCAGGATTTGCCGTGGGAGCAATTGGATTGAGCGGAGATCCCGGCCGGATGGCGCGTTTTCGGATTGGGGGCCATGGTGCCCGTAGCGGTAGTGGACGCCGTGGGACTGGCCCGACCTAGGGTTTCGACGGAAGGGCCCAAGAAGTTCGTGGTGGAGGCAGAAGGGCAGCGCTTCCAAGTCCGCATCTCCCGCCAAGGCGAGGTCACGGTCTTTCTCCGCCCCCCGAAGTAAAGGGGGGGTGTGAGGCAGCATCCAGCTGCCTCACAAATCTAGTATTATTACACCACTGAGCGAGCCACTGGATCGCGCTCGCTCAGTTGGTTCATTAAAGTTTTGGTATTTTGAACATCGCATGGAGCGAACACGAAGAACTAGCGCAATGAACTAAGTCGCGTTCTCGTAGTTCAATTTTCGTTCTAAGGAACCACGCACGATCGTTCATCTGGTTCCGAAGGTGAACAAGCAAGAAAAATGGTGGAACTTCCGCCACGCGGCACTTTTTCACTTTTCTGACGGGCTCAAAGCAAGCGGACGTGTTTTCTCGGACTTCAAAGTTTATTTCAAAGTGACATCAGCAACAACAACAGTGTGTGTGTGCGCGGGCATTATACGACGCAAGCAGCAACAACAAAAGTGTGTGCGCAGAAATCTGCCTTTTCTGGCCGCAAGCAGCAACAACAACAGTGTGTGCGCGGAAATCTGTTTTTTTTGGCCGCAAGCAACAACAACAACAAAACACAGCGCAGCGCAGCGCCATCAGCAGCAGCACCGTCGGTGTGTGTGTGACCTCAACCACAACAACAAAACACAGCGCAGCGCAGCGCCATCAGCCGCAACACCGTCGTGTGTGTGTGAAAGACCGGCAACAACAACGAAACACAGCGCCGCGCAGCGCTATCAGCAGCAACACCCTCGTGTGTGTATGTGAGTGTGAGGACAACGAGCCACCTGCGGAAACGCAGCATCCATTTCGGCCGATCGTATAGCCGGTAAGCTGGCCAGTGGCCTCTTTTCATTTCTCGGCTCCGCCTATGGAGCAGCGGCTTAACATCTTTCCACTGTGTGCGGCGGCACAAAATTTCTTTCCGTTTTCTCCTTTTTATATATACCATTGCGCAAGGAATAAATAAGAAAATGGAAATGGCATGCACGAGTTTTATTTTCCCTGTGGTTCGGGGCAAATATTTTCCGTTTAGTTTCATTACAGGATTTTAGGTAACCTGATGCGAGCCCTAGGATGCGGAGGCATGGTCTGCCCAACCGGCCGGACCTGGTGCGCCGGAGACGCCTCAGAAATAGAATCTTGGTCTGTTCCGTTTTCTATTTCTGAAGCCTCTCTCCGGCGAACCAGGTTTGGAAACACTTGGATACGGTCCACGAACAGAATTTTGGTCCGTTCCGTTTTCTGTCCGTGGATTCGATACCAGGCGGCCGGGTCTGAGCGTCGTTGGGGTATCCTTGGGATGAGATTTTGGTCTGTTCCGTTTCTCATCCCGGGGTACAACACCCAACGCCGCCGGAAAGGGACGACTTTGTGGCCGCATCCGAACCGAGAGACTCAGGGGGCGAGAAGAGGACGACGTAACGGGATTCGGGAGTTTCCTTCTCGTCCTCCTGGTCGCTCGTGGGTTCGCATCATGGTTCTTTTCAGCCGATCATCGAGCGGGAGCGTCCGCATACCCTCTGACGCTTCCGCCGCTCATTTCAGCCGTCCCAGATGTTAATAAATATTTTCTATAACAGACCCTGGCCGGACTGAGACGCAGACCCCGGCTGGAAAACTTCGTTACAAAGCAAACAAACAGTCAACGAGAAACAAGCAAAACAGGAGTCAGTCAAGAACCTTCACCGCGAGCAGTCAATTTTTTTATCACAAAGCAAAGCAAAGTAAATCAACGCGAGTAAAGTCACAAAGCAAAGCAAAGTAAACCAACGCGATCAACCACGTGCGCCTAGCATAGCAAAGCAACGCGACCTAAAGTAATAAAAGACAATAAACCAACGCGATCAACCACGTGCGCCTAGCATAACGAAGCAAATCAACGCGGTCGAAGGCAAGAAAGCAAATAAGTTAAAGCGATCAACCACGTGCGCCGAACATAACGAAGCAAATGAGCGCGTTGAATATTTGTCGAAGCATTCTCGCTCGTGCAACTCACGCAATTGGCCATCGATTTTGAATTTGACGTGATCGCGAACGGCAAAGCAGTGGACCTACACAACTGGGGCTGCCCATAGCTCCAAACCGGGACGAGCCGGCCGCTGCGCCCAGACATCGGAATCCTTTCCGAGATAACCAGCCGAGCACCCAGGTTCCAGGAGGGGAAACCCACGTTAGCAGGATGATGCAGGAATCAGGACCAGCCATTGACGTACAGCGGGCTTGTAGACGCTGTGGTGAAATCGGTCACCAGGTTCGAGATTGACGCAACCGGCAACTGTACTATTGTTGGCGTTGCGGCAAACGAGGCATCAAGACAACGGAATGTTGCGGCCTGGCTTCGGGAAACGGACAGCGGCCTTACCTGCCCCAGGACCAGGTGAGGACGGCCGCCAACCCGTCCCGGGAATAAATGAAATCATGAGAGTGGAGAAGGCGCGCATCGTGGCGCACGTCAAGATCGAGGGACAGGTGAGACAGGCCACTATCGACACCGGAGCCACGAGGAGCTTCATAAGTGAGGGTGCAGCAAGCCAACTCAACAGTCAACAACTTCGAGATATACGAGCCAAAGTCAGCATGGCAGATGGAAGTCGCGCCACCGTGTGCAAGGCACTCGTCGCAACAGTGCAGCTCGGCGAGAAGTGGGCTTGCGTACCCTTTCTGGTACTGCCAACCGTCGTGGACGACGTGATCCTGGGCATAGATTTCTTGTGTGCTATCCAAGCGTCCCTACACTGTGGAGCCGTACAATTGCGGTTGACCCCAGCTTGTCTACAGACCCCCACCGGTTGTCGTAATACTACCCGCGCCACCACGGCGAGCCAGGGTCCCCTTCCCGGGTGGGAAACGACATTGGGCGGGACGACGGAAGCACTCATCACCCATACTTGAATCACAGACGGGATACGCCATCCTCCCGCATCAGCACCAGCACACCACGGAGACGTACCCTTCGGGGGAACCACAGCCGGACCAGACGACCTGTCCGCATCAGCACCAGTACACCACGAAGACCCCTTCGGGGGAACCACAGCCGGACCAGGCGATCTGTCCGCATCAGCACCAGTACACTACGAAGACCCCTTCGGGGGAACCACAGCCGGACCAGTCGACCTGTCCGCATCAGCACCAGAACACCACGAAGACTCCTTCGGGGGAACCACAGCCGGACCAGGCGACCTGTCCGCATCAGCACCAGTACACCACGAAGACCCCTTCGGGGGAACCACAGCCAGACCAGGCGACCTGTCCGCATCAGCACCAGTACACCACGAAGACCCCTTCGGGGGAACCACAGCCGGACCAGGCGATCTGTCCGCATCAGCACCAGTACACTACGAAGACCCCTTCGGGGGAACCACAGCCGGACCAGTCGACCTGTCCGCATCAGCACCAGAACACCACGAAGACTCCTTCGGGGGAACCACAGCCGGACCAGGCGACCTGACGGGCAACCAACGTAATGTGTATCAAGACCCTTTCGGGGGTAATCCCACGTGAGTCCAGAAAGACCCAAAGACGGGCAACCAACGTAATGTGTATCAAATTCCTTTCGGGGGCAATCCCACGCGAGTCCAGAAAGACCCAAAGACGGGCAACCAACGTAATGTGTATCAAGACCCTTTCGGGGCCAATTCCAAGGAAGTCCAGCAAGACCCAAAGGTGGGCACCGCACGCGTCCAAGAAGACTCTCCGACGACCCCAGTACAGAAAGACGAGGAGGACCTTGAGACGACGACGACTGAGGATACCCGTTCCACCGGGCCAAGTTCTTGGGGACCACTTGAAGATGGCGAGCCATCTCAACGTCCCTACCCCTTCGGGGAAACCACGGCCGAGGTATGCGCTTTTGCAATACCCCCGGAACCAGATCCTCACGTCAACGAGACGGACGACGATGACTCCAGCGAGGCACAACCAAGTCAAGAAGAGGAACCCGATCTATAGCCACGGGTACGAGATTTCCTGGAACGAGAGCTAGCCCAATTCGAGACGCTGACCGGGGTGACGCACATCGCCGAGCATGTGATCACTATGAAGGATGACCGGCCCATCAAACAGAGATACTACCCAAAGAACCCGGCCATGCAACGTGTCATCGATGAGCAAGTCGACGAGCTGCTGAAAAACGACTGTATTGAGCCTTCGTGTTGGTGGGAAAGAAGACAGGCGACGTCTGGATGTGCATCGATTATCGGCAGCTGAACGCGAATTCCATCCCGGATGCGTACCCGTTGCCACGGATCCATCACATCCTGGAGCGGCTACGTAACGCGAGCTATCACTACGTTGGACCTGAAGAGTGGTTACTGGCAAATCCCCATGGCCCGCAGCAGTCGCGAGTACACGGCATTCACGGTACCTGGACGAGGATTGTTCCATTAGAAAGTGATGCCTTTCGGTCTTCATTCGGCACCCGCTACCTTCCAGCGAGCCCTGGACAGCGTCATCGGACCCGATATGGAGCCGTTCGCTTTTGCATACTTAGACGACATTATCGTAAGTGGAACAACATTGATAGATCACGTGCACAACCTCGGGGAGGTTCTGAGGCGATTGAGACAAGCCAACTTGCGTTTGAACCAGGCCAAATGCAAATTCTTCCGACGCAGCTTAGTCTATCTGGGTCACGTCATCAGTGGAGAAGGCATCCACACGGATCCGAACAAGATCGCAGCGGTACGAGAGCTACAACCACCGTCAACATGCCGAGAGCTGAGACGTTGTTAAGGAATCGCCTCATGGTACCGCCGCTTCGTACCGAACTTCGCAGCTATCGTACAACCCATGTCAACATTGTTGAAGAAAGGCCAAAAGTGGGAATGGAAACCCGAGCAACAAGCCGCAGTCGAGGAACTCAAGCCACGACTGACGGAAGCCCCGGTTCTGGCTTGCCCAGACTTTAACGAAAAGTTTGTGCTACAGACCGACGCGAGCGATTGCGGGCTCGGAGCCGTACTAACCCAACAGCAGCAAGGAGCCGAACGGGTCATCGCCTACGTCAGCCGGCGGCTGGTCAAAGCGGAGGAGAACTATTCTGCCACGGAGAAAGAGTGCTTGGCCATAGTCTGGGCAATTCGCAAGTTGCGTTGCTACCTGGAAGGCTACAGGTTCGACGTAGTGTCGGACCACCTCGCTCTCAAATGACTAAACAGCATCGACAACCCGACGGGAAGGATCGCGCGATGAGCATTAGAACTCCAGCAATAACAGTTAGACATCCACTATCGACGAGGGAAGCAAAACATAGTAGCCGACGCTTTGACCCGCCAACCGCTGGAGGCGGTAGTGCAGCTAGCGCAAGAGGAGACACCACAGTGCACATGGATCGCTCGGCTTACCAGACGGATTCTCGAGGCTCCAGACAAGTTCCCGGATTTCACCATTGAAGGAAGTCAAGTATATCGCCACCTTGGTCATCGACCAGAGGAGGAGGACTACGTGCCCTGGAAGCTGTGCGTCGCTTCCGACCAGGGAGCTTCTAGGGTGCTAGCTGAATGTCACGACCATCCCACCGCCGGACACCTGGGTATCCGGAAGACAATCGCTCGGATCAGTCAACGCTACTAAGTGCCAAAAGTTCAAGGTGAGCCAACTCAAGCCTGCAGGCCGGATGCTGACACGCCAGGTGGAGGAGCCTTTCGAAACACTTTGCGCCGACTTCGTTGGTCCACTCTCACGGTCCAAGCATGGGAATACCATGCTCCTGGTATTCTTCGACGCGTTCACCAAGTGGGTCGAGCTCATCCCCTTACGAAAGGCGACGTCAGCACACCTGGAGCGAGCCTTTCGAGAGACCATACTCAGCCGGTTTGGAGTACCACAGCGTTTTGTGTACACAGTTCACTAGTCGATCTTTTCGTGCCTTCTGCCAAACCGCCGGCATCGAGTTACAGCACACCGCCCCGTACAGCCCGTAACAGAATCTGACCGAACGTGCGAACCGGACAATCAAGACGATGATCGCGCAAAACATCTGCCGGGACCAGAAGACGTGGGACGATCTCTTGCCAGAAATAATGCTGGCAATCAACACCAGCGTCTCGTGTACGACCGGATTCAGCCCAGCGTTCTTAGTCCAAGGACGAGAACCACGACTCCCTGGGGCTCTCTACGACGAAGTAACTCCTAGTATCGGACGGGAACCAGAAGCACCCGACACAAAGGCCAGACGACTTCAAGACATCTTTAAGATAGTAAAGCAGAATACGCAGCGAGCAACGATCGATCAGGCCAGACATTACAATCTCCGACGCCGCGAATGGCGCCCGGAGTTGCAAAGTCTCGTCCTTGTAAAACACCACGTTCTTTCTAACGCCGCCGAAGGTTTCGCGGCCAAACTGGCATCAAAGTACGAGGGTCCCTATCACGTAAGGAAGTTTATTTCACCAAACGTGGTGCGGCTACAACGAGTAGGCTCATCCCAACCTAACCTGGCCGATCTTAAAGCCTACCACGCTGAATTCACACCCGTTGTCCCACTTGAGGAAAATTCTATTCCATTAGCGCCTGAGCCAAGCTTAGGGCAAGCTTCGAAATAATCACGAGTCCTACGTCTTCGCCAAGCTCCGACCACCTGACAGGCTGAACTCTACGTCTCTTTTAACCCTCCGAATACTAGCTACGTCTGCTTTAACCCTCCGAATACTAACTACGCCTCTACATCTTGACTTAACCCAGAACCAGTGCGGAAGCCCGTAATTAATCATCTCCGTTCTATCCTGCAGTACGACTACATCCACAGCTCTACCAGCCGGGCGAGCCACTGGATCGCGCTCGCTCAGTTGGTTCTTTTAAATTATGTTCCTTTGAACACAGCATGGAGCGAACACGAAAAACTAGCGCAATGATCTAAGTCGCGTTCTCGTAGTTCAATTTTTAGTTCTAAGGAACCACGCACGATCGTTCATCTCGTTCCGAAGGTGAACGATGAAGAAAAATGGTGGAACTTCCGCCACGCGGCATTTCTTCACTTTTCTGACGGGCTCACAGCAAGCAGACGTGTCTTCCTTGACCTTTCGAGTTTTCGCCAAAATAAAACCAACGTGCGCGGGCAATACAGCAAAAGCAACAACAACAACAACAGTGTGTACACGGGCACCACAGCCATCAGCAACGGCAACAGTTTGTGCGCGGGCATTTATTTTTTTTAACACAAGAAACAAACAACAACAGTGTGTGCGCGGTCCTTTTTTTTGCCACCAGCAGCAACAACAACAGTGTGTGCGCGGGCATTTCTTTTTGCCGCAAGCAGCAACAAACAACAGTGTGTGCGCGGGCATTTCTTTTTTTTTTGCCGCAAGCAGCAACAAACAACAGTGTGTGCGCGGGCATTTCTTTTTTTGCCGCAAGCAGCAACAACAACAAAACACAGCGCAGCGCAGCGCCATCAGCCGCAGCACCCTCGTGTATGTGTGTGAGAGCGATCCAGGATCCGCCAGCCGCCAGCAAACAACAACAATCAAAACAACAAAACACAGCGCAGCGCAGCGCCATCAGCCGCAACACCCTCGTGTGTGTGTGAGGGCAACGAGCCACCTGCGGAAACGCAGCCACCCACTTCTGCCGTGTGTATAGCCGGTAAGCTGGCCAGCGACCCCCTTCTTGTTTCTCGGCTCCGCCTATGAAGCAGTGACTCTATGTCTTCTACTGTGTGCGGCGGCACAAATTCCTTTCCTTTTTCCCCTTTTCACTATACCATGTAACTAGAAATAAACCCAGAAAATGGAAAAGGCATGCTCGCGTTTTATTTTCCCTGTGGTTCGGGGTAAATATTTTTCCGTTTATTTAATTACGGGATTGCAGGTAACCTGATCCGAGCCCTAGGATGCGGAGGCATGGTCTGCGCTGGAGACGCCTCAGAAATAGAATCTTGGTCTTTTCCGTTTTCTATTTCTGAAGCCTCTCTCAGGCGACCAGGTTTGGAAACCCTTGGATACGATCCTCGAACAGAATTTTGGTCCGTTCCGTTTTCTGTCCGTGGATTCGATACCAGGCGGCCGGGTCTGAGCGACGTTGGGGTATCCATGGGATGAGATTTTGGTCTGTTCCGTTTCTCATCCCTGGGTGCAACACCCAACGCCGCCGCATACCCTCTGACGCTTCCGCCGCTCATTCCAGCCGTCCCAGATGTTTATAAATTTTTCTATAACAGACCCTGGCCGGACTGAGACGCCGACCCCGGCTGGGAAAACTTCTATTTTCTGGATTAGTTATATGAATATCGTAATCTTTTAAATTTTCACATTCGATTTTGTTTACTTTGACCAATTGGTCGAAATTAGTTGTGTTTAGAAGGTGAATGTATACATGTTTGGATGCTGCTATTGTATTTGCAACATAAATTCCATTATGTATTTCTTGATTTGGAACAAATATATAATCGTTTACTGAATTAATGTCTATTTTTCGAATTACTTGGGATCTGGCTGGCAGAAGAACTGTATTGTTGCCAGCACTATATGTTATTGGAACATAAATAGGATAATTTAAGTTTTGAGGTCTGATTATAAACCAGTTTTCACTTGGCTTGAAGTCTAACTGGCAATTGAATTTTTTAATAAAGTCAAAGATCCGATGACCTCAGAGTTATCAAAAATACCCGAATCATCAGATCAAAGTAGCTCTTATTTCGATTCTGACGACAAAGTGATAGAAGAAAAGTCTATCACGATGCCGGACGAATCAGACGCCCAAAGGGCATATAAAAACGAAATTTCACAGTCAGTGCCAGAATTTGATGGAAAAACAAGTGGGAAAGGCAATCCCTCATCGATATACGAAGATTCAAGCAATCTTCGTAGATTATCGATTTCGTTAGTAAATTGAGTAGCTGTTTTGCCTTTTTGATAGACATTAGCCATTTTTGCTTTTACTACGTCGGATGTTTCACCGCCGATTGTGTTCTGCAATTTCTATATGATTGCTTTAATATTTGTCTCATCTTGTACTTTATAGAGGGTTGAGCCAATTATTTTAGACTTTATAACCTCTATTGCGATTGATTCATATGACCCTTTTGTCATATCAACCAGCTTAATTGCGGCTGATTCGTCCGGCATCGTAATAGATTTTTCTTCTATCACTTTGGCGTCAGTATTGAAATCAGAGCTAACTGGATCTGATGTTTTGGGTATTTTTGATACCTTTAAGGTCATCGGATCTTTGAAATCTGTACTTTCTGGTTCGGTATCTGGTTCTAGTAGAGCAGATTCATCGAACACGGCTGCAAAATTTAAAGTATTTGGCACTAAAATGTGTAAGTTGCGCCGTTCTGCGACGTAAAGGAGATTTTCCTTTAGCCTTTTTATTACGTCCTTTAATTGTATGGACTGTAACGAATCACATTTTCCGAAATTGTCAATTACAATTTGGCGTACTGTATTGAATGTATTCACCAGTACTCGAAAATGTTTTAGTTTTGTATTATTTGAGACAGGTGCAGTTTTATTGAGGTATTTAAATGACTTTTGAAATTCTGCTCGTTGCTCGGTAATGGTGGCACTTACTTTTCGCCAATCCATTAACCCATTTCAACCTAATGGGTATTTAAATACCCAAGAAAGTGTTGACACTTAAAAAATTCCAACACATGGCATGTGAGAGATATCGTTGCAAAATTTATTTCATAGTATAGAGGAAGAGCAAAACTATAAGAATAAAAAAAGAACACTTTTGTTTTGCGTCGGTTACCTGTAGTTTTTTGCAGGTGAAAATCTACGTTTTTTTCTGTATGGAAAGTTTTGACGAGAAGTGCTGCTAAATATAGGGAAGTGGAAAAAATTAAAAACACGCACCCTAATCACATACCTTGATGTGTCCTTTATGCAATGGACAAAAATATACAGCTATATGTCAACTCATCTGACCTCCACACCTGATTTTATGTCAATGGGTATTTAAATACCCGACAGCCCATGGTGTGTACTAAAAATACAATTTTTATTATATTCAAAAATTTCGTTTGGAGTGAATAAAAAGCTCATTTAATTTGGAAGTTCTGTTAACTTTATTCGGGAATCATTGTGTTTATAGATTACTTATTCTTAGCTATTTTTTTTTGATCAGGTGGAATTCCGTTGTGGTAATCGAGGAAGCAAGGGGAGGGATGCAAGTTCGCCTTGCACTTCAGACAACCATAATGAGTCTTGCCACCGCATTGCGGGCAACGATGACGTGTATTTAGTTCGCCGATGAAATGGTCGATACGATCGTTACGCATTGCCAGTTGTGAACCAGAAGGCATCATTCGACCAGGATGATGATAATTCGATTTAGTCATAATTGATTCGCATATTTCAACGCGGAAATCAAATTGAGACATGGTTTGCTTCTTTTCATAATTGCGACAAAGGCAATGCAACTTCCACGCATTTACCATAGCCGCGTCGAACGCATTTGTTATTAGCGGCCAATACCACTTCTTGCCCCGTATCCGAATTCGGTAATTATTTATTCCGTTATCAAAAAGGTCCACACCTCCCATGTGACTATTGTATTCGCTGATCAAATAAGGCTGTTCAATCGTAACCATTTTACGTTGTTTACGATCATACCGTTTCGTGCGTGCCATCGGGGTATGGCTTAAGAAGTTCGATAGTAAGGTCACGACCTAAGGAGATAAAAATGGGCGAAAGGGTAAGAATTAGAAACCGATGGTCAAAATGGAATGTTTTTGTGCGTAACTTACGGCATTATCGTTCCAACGCACAGCGAGAATTGAATTGTTCGTATCGAAACAAAAGTCCGACGTACCGCGAGGTTTCTTTCGCATTTCCTTTATGTTCATCAATGGAGCTTGATTGGTCCGATTATCACGAACAGTTCCCAAGGCAAGAAATCCATCGTTTGTCAAACGAGTCATTAGTTTGTGACTTGTAAAGAAGTTATCAAACGTGACAGTGTGCTTGGATCTGTCTTCCACATGCGACAACAGCGATAGGACAACCCTTTCTCCCAACCCGAATCCAGGATCCTTCTGCTCCGATGCTCCAGCGTATGGAATGAACTGGTACAAGTAGCCTTCTGTCGACGTCAAACACCAATACTTATAGCCAAATCGAATAGGTTTTCCTTTGATAAACATTTTGCACGAATGCCGGCCATAGTAGGCTATCATTTGTTCATCTATGGAAAGGTCATGAGAGAATACACCGAATTGAAGAAATTTATTGTTCAATAAATCGTTCAATGGTGCTACTTTTGCAAATTTGTCTTTGGGATCCAATTCTGAGTTGTTGCACACGTGAAAGAATTGTTTGATTCGTCTGAATTTGTCCCTCGAAATGCATTGCTTTATGAGCTCGCATCCCAGCGATTCCTTATTTGACCAATAACCTTCTGTCCGCGGCAAAGAGTGGTAACCGGTGATATACAACACACCCAAAAATGTTTTCATTTCGCTAATTGACGTAACGAATGATGGATAATTGTTAGCCGCAGCATATTGGTTGGTGGAGGTGACCAAAAGGTCCAACACCTCGTCATCGATGAACTTTTCCCACAGCTGAATAGGATTCATGGCGCCAATCTTTGCATACAACGCTTTGTATAAAGTGGGAGTATCGTCTTTTGGAATTTGAACGAATTTATAGTTTTTCCTCCGAGACCATTTGGGTTTCATTCCTTCATCGATTCGGGGTCGCTTCTGTGCCTTCCTTGATGCTGATGTGCAGCTACGCCCACTTGACGTTGAGGACATATCACCTTCTTCAGCATCCATATCATCATCACAGACCGTTGGAATGTGATCGTTCTGATCATCGTAGACACATTCAACTTCGAATTGCCCGGCAATCTCACGAGGGAGCTCCACTTCATCGCGCAATAATTGAACATTGTCGTCCAATTCCTCATTATCACTAAGAGCATCGACGACATCGGGTGGCGTTATGATGATATCAGCGGAGTCTGCGTTTTGACCAAAGTGCTCTTCATCACTAGCTCCATCAACCCAATTATCAATTATAGCATGCAGAATCATTCCGAATCTAAATATGTAGTCCAAGCTCACGAACGAAATCTAACAGCTTGTGTTTATCCCAATCAATTTCTGTTGCATTCGTAAATGCACATTTTGTGTGAGTGTCGATTACAAAGAAAAAAGCGCCCCAAAACAGTATTGTGCAATCACACTTGCACGCCAGCACAGCGGCGGTTTTTTTCAAATCGTAAGTAGAATCATCACATTATGGGCTGTCGGGTATTTAAATACCCATGCTTTTTCTCAGGTGTGCGCGCAGATAAAATTTTTTTTTTTTTTTCTATCAACTTCTATTGTCTTCCATGCACAAATTTCAAAATTTCGTCAAAATCGTACAAGCCGATCTATGGTCAGCCATTAATGGGTTAATCACTGCGGACGGCAGTCCGCGCTAGTGACGAAAGCAGCACGAAGGGTGCGAAGGCGACTAGCATATATACACAGGAAGAATGGAAGATTTGCTATGACTGTCCGATCAGGTCGAGTTATATACCGATCGAAAGGTATTAATTAAACTTACAAGTGTGCATACTAAGACTTTTGAAAACTCACCTGGTTCGTGAGATAAACAGGTGTAAGTGGGAGGGGCAAAATTTACATTATTGGAGCTAATGGGGCCGTTGGAGCCATTTTGAATTTTCGTTGAATTTTTTACAATTCTCATCAAAAATACGCGTCGAATGACACCTCGATCATCAAAATCGGACAACTGGTTCAAAAAATAATTAATTTTGAAATTTTGAGTCGCCTTCCGAAAATGAGATGAAAAGTCAGTATGTTTGTTTGTTTGTTTGTTTGTTTGTATCAAAGCGATGATTTAGCTTAAAAGTTTGAATGAGGACTTGTTCCCGCTCAAAAATCTAGAAACGTTTGTTCTACGACTTTTTCGAAAAATCGCTAGTTTAGCGGGAAATCGCTAAAAACCGCTAAAACTAAAAACCCCCATAGTGTCCAAACTATGAAAGCTACAGATATGATCTATATGTCGTTGGAAAGGTTCTTTGAAGGGCTCTTAAGCATATGTTCAAACTTTTTTTCTAAAGTACACAGGTAAAAAGCTACAGGTGAAAAAAGGTAATTTTTTCCACATTTTGGCGGTTTTCGAGAAAACGCCGCTAGCGATTTTTTTTAATTTTGAATATGTTTGAGCTTTTAATATTTCGCGTTTTTTGATACATCATGCATAAAAATTTTGTCACTGGCTCTGCGCAAAAAAGTACTACTAGTATATACTGGTATTTATTAGTTATGAAAAATTTAGCGCAATGTGTCCAGTGACAAAATTTTTTTTTTAATAATTCATGTGTAAAATGTAATATTTTTCGTCACAAAATTGGATATCAGAAATTTTGGGGCATGAAAATGTTTTCGTCACTAGACTTTTACCTCGTAAAGAGGTTTTTTTATAAGATACATATTTATACGCAACGTAATCTACTGCCTTTCCCAATATTGGATGATCTGTGTAGATCTCTTCCACTTTGATATTTGGCATATATGAGATTATCAATGCTTTTTCTTTTGGATGGCATCCAAGAAATGGAGAATGTTGCATCGCATAAGTACTCATATAAATTTTTTCCAACTCATATATTGTCGTTGGTTGTTCGGCAACTATATGTTGGAATTTTGAAAGAATGTTGGGTTCATAGACCTGTAGTTTTTGTATTAGGCCTTTAATGCGTGGATGCATGTTGAAGTTACTTTGAATTTTAACTTTACCCTGACATATGGTAGTGTACCATTGCCTTTTCTGCTTTTATCGCAGTGAATAAGTTTCCGCCGAAATCTTCTATGTAATCAGTATTCGTTATGCGAATGTAAAAGTTTAATCGCATAAATGCGAAAATTTGGATGGCGTTCGTTAGCGTGATCTATTTTCTCCTGATTTATTTCTAGATCTTGTCTAAGTTATTTGCCCTACTCATGTGCCTCTTCTTAATAATTTTATTATGCTTAACATAGAGTGTAAGCAGAAATTGTAAAACCAACACTATCGTGATAATTAATAACAGGATCCACAATGCGTTTATGTCATCCGTGTGATCAATTATCTTGACGTTGTTTACAACGTTGGCAGTGTTATCTTTTGCCTCACTAGAATCACTAAACCACCCCATTATGTAGTTTTAATTATCTTTATATATTCAATGAAAAGAATTTTTTTTTCTATCTAACGTTCATGAAAGAAAATTGAATTTTATTTTCAAAATCTTGGTTTAGTCTTTCATTTAATTTTTTTCTTTAAATCTTAAATGGGATTTTATCAAGAAAAAAAATAATATATATATTCCTCTATTTGAAAATCGACAATAAACATTGGAGTGATATTTTCATTGCAATGAACTTATTGCAAGATTTATCAATTGCACAAAGATTCTAAACGCAGCTGAGTATGAATACTCAGCGCCAGAGACGTGGAAAAGTAAATTGTTTATTTTATGTGGTTGGCTCACAATTCAAATTACATTTCATATATATATAAAAAAAATTCTCCAAACACATATGTTAGTAATGAAAGCCTAACAGGTTTTAGTGTTTTGCGACTTGCACTGACGTGCGTCAATTCGCATGTAGAAATTAAATCTATGGCAAGTTAAGGCTTACGCATATTTGCGGCCCCCTTGCGTGGCTTCGCTCGGTTGCGTAGTTTTAATTCAGCTTTTTTCGTTGATGCGATCTATGTACCGCTGTCGGTCTTCTGGTGTCGTCGCTGCCGCCAGCAAATCTTGTTGCAGGCGCTTTTGTTGAAGTAGCTTTCTCACTTGTCCTTCACGCTTTTTTTTTTCTTCAGATTTTTTTCTACTTCCGTGCCCGGTACTCAGTTATTGTGAGTGGGCGTGGTCCATCGTTTGGAAACACCTCCAGGTACTCCTGAATGGAAGGTGCATCCCTTTGCTCAATAGGAGCAGAAGCTATGTTGTCGTCACTCATAAGGGCTTAACTGGGCGCGTTAAACGGTGCCGGCGCTGGTCATCGCACAGGCTACACATGTGTTCTTGGTTTTGTTTTATTTGTATAGGGGGCAAAACTTTGAATGCACAAATTCAATTCACATTTTGTTGTGGTTTGTGTTTGTTGTTTCACTTTTTATGTGATTTTTTTTTTTAATTTTCTCACATTTTTGTTGTTATATTGTTGCACTTTTTAATTGTCAAAACCACTACTTGACGCACTGTATGTTCAGCACTTGCTTTGTTAACATTGCAGCTACACATTGAGAGTTTTTTTTTTATAATGTTTTTATAATTGCATTAGTTTCGTGAACTTGTCACGGTCGCCATGTAATATGTTTAAGCTTTGACAATTTCATCTGGAGCGTCTGCTCCTCAGTGTTACTTTATTCAGAATGAATCTCATATATTCGTGCTGGGTTTGGCTAACCCGAAACATGCCATGCTTATATCTATGTCTTATATTTATGTGTAAGTATATTGGTGTATACATATGTATGCAGAAGGCATGCATATGTTATGTATATCTTGACCACTTGAGCTGCAAAGTGCATGCTCAGCATTCCCACGCGCTACGATCGGCATGCATGTAAGTGGTGCCGAAAAGTTTCTAATTTGCACATTTCTGGGAAATAAAAAACTAACACTAATATTTATTTGTCAGATTTTATGAACGAACTGAAACGCATTAGAATGGACGGCGTTGACTAAAGTCAATTGCCACGCATTGTAGCATATCTACCCTACCATTATCATTAAACAAAGGGTATATTAATCCGTTAATACATTGTGACACTCTGTCATAATAAATACAAATATACAAATACCCAAAGTACATTAAAAGACCACTTAGAATTATATAAACATTCCAGCGCACAAGTAATACGATCTGTAACAACGCACGCTTTCCGAATATTATTTAATTTATATTTAGAAGCTCTAGCCGTAGCTCGATGTCGACTGACATACTATATACAATCATTTCATCACATGTCAGTTCAAGGCCTACTTGAGATGTCGGGTTCCCACATCCCTCTTTTTGTTTAGAGCTGGTTGGCTGTTTCTTCCTCTGATGGATCCTTCACTACTTGAGAGGGGCAATAGTCAACTTCTTCGCGGTCTTCTTCCAGTGTCAGTTCTAGTCTCTCATTGCGCTCGTCTGTACTCCCGTCTTCTCGCTGTGGATTTCATCTGACTGCTTGGCCGTGGTATCTCATCAGATACGACATCTGTGGAAGGTGGTCCAGAGTCTGAAAATATAAAGGATGGTGCAACTAGCACCTTTTTAAGATGACAAACATTTCTCAATAGAACCGTATCTGCAACATCTACTGCTGTCTCCTTTGCTCCTCTCCTTTTGTCAAGATAATCCGGGGTTCTTCCTCGCCTAAAGCTACAGGACTGGCGTCTGCTAAGATCGAAATATGACAATCGCGATGTAGTTGCTAATTGCCGTTTTAAATACTGAAAAGCTCTGCCTTCAGTTTCATCCCACTCAAACTTGGCATTGGTCTTAAGTCTACGAAGTTGGTCCGTATTATTCGCTGATATCTCCGTTTTCTTTAAAAATCAACACCACAATCGCTTGAGACCGATCGAACATACAAGTTTCCATCCATTCTACGCTTTCCGTTTGTGTTTCCGTACCCGGCAAATGGTCTCTTATTAGTAGTTCTGCATTTGATAGCGTAATGACCGACACGATTGCACTTGTTACACTGCATAGTCCTAGCAGGACATAAACGGCTGGATTCATCATGATTTCTTCGCCCACAACGACCACATTCGCTTTCATGGCTGAACGCTCTACGTTTCGTTATTCTGCTGACAGAACTCGCATCCAACTGGGGCACCATAGCCTTGGATTGATTGTTCACTTGTTCTTCAATTGCACAAATTTTAATTACCTCGTCAAGAGAGTGCTCGGCTTCTAGAAGCTTTTTCTTTGATTCTTGTGTAGCCCATGTATCAATTAATTTATCCTTGAGGCAAATATCACGAATTTCTTTTTCAGACATCCCAAAACTGCATTTGCCTAATTGTTGTCTTAGGCGAAGCAAGAATTCTGCAAATTTCTCTCCTTGCACCGGTGACATGGTCCGGTACACATATCTCTCGTATGCAGAATTCAGCGGAGGCGAAAAATAATCTTGAAGCTTATCTACTAGCACCTTATATATTTCTTCGTCATCTTCTTTTTCGTTCAACGTAGCAATGGCGCCCGGCAAACTATATGCCACAGCTTGTAGCTGTGTTCCACCCAGATGTAGAAGCTTGTTTCTCTTTTTCACGGGCGAGGTTATCTCCTCAGCATCTGCGTATATGGTGAACGATCTGTACCAGTTTTCCCATTCTGATCTCCACAGTGATTTCTCTATTGACTTGAACAGGAATGGTTTTAGCTCAGGCATTTTCTTGTCTCTGTAATAAAATAACTCAGTAAACATTCAATTTTTTTTTTTTTGAGCCCCTGGCCATGCCAGCTTTATTTATCTCGGCTGACACCTACGGTGTCCAGCCCCTGGCCATGCCAGCTTTATTTATCTCGACTGACACCTACGGTGTCCAGCCCCTGGCCATGCCAGCTTTATTTATCTCGACTGACACCTACGGTGTCCAGCCCCTGGCCATGCCAGCTTTATTTATCTCGACTGACACCTACGGTGTCCAGCCCCTGGCCATGCCAGCTTTATTTATCTCGACTGACACCTACGGTGTCCAGCCCCTGGCCATGCCAGCTTTATTTATCTCGACTGACACCTACGGTGTCCAGCCCCTGGCCATGCCAGCTTTATTTATCTCGACTGACACCTACGGTGTCCAGCCCCTGGCCATGCCAGCTTTATTTATCTCGACTGACACCTACGGTGTCCAGCCCCTGGCCATGCCAGCTCTTAGTTGGCTAACTGCCACATATCAAATCCAGGATCTGCAGTGTTATTGCTTTGTCCATGGCTTGATCTTTTTTCCTCTGGCTAACTACCAGTTAACAATTCCAGGATCTGCAGTGTTATTGCTTTGTCCATGGATTGTTTTTTTTTTCCTCTGGCTAACTACCAATTTATAATTCAAGGATCTGCAGTGTTATTGCTTTGTCCAAGAATTTTTTTTTTAGCTTCGGACATGCAGTGTTATTGCATAGTCTTCGGCTTGGTATTTCAAATACTGGCAATGTTATTGCTTAATATTTGAAGTTGAAATATTTACCCTTTTTTTAAATTAATTAGCTGAATTTAGATAATTTGAATTTTAGGTTTTTTTTTTTTTTTTTTTATCCTCGTCGCCACTGTAACAACGCACGCTTTCCGAATATTATTTAATTTATATTTAGAAGCTCTAGCCGGTATCGTAGCTCGATGTCGACTGACATACTATATACAATCATTTCATCACATGTCAGTTCAAGGCCTACTTGAGATGTCGGGTTCCCACACGATCCATCGCTTATACATAAGCCGATCGCGGCGCGTGGGAACGCTTAGCATGCACTTTGCAGCTCAAGTGGTCAAGCCATACATATGTATGCCTAGTCATAAGCAATGCATGTTTCGGGTTAGCGGAACCCAACATGAATATGTACGATTCATTCAATAAAGTTATGCTAAACGGAGAAGTCGACTGTGTCATGAATATTAACGAACCTCTCATTTACATGGCGACCGTGACAAGGTGCCCGTGAAGTGTATAAAAAAAAAGAAACACAACATCCAAACAAACTAAATAATTCTAATTGCGAAAGTCAAGAACATGAAAAAAAAAAAAGCAAAAAAAAATCTTACATGCATATATGTACATGTAAAATAAAAAACACCAGACAAACAACAACAACCGCAACAACAACAGCGCAAATTCAACAGCAGCAACATCAATATAACTATACATAAAAATAAAAAGATAATATACACAAATCAAAGCGACAACAACAACAAAAACTAGTGTTCAGCAGAAGTAAATGTTGAGACACACATAATAAATAATATCAATTCCATTCGCTACAAAAGCAACTAAGCGAATTTCATGAGCTGCTACAACAACAAATACTGACTTATGGCAGAGGAGCCCAACTTCCAGACAGCTGCTCCTATTGAGCAAAGGGATTTGCCGACGTCTCAAGAGGCCTTGCAGGCAAATCCAGCCGATGGACCACGCCCACTCACAATAGCTGAGTACCGGGCTCGACAGGAAAAGAAAGTGTTACGCACCCAGAAATGGAGTGGCAGGAGGATAAAACTACTGCAGCAACGGCGACTGGTCAAGGATATGATCCGGTTGGCCAAAGAGGAAGCAGACCGACAACGCCTTACAGAGCGTCGTCAGCCAATAGATGAGCAGCTTCGCATTGGTGCGAAACAACGCAAACGGGCTGCATAATTGCGAATGCCCCAATTTGCTTTAATAATAAGTCCTAAATTCAAACGAATGCGGAAATCCGCAACTTGAAAAATACTAAACACTGTTAGGCTTTATACTAACAAATGTGGTTGGATAATTTTTTTTTTTAACAAAACAAATGAAATATTTTAATGTCTCTGGAGCTGGGTATCTATATACTCAGTTGCAATAAAACATTTGTCTAATGATAAATTTAAAAAAAAAAAATTATTTTCATAAAAATTTTGGAATGCCCATGGGAAGTCCACTATCACCGACAATCGCTAACATTGTATTGGATAAAATACTAGACGATGCAATTGAAGAATTAAAACAATATAATGTTACAATCAAACATATTTCAAAATACGTAGACGACATATTCCTTATTATAAACAAGAACGATACAAATATTATATTGTATACATTCAACAAACAACACAAGAGAATCCAATTCACAGTTGAAACAGAAACAAACAATAAAATTGCATATTAAGATATGGAAATAGAGCGGAATGGAAGCAAGCTAACATTTGATTGGTACACAAAAGAAACATCATCAGGACGGATTATGAATTTTGACTCAAACCAACCAATGACACAGAAAATCAACACTATAAAAAACATTATTAGAAACACTTACACACTATGCGACAAACAACACCGATCAAAAAACTATGTAAAATTAAAAAAGATGTTAATACAAAACAATTACCCAACGCAGCTAATAGACAAACTAATTAATGACGTCACAAACAAAATTGATAACACAAAAATCCATAGCTTGGTAACAACAAAAACTCCAGAGAAACAAATTAAGCAGTACGTCAGCATCCCGTACATTAATAACATTACAAACAGAGCTACATTAGAAAAACTTATACCAAAAGACAGCACAGATCACATTACATATGCATACAAAGCTCATAAAACAACAAGAAATTTTTTTACAAACACGAAAGACAAAATTGACAGAGAAAAGCAAAACAATGTAATATACGAAATCAGGTGCAATGGAAAAGAAGGAGAAGAGTGCAATAAAGTTTACATTGGCACAACAAAACGATCGCTCGCTACAAGAGTAACAGAGCATAAAGGAGACGCGAAGAACAAAAAGACAACCACAGCATTAGCACAGCATCTAACGGACACTGACCACACAGCTGACTTTGTTGACGTCAAGGTGCTTGACATTGAGAGAAGAGAGCGAACAAGACTGACGCTGGAGAGCTTGCGAATACAGCAAAAAGGAGACACTGCGATTAATCACAAAGAAGACATAGACCAAACGAATTACATTTACGCTGCTGCAATTGTCAAAAACAACTGGAGGAGAAACAAACAAACTTGACGACAATTTATTAAAGTATGGACAACGAACGCAATATTAGAAGTAGGATTGACGACACCAATATAGGCACAAACAAATAAAAACAAAAATAAATGTATGTATCAGTGTAATTATCGAATGCTTATGTATATGTAAATGAAATGTAACCCTTTGTGTTTTTCCAATAATAAAATCAGACTCCCTGATGAAGGTGGCAAAGACCATCGAAACGCGTAGGAGGAAAATTGAAAACTAAAATGTTTTTTAATTTTACAATGAGACACACTGGCCAGATCAACCCAGCAAAACAGCAACAACACAAATTACAGCACACACTGGCCTACAAATAAATTACACATAAAAATTATTACAAAATTTTTTTTTCTATTTTTGATTTTTAAAGAAGAAAATATTTTTCTTTCTTTACGTAATCCCACAATTATAAAAAAAAAACAAGTGGGCGCGGCTACAGTCGAGCTTGCTCGACTGGAGGATACCCTGTGCCAGTATCCATAATATAGAATATTGGTTGGGACCATCTCATATGCATATTCTGTCAGTTTGGTTCAGTTATCTCAAACAACAAAAAAGTTGTTCATACTAAGACTTGATTTTCGACTGATCGTTCCTATGGCAGCTATATGATATAGTGATCCGATTTCAACCAATTTCGGTCAGGTTATAAGGGACCATCTCATATGCATATTCTGTCAGTTTGGTTCAGTTATCTCAAACAACAAAAAAGTTGTTCATACTAAGACTTGATTTTCGACTGATCGTTCCTATGGCAGCTATATGATATAGTGATCCGATTTCAACCAATGTTGGTCAGGTTATAAGGGACCATCGCGTATGCATATTCTGTGAGTTTGATTTAGAAGGATCAAACAACAAACAAGTTTTTCATACTAAGACTTGATTTTCTACTGATGGTTGATATGGCAGCTATATGATATAGTGGTCCGATTTCAATCAAATTTGGTCAGGATGTATGCGACCATCCCATATGCATATTCTGTCAGTTTGGTTCACATATCTCAAACAACAAACAAGTGGGCGCGGCTACAGTCGAGTTTGCTCGACTGGAGGATACCCTGTGCCAGTAGCCATAAAATAGAATATTGGTTGGGACCATCTCATATGCATATTCTGTCAAATTGGTTCACATATCTTAAACAACAAAAAAGTTTTTCATACTGATACTTGATTTTCGACTGATGGTTGCTATGGCAGCTATATGATATAGTAATCCGATTACAATCAAATTTGGTCAGAATGTATGCGACCATCCCATATGCATATTCAGTTTGGTTCAGTTATCTCAAACAACAAAAAAGTTGTTCATACTAAGACTTGATTTTCGACTGATCGTTCCTATGTCAGCTATATGATATAGTGATCCGATTTCAACCAATTTCGGTCAGGTTATAAGGGACCATCTCATATGCATACTCTGTCAGTTTGGTTCAGTTATCTCAAACAACAAAAAAGTTGTTCATACTAAGACTTGATTTTTTCGACTGATCGTTCCTATGGCAGCTATATGATATAGTGATCCGATTTCAACCAATTTCGGTCAGATTATAAGAAACCATCTCATATGCATACTCTGTCAGTTTGGTTCAGTTATCTCAAACAACAAAAAAGTTGTTCATACTAAGACTTGATTTTCGACTGATCGTTCCTATGGCAGCTATATGATATAGTGATCCGATGTCAACCAATTTTGGTTAGGTCATAAGGGACCATCGCGTATGCATATTCTGTGAGTTTGATTTAGATAGATCAAACAACAAACAAGTTTTTCATACTAAGACTTGATTATCGACTGATGGTTGATATGGCAGCTATATGATATAGTGATCCGATTTCAACCAAATTTGGTCAGAATGTATGCGACCATCTCATATACATATTCTGTCAGTTTGGTTCACATATCTCGAACAACAAAAAAGTTTTTCATACTGAGACTTGATTTTCGACTGATCGTTCCTATGGTAGCTATTGGATATAGTGGTCCGATTTCAATCAAATTTGGTCAGGATATATCGGACCATCCCATATGCATATTCTGTCAGTTTGGTTTACATATCTCAAGCAACAAAAAAGTTTTTCATACCGAGACTTGATTTTTGACTGATCGTTCCTATGGCAGCTATATGATATAGTGGTCCGATCCAAATTTAAAAACAAACTTGATCTGCGTCCGGTATCCAGCAACCTACATACCAAATTTAAAGTCTCTAGCTATTATAGTTTCTGAGATCGACGCGTTCAAACAGACGGACAGACGGACAGACGGACAGACGGACGGACAGACGGACGGACAGACAGACGGACATGGCTCAATCGACTCGGCTGTTGATGCTGATCAAGAATATATATACTTTATACGGTCGGAGATGCTTCCTTCTGCCTGTTACATACATCACACAAATCTAATATACCCTTTTTGACCATTTTAAATGGGCACAGGGTATAAAAAGTTTTTCATACCGAGACTTGATTTTTGACTGATCGTTCCTATGGCAGCTATATGATATAGTGGTCCGATCGAAATTTAAAAACAAACTTGACCTGCGTCCGGTATCCAGCAACCTACATGCCAAATTTGAAGTCTCTAGCTATTATAGTTTCTGAGATCGACGCGTTCAAACAGACGGACAGACGGACAGACGGACAGACGGACGGACAGACAGACGGACATGGCTCAATCGACTCGGCTGTTGATGCTGATCAAGAATATATATACTTTATATGGTCGGAGATGCTTCCTTCTGCCTGTTACATACATCACACAAATCTAATATACCCTTTTTGACCATTTTCAATGGGCACAGGGTATAAAAAACAAAAACAAAAGATTTTTTTTTTAATAAAAAACCTCACTTTTCTTCCATGAAAGTTTAAAAAAACAAGTGGGCGCGGCTACAGTCGAGTTTGCTCGACTGGAGGATATCCTGTGCCAGTATCCATAATATAGAATATTGGTTGGGACCATCTCATATGCATATTCTGTCAGTTTGGTTCAGTTATCTCAAACAACAAAAAAGTTGTTCATACTAAGACTTGATTTTCGACTGATCGTTCCTCTGGCAGCTATATGATATAGTGATCCGATTTCAACCAATTTTGGTCAGGTTATAAGGGACCATCGCGTATGCATATTCTGTGAGTTTGATTTAGAAGGATCAAACAACAAACAAGTTTTTCATACTAAGACTTGATTTTCGACTGATGGTTGATATGGCAGCTATATGATATAGTGGTCCGATTTCAATCAAATTTGGTCAGGATGTATGCGACCATCCCATATGCATATTCTGTCAGTTTGGTTCACATATCTCAAACAACAAAAAAGTTTTTCATACCAAGACTTGATTTTCGACTGATCGTTCCTATGGCAGCTATATGATATAATGGTCCGATCGAAATTTAAAAACAAACTTGACCTGCGTCCGGTATCCAGCAACCTACATGCCAAATTTGAAGTCTCTAGCTATTATAGTTTCTGAGATCGACGCGTTCAAACAGACGGACAGACGGACAGACGGACGGACAGACGGACGGACAGACGGACGGACAGACGGACGGACAGACAGACGGACATGGCTCAATCGACTCGGCTGTTGATGCTGATCAAGAATATATATACTTTATATGGTCGGAGATGCTTCCTTCTGCCTGTTACATACATCACACAAATCTAATATACCCTTTTTGACCATTTTCAATGGGCACAGGGTATAATTACAGGCCTATGAGCCAAACATTCTCCCAAAATTCCAACATATAGTTGCCGAACAACCAACGACAATATATGAGTTGGAAAAAATCTATATGAGTACTTATGCGATGCAACATTCTCCATTTCTTGGATGTCATCCAAAAGAGAAAGCATTGATAATCTCATATATGCCAAATATCAAAGTTTGGGAGATCTACACAGATCACCCAATATTGGGAAAAGCAGTAGACTAAGTTGCATATAAATATTAATGGATTGGCAGAATATACGTGCCACCATTACCGAGCAACGAGCAGAATTTGAGAAGTCATTTAAATGCCTCAATAAAACTGCACCTATCTCAAAGAGTACGAAACTAAAAAATTTTCGAGTACTGGTTACTACATTCAATACAGTACGCCAAATTGTAATTGACAATTTCGGAAAATGTGATTCGTTACAGTCCATACAATTAAAGGACGTAATACAAAGGCTTAAGGAAAGTCTCCTTCATGTCATAAAACGGCACGACGTAAAAATTTTAGTTCCAAATACTTTAAATTTTGCAGCCGTGTTCTATGAATCTGCTCTACTAGAACCAGATACCGAACCAGAAAGTACAGATTTCAAAGATCCGATGACCTTAAAGGTATCAAAAATACCCAAAACATCAGATCCAGTTAGCTCTGATTTCAATACTGACGCCAAAGTGATAGAAGAAAAATCTATTACGATGCCGGACGAATCAGCCGCAATTAAGCTGGTTGATATGACAAAAGGGTCATATGAATCAATCGCAATAGAGGTTATAAAGTCTAAAATAATTGGCTCAACCCTCTATAAAGTACAAGATGAGACAAATATTAAAGCAATCATATAGAAATTGCAGAACACAATCGGCGGTGAAACATCCGATTACAACAGAGGTAATTACCGCGGTAGAGGCAATGGTCGTGGTAATTATAATCGAAACAATTATTACCGAAATAATGGCCGAAACAATAACAATAATTACAATAACCGTGGAGGAAGACGAGGCCAAAACCAAGGAAGAGGCCGAGGTAACTCCAACCAAGGTAATAATAACAACAATGTCAGAGTGGCGCAAAATGCGTCGGAAAACTCTCAGAACCCTTTAGGAACCACTCAGTAAATGCAAAGGTTCATTCCATCAATTACAGTCTTAATATATTTGTCACCTTCTATAATCATTCAACTGAAAATAAACTCACATTCCTACTGGTGCAGATATCTCAATTTTAAAAATAAATTCAGATACTTTCAAAATTCAAGAAAACAAAATTATAAACATCCAAGGCATAGGCCAAGGTGAAATAACATCTCAAGGAACAACTTCAATAGAACTCCAATCAACAAAATATATTATTCCACACGAATTTCATTTAGTAGACTCAGACTTTTCAATACCGTGTGATGGAATAATAGGCATTGATTTTATTAAAAAATTCAATTGTCAATTAGATTTCAAACCAAGTGAAGACTGGTTTATAATTAGACCGCACAACTTAAATTATCCTATTTATGTTCCCATAACATATAGTGCTGGCAACAATACAATTATTCTGCCAGCCAGATCCCAAGTCATTCGAAAAATAGACATAAATACAGTCAATGATTATATATTTGTTCCTAATCAAGAAATACATACTGGAATTTATACTGCAAATACAACAGCAACATCCAAACATGTATACATTCGCTTTCTAAATACAACTAGTCTCGACCAATTGGTCAAAGTAAACAATATCCAATTCGAAAATTTGACAGATTATGAAATTCATACCACTAATCCAGAAAATAGAAGCGAACAAGTACTTTTCAAGTTAAAGAAAAATTTTCTAGAACAATTCAAAAGTAAATTAACAGAATTATGCACGAAGTATAGTGATGTGTTCGGACTGGAAACCGAACCAATAGCGACAAATAATTTTTATAAACAAACATTAAGACTTAAAGATGATGAACCCATTTATATTAAAAACTACAGAAGCCCGCATAGCCAAGTCAAAGAAATTCAAAAACAAGTAGGGAAATTAATAAATGATAAAATCGTAGAACCGTCTGTATCCGAGTATAACAGCCCACTCTTGTTAGTTCCGAAAAAATCACTACCAAATTCGGACGAAAAGAAATGGCGATTAGTAATTGACTATCGCCAAATCAACAAAAAATTACTTTCTGATAAATTCCCGCTCCCCAGAATTGATGATATTCTAGACCAACTGGGCAGAGCTAAATACTTTTCAGGCCTTGACTTATTGTCAGGTTTTCACCAAATTGAACTTGAACAAAATTCAAGAAATATAACATCTTTTTCAACGAGCAATGGCTCATATCGATTCACGCGATTACCATTTGGTCTTAAAATAGCACCAAATTCATTTCAGAGAATGATGACAATAGCATTCTCGGGTTTAGAACCCTCTCAGGCATTCCTTTATATGGATGACTTAATGGTGATAGGATGTTCCGAAAAACACATGATTAAAAACTTAACTTATGTTTTTAATGTATGTAGGAAATATAACCTAAAGTTGCATCCAGAAAAATGTTCATTTTTCATGCATGAAGTGACTTTTCTAGGTCACAAATGCACTGACAAAGGAGTATTGCCAGATGACAAGAATTTGACGTCATCAAAAATTATCCTGTCCCTCATGATGCGGACAGCGCGAGACGATTTGTAGCATTCTGCAATTATTATCGTCGATTTATAAAAAACTTCGCCGACTATTCACGGCACATAACTAGATTATGTAAAAAGAATGTTCCTTTTGAATGGTCAAGTGAATGCCAAAACGCATTCCAATACCTTAAAGAAAAGCTTATGCACCCCACATTATTACAATATCCTGATTTTCGCAAAGAATTTTGCATTATAACAGATGCTAGTAAACATGCTTGCGGAGCAGTTCTAACTCAGAACTGTGACGGAATTCAACTTCCAATAGCTTATGCATCTCGTTCATTTACAAAAGGGGAAAGCAATAAGAGCACAACAGAACAAGAGTTAGCGGCAATTCATTGGGCAATTACCCATTTCAGACCATATATTTATGGCAAACACTTTACTGTTAAAACGGATCACAGACCATTAACATATCTTTTTTCTATGACTAATCCCAGTTAAAAATTAACTCGCATGCGGCTAGAGCTTGAAGAATACGACTTCATAGTAGAATACCTAAAGGGCAAAGATAATTTTGTAGCAGACGCACTTTCGCGTATTACCTTAAAGGAACTAAAGTCCTGAAAGTCACTACCAGGCGACAAAGTAGTAGTAGTAAATTACTAAAAAAAAATTTTGTCACTCTGACTCACATGAAAATGATTTCGTCACTAGACTTTTACCTCGTAAAGAGGTTTTTTTATAAGATGTCAGAAATTTTGAAGTAAGATATCAGAAATTTTGAAAATTGCAATATTTGTTGACGGTACAACTTTGTCAAAAGGTGTTTATTGTTTGTACAAGCAAAAACAAACTGTTTGGAAACACTAGTTCTTTTACAAACATACATGCAAAATTAGAAAAAATCATTACTGGCGTTTTCTCAAAATCGCCAAAATGTGTGAAAAATACCTTATTTCACCTGTAGCTGTTTACCTTTTGACTTAAAAAAAAAACTTTGAAGGTATGCCTAAAAGCCCTTCAAAATACCTTTTCAACGATGTATATGTCTCATCTGTAGCTTCTATCGTTTGGATAGGGGTTTCAATTTTAGCGGTTTTTAGCGATTTCCCGCTAAACTAGCGATTTTTCGGAAAAGTCGTAGAACAAACGTTTCTTGATTTTTGAGCGGGAACAAGTCCTCATTCAAACTTTTAAGCTAAATTAGCGATTTGATCCAAACAAACAAACAGACAAACAAACAAACAAACAGACTGACTTTTCATCTCATTTTCGGAAGGCCGCTAAAAATTTCAAAATTAATTATCTTTTGAACCAGTGGTCGGCTTTGAGGATCGAGGTGTCATTCGACGCGTATTTTTGATTAGAATAGTAAAAAATAAAAAAAAAATTCAGAAAGGTTCCTGTTGGGTCAAATGGCATTTATTTCGACTCAAATTGTATAAATTGTAATTGCGTTATTGCACTTGAGTTATCTGCATATTGTAAAATCAGCCTAACTCTTATCTCATTACGCATTGCATTCACTCATTGTCACTACACTCATTCTAAGCTTACGCTCATTGTCATTTACACTCATTTTATGCTTATAACCGATTGCCCAAATTGGAGTAAGCTGCGCTTGCTCTTTACACTTTGTAATTTAGTATTCTGAGAACCTTGAAAATAAACGGTTGCACCTACGACGTGCTGAATTAAATATACGGCTCGTGGTTTCGTCTAACATCACGCCCAATCCCTTAGAGAATCTTATGCTGGACAGGATAACGCTCCTGATCCTTCATTTTGGCGCCCAACGTGGGGCAGTGGTGTTAAAATCCGTGCAACAATATTCTGGAATATTCACTCGTAGTTTGTCTGGTTTCGCTGTCGCTCTGTGACCCCTCGCCGTCGCATCACCGAACCATCGTCAACATAACGGACAGGCATTCTACAGTCTCGTCGTTATTCCACAGCATAGCAACAGCTCATCTTGCAGTTATTGGTTTTGTCAATTAGTTTGTGCCCGACCCCTCCCGCGGTCGTATCACCGAATTGCCGTTGCTTTGCTTGCCATCTATTCGCACATTGTTTCCCTCTGCATAGATCAAGGGCAAGTGCAGTTGTATCAAGTCGCATACATACAGACGCACATACGCAGTTTTCGTTCCTTATCGTGTGCAAATTCTTCAGTCAACATTGGCGAAACTGAAGCTGAGCGCAATTCGTCGCATTGATCGTTCGTCTCTTGTTCACTATTCTGTGCAGTTTTTTCGGTCACTACCGTTGCATTGAGTCATGACCATAGAAGGCCTCAAAACGCAACGTGCGAATATTCGTCGAAATATTAGCCGCATTCGGAGTGTAGTCGACCCTAACCAAAGAGATGGGAAATCTGCGCCATCACAAGCCGAGTTAAAGTGTCGTTTGGAAATCTTGGAAGCCTATTTTAGGCAAGCAATCTCGGTGCAAACCCAAATTGAGAAAGAATGTGAGACCGATACAGGACGCATTGATCTTGAGGATTTATACATCGACATCAAGGTGTGCATAAAGGTGCATTTACACTAGTTGACCAGCTAGTCAATTTCATCTCAGTAGGCTGTGCTTTACACCAAGTCAACACACTTTTGCTTAGAGTTGACCACCGTTTACACTAGAGTTGACTAAGTTGCCATCAAAATTTTCGGCCTACTGAGATGAAATTGACGAGCTGGTCAACTAGTGTAAATGCACCTTAAAGGAGCAACTCATTGACGAGATTCATGAATCAACATTCGCTACAACATTGGCTACGCGCCCGTCGCCTGGAAAGTTGCCTAAACTAGCGCTACCAACATTCGCCGGCAATTGTGCAGATTACAAGAATTTCATCACGTTGTTTAATCAATTGGTAGATCAACAAGACAGTCTATCGAATATCGAGAAATATAATCAGCTGCTCAGCTGTTTATCGGGAGCAGCATTGGAAACTGTAAAGCGGTTTCAGGTTACACCAGAAAATTATCGACTGGCACTTGATCGTTTAAACCAGCGCTACGACAATCCAACATTGGTGTTCCTGAACAATGTTTCAGAGTTGTTTAAATTGAAAAATGTTTCAAAGTCAAATTGCCAAGAAATTCGTAGTTTGGTTGACAACGCTACAGCATTGTACAACTCGTTAACATCATTAGGCAGCGAAGCGCAAATTGCGCAGGCGATGCTAATTGCCATTGTCATGGAAAAGGTAGATCCTGAAACCAAGCGCGAATGGAATAAATCATTGGATTACTCCACTTTGCCAACGTGGAAGTTGTGCATGCAGGTAGTTGAGAGACATTGTCAATATTTGGAATCGCTCGGTAAGTCGGAATCTAGCCAAACTCGCACGGAAGCTACTGGCAAACAACGCAGCCAGTCAACCTCGCGTCATGGCTCATCATTTACTTGTTCAACTCAATCATGTGCTCTTTGTCTTAGTACAGAACATCGAGTAATACGCTGCAATCAGTTCAAGGAAATGACGGTAACAGAGCGCTATGAGGCAGCCAAACGCCTTTCGCTTTGCCTCAACTGCCTTGGCAAGGGACATCTGGCTGCCAAGTGTCCGTCTAATCAAAGATGCCGGACTTGCTCACGACTTCATCATACCTTGCTACATCGGGAGACCTCCGAGGTAAAGCCATCACCTTCGAGTTCGACTTCGCATATGACAACACTCCCCAGTGATGTTGTCACACATACGCACACCAATAACAGTTCAGATCAAGTCATCTTGGCCACGGCCATCGTCCAGGTCAGGGACTCGTCTGGAAATTACAGGATTGGCCGTGCACTATTGGATTCCTGCTCACAGGTCAATTTCATATCGGAAAGGTTCGCACAATCGCTGCGCTTGCCAATGGTAAAACGGCACATGAGGATCTGCAGCATTGGCGAATCACACACTCAAATCAAGTTTGGCACTTCGGCCACAATTAAGTCACGTTTAGATAAGTTCGAGATGCCCATCGACTTTTGCGTAACTTCACATATCGCATATCAGCCAGATTCTGACATCGATATCTCATCATGGAACATACCAAAAAATACACCGTTGGCTGATGATCAATTTAACAAAACTCGTCATATTGATCTACTCATTGGAACCGAAATCTTTTTTGAAATCCTTGCAGTGGGACAAATCAAATTGGGTCCATGTCTTCCTACGCTTCAAAAAACGCTGCTTGGATGGATTGCTTCTGGACGCTATGAAGGTTCGCGTCGGCAAGTGCATAGCTATTCGCTTTCACTGGAGGAGACCATCAACGAGAATCTTGAACGTTTTTGGCGCATTGACGATATGCAAAAATCAATCGATACATTTACCCCGGAGCATCGTCAGTGCGAACAAATGTTTAAACAAACTGTTCATCAGCAATCAGACGGGAGAATTGTTGTCAGGCTTCCATTTAAGGACGATCCACGCCACCTGGGATCTTCGTACGAGTCAGCCAAGCAGAGATTTGAGGCCTTGGAGCGGCGCTTCTATCGCAATCCGGAGTTAAAGAGAGCATATATTGAATTTCTACGAGAATACGAAGAACTGAACCATATGAGCCTGGTAAACGCGCCAAGACTGGATCAGCCACACAACTACATACCCCATCACTGCGTTGTTAAGCTGAACAGCACCTCAACGAAACTCAGGGTGGTTTTTGACGCCTCAAGTCGGACATCAACGCAAAGGTCACTCAACGATCTGTTAATGGTGGGACCAACTATCCAAACTGATTTGTACACGCTTCTACTGCGTTTTCGAACATTCAGGTACGCAATCACTGCTGACGTCGTAAAAATGTTCAGGCAAGTACTAGTTGATGCTCGTGACCGTAAATATCAATATATTCTATGGAGAGAAGCTTCAGATCAACCTATGCGGACTTATGAGCTGAATACAGTTACATACGGGACGGCAACAGCGCCGTATCTCGCAATAAGAAGTATGACTTATCTGGCGGATTTACATATGAAAACCAAAGGCATTGGGGCGCAAGCTATAAAATCATCATTCTACGTAGATGACTTTCTGTGTGGCCACAACACGGCTGAAGGCCTGCGACAACTCAAGACAGAGGTTACCGAAATACTTGGTCAAGGCAAGTTTCAATTAGCAAAATGGCACTCGAATCACCCGGACTTTGTCGATGACAACACTATTAAGGATCTGAATCTGATGGACGATTCAGTTACAAGCGCATTGGGCTTAACTTGGAATCAACGTCAAGACGTTTTACTTTTTGCTTTTCGACCCAAGCGTTCTTTCAATGTAGTCACAAAGTGGACAATTCTATCCCTGGCATCGTCACTCTTTGATCCATTGGGCCTGGTGGCGCCGGTCATCGTCACCGCAAAATTATCTTACAGGAACTATGGATACTCAAGCTGCATTGGGATGAGTCTGTGCCACAAGCACTTTGTCAAGCTTGGAAATCGTTCGAAGCCTCGCTACCTTCACTGGAGTCGCTGGCAATTCCTCGATTCTGCCTGCAATCGAACAACGACGAGCTGCAGCTGCATGGATTTTGCGATGCTTCTATTCGCGCATATGGATGCTGCATTTACGCACGCACGATTTCAGAAAATGGCAAGATTAGAGTACGGCTTGTCACGTGAATGTGCAGAGTGGCACCAACTCGCAAGTTGTCACTACCGAAATTGGAACTCGCTGCTGCCCACCTCTTGGCACAGCTCTACGTCAAAATCAAGGGAATCTTTATAATGAAGCATACCACCTACCTGTGGAGCGACTCACAGATAGTTCTCCATTGGATACAACAACATTCTGCTACTTTATCGACATTTGTTGGTAATCGCGTTTCTGACATACAAGAAAGCACTTTAGACTGTCATTGGAGGCACGTCCCAACGCAACAAAATCCTGCCGATCTGGTCTCGAGAGGATGTCCACCTGGAGAATTGGTGGACTCGATCTGGTTTTTGGGGCCGGAGTATCTGTCACAGAGCGCAAGTGCATGGCCAAAGGACAAACGTAGCGAACCGGATCTGGAGGTAGTGGCGCTCGAGAAACGCAAGTCAGCATTCAAAGCTACTACAATCGGCAACTATCTGCTCGAGACTATTCGCAACATAAGCTCTCATCATCTTTCCTTGCGTATTGTGGCTTGGATGATGCGCTTCAACTATGCTAGCAGAAAGATCATCAAGTTCGATACACCATCGCCGACACCTCAAGAGCTGCAACGCGCATTTCACTGCATTATTTGGAATCTGCAGCAACAACACTTCACCGAGGAAATCCACGCTTTGCGCAAAAATAGGTAAATATCAAATCACATAAAATTTCTCAATCCATTTTTACAGCTCACAGATGGATTCCTGCTGCTGAAGGTTGGAGGGCGGCTAGAATTGGCAAATGTTTCAATGGATCAGAAGCATCCAATACTACTCCCCAGTAAAGACACTACGTACAATTCCTTCACAGACATCACTACCATGCTGGCCCAAAGGCACTTGTTGCACTGCTGCGGCTGCAGTTTTGGATCGTCAACGCTCGAGACTTGGCTCGCACTGTCGTCAGGGGATGTGTGCACTGTGTGCGTTACAAACCCAAGCTACAACAACAACTTATGGGACAGCTACCTGTGGAGCGGTTGACTCCATCGAGACCCTTTGCGCACTGTGAGCACCACACTTTGGAGGCCTCTGGGAGGCCGCTGTGAAGAGCGCTAAAGGACTCATGGCGCGCAGCTTAATGAACGTCCGCTGCACTTTCGAGGAGCTCGTCACCATCACAGCCGAGGTCGAGGCCATCTTGATCTCGCGTCCCTTAACCCCGTTGTCGTCGGACCCAAGCGACCTGGGTGTCCTTACCCCTGGGCACTTCCTCACCGGAGACTCTCTGCGAGCATTGCCCGAACAAGAAATCAATGATGAACAGCTCAAATCTTTGGATCGCTGGCGTTTGGTCAGTGGCATTAAACAAACCTTTTGGCGGCGCTGGCTAGCGGACTACTTCAACGAGCTTCAGACACGCTCCAAGTGGACAAAGCCAACGCCCAGCATCTCGATCGGCGACATGGTCCTTGTACATGAGGACAACGTTCCTTCTCAAAAGTGGATAATGGGTCGCATCACGGCTACAGTTCCTGGACGAGATGAGCGAGTTCGAGTTGTGGATGTCCGCACTAACAAGGGAATCATTCGGAGACCCATTCATAACTTGGCTCTTCTTCCTGTCTCTTGAAAGACTTCGTCATTCAATGGGGCCGGGATGTTGGGTCAAATGGCATTTATTTCGACTCAAATTGTATAAATTGTAATTGCGTTATTGCACTTGAGTTATCTGCATATTGTATACCATTGTAAAATCAGCCTAACTCTTATCTCATTACGCATTGCATTCACTCATTGTCACTACACTCATTCTAAGCTTACGCTCATTGTCATTTACACTCATTTTATGCTTATAACCGATTGCCCAAATTGGAGTAAGCTGCGCTTGCTCTTTACACTTTGTAATTTAGTATTCTGAGAACCTTGAAAATAAACAGTTGCACCTACGACGTGCTGAATTAAATATACGGCTCGTGGTTTCGTCTAACATCACGCCCAATCCCTTAGAGAATCTTATGCTGGACAGGATAACGCTCCTGATCCTTCAGTTCCAACGGCCCCATTTGCTCCAATCATTTAAATTTTGCCCCTCCCACTTACACCTGTTTATCTCACGAACCAATTGAGTATTCAAAAGTCTTAGCAAATTTCCATTCATCCTGTGTATATATGCTAGTCGCCTTCGCACCCTTCGTGCTGCTTTCGTCACTAGCGCTGACTGCTATCCGCAGTGACCAATGGAATTCTCGACCTAGGTCAGTTCTTCCAAAGGCTCGAAAAAGAGGCCGGTATCACTGCGGACGGCAGTCCGCGCTAGTGACGAAAGCAGCAAGAAGGGTGCGAAGGCGACTAGCATATATACACAGGAAGAATGGAAGATTTGCTATGACTGTCCGATCAGGTCGAGTTATATACCGATCGAAAGGTATTAATTAAACTTACAAGTGTGCATACTAAGACTTTTGAAAACTCACCTGGTTCGTGAGATAAACAGGTGTAAGTGGGAGGGGCAAAATTTACATTATTGGAGCTAATGGGGCCGTTGGAGCCTTTTTGAATTTTCGTTGAATTTTTTACAATTCTCATCAAAAATACGCGTCGAATGACACCTCGATCATCAAAATCGGACAACTGGTTCAAAAAATAATTAATTTTGAAATATTGAGTCGCCTTCCGAAAATGAGATGAAAAGTCAGTATGTTTGTTTGTTTGTTTGTTTGTTTGTATCAAAGCGATGATTTAGCTTAAAAGTTTGAATGAGGACTTGTTCCGGCTCAAAAATCTAGAAACGTTTGTTCTACGACTTTTTCGAAAAATCGCTAGTTTAGCGGGAAATCGCTAAAAACCGCTAAAACTAAAAACCCCCATAGTGTCCAAACTATTAAAGCTACAGATATGATCTATATGTCGTTGGAAAGGTACTTTGAAGGGCTCTTAAGCATATGTTCAAACTTTTTTTCTAAAGTACACAGGTAAAAAGCTACAGGTGAAAAAAGGTAATTTTTTCCACATTTTGGCGGTTTTCGAGAAAACGCCGCTAGCGATTTTTTTTAATTTTGAATATGTTTGAGCTTTTAATATTTCGCGTTTTTTGATACATCATGCATAAATTTTTGTTGATTGGTTTGGAAGATATAACCTATTAACTGAATATATACGTTTTACTTTGAATTGGAAAAGGACAGCAGCAACAAAGTGTCATAGCAGCCAGAGTTTGAGAGTGCTGATAAATTTTGCGCTTGGCATGTTGGCATGTGTGTTAGTAAAGAGAAACAGTGTTGCCAGACAGTTTCTTTTTGCTTGTACAAACAATAAACACCGATTGACAAAGTTACACTGTAAAAAAATATTTCAATTGTCAAAACTTCCTATGTCTTATTAAAAAATTTCTGATATCTTATAAAAAAACCTCTTTACGAGGTAAAAGTCTAGTGACGAAAACATTTTCATGCCCCAAAATTTCTGATATCCAATTTTGTGACGAAAAATATTACATTTTACACATGAATTATTAAAAAAAAAATTTTGTCACTGGCTCTGCGCAAAAAAGTACTACTAGTATATACTGGTATTTATTAGTTATGAAAAATTTAGCGCAATGTGTCCAGTGACAAAATTTTTTTTTTAATAATTCATGTGTAAAATGTAATATTTTTCGTCACAAAATTGGATATCAGAAATTTTGGGGCATGAAAATGTTTTCGTCACTAGACTTTTACCTCGTAAAGAGGTTTTTTTATAAGATATTAAAAATCAGCCAACTCAAAGTGGCACCGAGCGAAAAGATCTTTGAATCAGTTTCAATAGATTCTTTTAAAAATATGGACAATGAAATATTAAAATCTTTAAGAGTAGCGCTACTCCAGCCGGTGACCCAAATAACAAATGAAAAAGAGATACAAGAAATATTGTCTACATACCATGATGACCCAATTCAAGGAGGCCACAGTGGCATAACAAGAACGTTAGCAAAAATTAAAAGACACTACTACTGGAAAAATATGACAAGTCATATAAAAGAGTACGTACGTAGATGTCAAAAATGCCAAATGTCTAAAGCAAAGACACACACAAAAACTCCTTTGACTCTCACAGAAACACCTGTGAATGCTTTCGATATAGTGATAGTGGATACAGTTGGTCCGCTACCTAAATCAGAAAATGGCAATGAATATATAGTCACATTAGTTTGTGCCCTTTCAAAATATTTAGTAGCCATTCCAATAAAAAGCAAAAGCGCAAATAATGTCGCAAAGGCTATATTCGAAAATTTCATACTCAAGTTCGGTCCAATGTAGACGTTCATCTCGGACATGGGAACAGAGTATAAAAACCAGATTTTAACTGATTTATGCAAGTATATGAAGATTAAGAATCTCACTTCTACTGCATATCATCACCAAACATTAGGGACAATAGAACGAAGTCATCGAACATTCAATGAATACATTCGTTCATACATCTCTGCAGACAAAACTGATTGGGATGTCTGGATTCAATATTTTACTTAGCATATAAAAGAGCTAGAATTATGTTAGAAAAAGCCAAGGCTTATAGGAAATTAGCATATGACAAAAAAGCAAAAAATTTTGAATTAAAAGTAGCAGATAAGGTGCTTATAAGAAACGAAACAGGAGACAAATTAGACCCAGTATATTTAGGACCATATATAGTAGAAACAAGTGGGAAAGGCTATAGTCGAGCTCCCGACTATAGGATACCCGTTACTTACATAAACAAATTAAAATTTTTTTATTGCATGCTTTTAGGCACCTTTCTGTTTGTCCGATCTTTTTGGAATTTAATAGGATGATAGGTAATAACAGTAGCTAACGTTCACCGTTTAAAAAAACATAATATCTTGAAAACTGTGCGTGTGGTGGATTTTCGCGATTTACGGAGGCGGAAAGGGGCGTGGCAAAATTTTGAAACAAACTTGACCTGCGCGGGGTTTATAGAAATCTGTGTGCCAAATTTGGTTGCTCTAGCTCTTATAGTCTCTGAGATCTAGGCGCTCACACAGACGGACAGACGGACAGACGGACGGACGGACAGACGGACCTGGCTATATCGACTCGGCTGTTGATGCTGATCAAAAATATATATACTTTATAGGGTCGGAGATGCTTCCTTCTCCCTGTTACATACATTGCAACGAATACAATATCCCCTTTTACTTATTTTTAATAAGTAACGGGTATAAAAATCGAAGAAAAGATAACATTTTCATTAAAGATAATAAGAATAAGAAACAAAAAGTACATAAGGATAGGTTAAAACAAGTGGGAAAGGCTATAGTCGAGCTCCCGACTATAGGATACCCGTTACTTACCTAAATAAATTAAACTTTTGTTTTTATTGCATGCTTTTAGGCACTTTTATTGCTTAAAAGCTTTAATCAGCCAGTACCACCTTTATCTTTGTCCGATCTTGTTGTGATTTAGTAGAATGATAGGTAATAATAATAGCTAACGTTCACCGTTTAAAAAAACCTAATATTTTGAAAACTGTGCGTGTGGTGGATTTTCGCGATTTACGGAGGCGGAAAGGGGCGTGGCAAAATTTTGAAACAAACTTGACCTGCGTGGGGGTTGCTCTAGCTCTTATAGTCTCTGAGATCTAGGCGCTCACACAGACGGACAGACGGACGGACAGACGGACAGACAGACGGACGGACAGACGGACATGGCTATATCGACTCGGCTGTTGATGCTGATCAAGAATATATATACTTTATAGGGTCGGAGATGCTTCCTTCTCCCTGTTACATACATTGCAACGAATACAATATCCCCTTTTACTTATTTTTAATAAGTAACGGGTATAAATATATATTCAATGAAACGTTTCATGAGAGAAAAAAAAATAAGTGGGAAAGGCTATAGTCGAGCTCCCGACTATAGGATACCCGTTACTTACCTAAATAAATAAAACTTTTTTTATTGCATGCTTTTAGGCACTTTTATTGCTTAAAAGCTTTAATCAGCCAGTACCACCTTTCTGTTTGTCCGATCTTGTTGGAATTTAGGAGGATGATAGGTAATAAAAATAGTTAACGTTCACCGTTTAAAAAAACGTATTATTTAGAAAACTGTGCGAGTGGTGGATTTTCGCGATTTACGGAGGCGGAAAGGGGCGTGGCAAAATTTTGAAACAAACTTGACCTGCGTGGGGTTTATAGAAATCTGTGTGCCAAATTTGGTTGCTCTAGCTGTTATAGTCTCTGAGATCTAGGAGCTCACACAGACGGACAAGGCTATATCGACTCGGCTGTTGGTGCTGATCAAGAATATATATACTTTATAGGGTCGGAGATGCTTCCTTCTCCCTGTTACATACATTGCAACGAATACAATATCCCCTTTTACTTATTTTTAATAAGTAACGGGTATAAAAACGAGGTCTGATCAACCGAAAGCAAAAACAAAAAAAAAAAAAAAAATTTTTTAATTCTAATTCTTCTAAGAAAGTTAAAAATCACTGCGGACGGCAGTCCGCGCTAGTGACGAAAGCAGCACGAAGGGTTCGAAGGCGACTAGCATATATACACAGGATGAATGGAAAATTTGCTATGACTGTCCGATCAGGTCGAGTTATATACCGATCGAAAGGTATCAATTTAACTTACAAATGTGCATACTAAGGCTTTTGAATACTCAATTGGTTCGTGAGATAAAAAGGTGTAAGTGGGAGGGGCAAAATTTAAATGATTGGAGCAAATGGGGCCGTTGGAACCTTTCTGAATTTTTTTTTAATTTTTTACTATTCTAATCAAAAATACGCGTCGAATGACACCTCGATCCTCAAAATCCGACCACTGGTTCAAAAGATAGAGAGATTGAGTGTGTTCTTTAACAGTCGTGTTTTCATTGCGCTCGGCCAAAATATTCAATTTCATATAATTATTGCGCTTGTTTTTTGTTATTCTCGCTTTATTTTGTTATTCTCGCTTTGCGTCTACTGAGTGCATTCGCTGCGCGCTCACAGGTTTGTGTGTGTGTTACGGTTGCATTTTCTCTCTGTGCTTTTTCGCGATCGCGAATTTGTGTGTTGTGTTCAATTGCGCATCTTTTCTTTGTCCTACATCCACGCATTTTTTGTTATTGCATTTTCGTGCAGTTTTTGATTTGAGCTTATTGTTCGTTGTTTTGCATTTCTAATTTTTGTTCTTTCACTCAATTTTTGTTTACCCAGTAGGAAACTTTGAATTGTGCACATGGACCCATTCGCGATACCGACAAACATAAGTTTGTTAGTTGTTGGTTATGCGATAATATGATGCATATTAAGTGTGCAGGGCTTACTGGACGTGACCTGGACAGAATAATTTGCAATGATAATAAAAAAGTCATTGGTGGTCTGCGTTGGTCGTGTCCGGTTTGTATTTTTAAACAATTTGATTTCACACGCATGTACAGTAGCGTGAAAAATCAGTTCCTTAAACTTCGCAATTTATCTAAGCAACTCTCTAGCAATTTTGATTCAAGTTTGGAACTACTGAGTGAGTTTAATTTTGAGTCCCCACCTAATAGACAGTTGGAGCCTCAGTTTTTAAGTGCGCCTCACTCATCCCAGCCTGGGTCACCTTATTTGGCACCTTCTCATTATATGCCACCACATTTCCTTTCCCATGCAAATCTACTGAGCGTCCTTTCCCTTTCCTAGCCTCCTCGTCTTCTTCATTGGCCGTTACACCTCCAGTAGCTCCAATGTGTCTTTCAAATCCCGTGGTAGAAGTGGCTGCTCCCCTATCAGTTTCAAGAACTCCAGTATTGGCCGCGTCTTCGGCTAACATTTCCTCCAAAAGCCCTCCTGGTCGACGCAACAGGCGACGCGCATCCTCACCAATTTTACCTTCGCCGCCACTGCTAACAGTTGTAGCTCCTCGTAAGCAGATTTTTATATCAAGACTGTCTTCCGACACAACAACGGAATCTGTATCTGCGTACATTGCTAGTAAATCTTCAGCTAATGTTTCTATTAGTAAGTTTAATTTCTCTGAGCCTCGAGAAATTTCTTCATTTAAAATTAGTGTTTCTTCTGACTTGTTTCCTATTTTATGCGACCCAAAATTTTGGCCTCCTCATATAATTGTTCACGAATTTGAACAAAAGAGTAGATCTCGTTCCACTCCCGTTAGCCTCCCAATTCCCAGCACATCGTCCCAAGCTGCCTCTATTACAGCCTCAAAAAACTAGACCTTGATCAAATTATTATTCAATATCAAAATGTTAGGGGTCTCGGATCTAAGTTAAATAATCTTTTCACAAATAGTACTTCATTTGATTCAGACATCATTGCATTCTCTGAGACTTGGCTAAATTCTAGCATATCTAATAATGAGATAATGTCATCTAATTTTATTACCTTTAGACGTGATCGGCTTAGCCGTCGAGGAGGTGGTGTTTCGATTTCTGTCAAATCATCATTTCAATCTGAAATAATAAACGTTTTTACACCTGACGACATAGAATTTGTTGCCGTAAGGGTTACACTTCTGTCTTGTTCCCTATTTATTTCGTGCTCTTACATACCACCTTTATCTGATATTCATATCTTTATGCGACATCTTAGAAATATAAAGGAAATTTCTAGCCTTGTGCTTGATAAAGACATTTTTGTTGTTGTCGGGGATTGTAATCTGCCACACATCTCCTGGTCATTTTTTAATGACTTAAACTATTTAGTTCCCTCAGTACAGAATGAGTTCTTGGATGGTTTAACTGACCTTCCCCTTTTTCAAATTAATTCAATATCAAAAAATCTTAATAGGAAGCTTGATCTTATCTTTGTTAATGATCTGTCAAGTGCTACTATCAGTAGATCTTCTCCTGTAGTTGAGCCCGAAGATTCTTACCATAATACACTTGAACTTTCACTTTCTATACCTAATTCCTACCTTACGTCTGTCTCACTTCCTATCAATTCCCGCCGCTGTTTTCGTAAAGGGAATTTCTCTTTACTTAACCAACTGATTATTGCAACAGACTGGTCCACTTTGTATATAACGAATGATATGAACGTAGCTGTCTCTTTCTTCTCCAACACTCTAAATTCTCTTTTAGATGTCTGTATTCCTATTAGTGTTGTTAAGTCCGTTTCATTAAAGCCTCCTTGGTTCACTCAAAGATTATCTTATCTAAAAAATTTAAAATCAAAATATTTCAAAAGGTTCAAGTTGACGGCATCCAACTTGGACTTTTTGAAATATTCTAAAGCCAAAGCTAATTTTTATACCCGTTACTTATTAAAAATAAGTAAAAGGGGATATTGTATTCGTTGCAATGTATGTAACAGGGAGAAGGAAGCATCTCCGACCCTATAAAGTATATATATTCTTGATCAGCATCAACAGCCGAGTCGATATAGTCATGTCCGTCTGTCCGTCTGTCCGTCCGTCCGTCCGTCCGTCCGTCCGTCCGTCCGTCCGTCCGTCTGTCCGTCCGTGTGAGCGCCTAGATCTCAGAGACTATAAGAGCTAGAGCAACCAAATTTGGCACACAGATTTCTATAAACCCCACGCAGGTCAAGTTTGTTTCAAAATTTTGCCACGCCCCTTTCCGCCTCCGTAAATCGCGAAAAACCACCAAACGCACAGTTTTTAAGATATTAGGTTTTTTTAAACGGTGAACGTTAGCTATTGTTTTTACCTATCATTCTACTAAATCCCAACAAGATCGGACAAACAGAAAGGTGGTACTGGCTGATTAAAGCTTTTAAGCAATAAAAGTGCCTAAAATCATGCAATAAAAAAAAAGTTAAATTTATTTAAGTAAGTAACGGGTATCCTATAGTCGGGAGCTCGACTATAGCCTTTCCCACTTGTTCAATCTACAATTCTCAATGTTATGAAAGCTATCTAATTCGTTGCAAGAATCAATTTGCGCGGGATCCTAAGCAATTCTACTCCTTCGTTAACTCCAAACGTAGAGATTCCTCACTACCTAAATCTTTTTTCCTTAATTCTAACTAAGTTAGCGATGATTCTAAGGCATCTAATCTTTTTGCAGATGTTTTTCAATCTATTTACTCTTCTTCCACCTCTAATAACATCCCATATCCTTATTCAACCCCAAAATTAAATTCTTTATTGTTACCTTCAATAACCGATAGTTGTATTATTTCTGCTATTAAGTCACTAAAATCTTCTTTCTCTCCAGGCCCTGACAACATACCTAGTTGTGTGTTGAAAGAGTGTCATACTTCATTATTAAATCCTCTATTAGCACTTTTCAATCTATCCCTCTATTCAACTGTTTTCCCTGCTGTATGGAAAGACTCCTACATTATCCCTTTGCATAAAAAAGGGTGTAAAGAGGATATTTCAAACTACAGGGGAATTGCAAAGTTATCAGCAATCCCTAAGCTTTTCGAAAAAATTATTACATCTTCTTTGCAGCATCTCTGCAAGTCGATCATATCCCCCGCTCAACATGATTTCGTAAAGAGTCGGTCAACTTCTACCAATTTACTAGAGTTTACTTCTTTAGTAAATGAGGCTTTCCTGAATAAAATGCAAACAGATGTAATTTATACAGACTTCAGTAAAGCATTTGATTCTGTTAACCATAACCTTCTTCTCCGTAAGCTTGACCGAATTGGTTTTACCCCTTCATTTCTTTTATGGATCTCTTCTTACCTTACAGATAGGACCCAAAGAGTATTGCTTAGATCTGCCACCTCTAAATCTGTCCAGGTCACTTCTGGTGTACCTCAAGGTAGTCATTTAGGTCCCTTATTATACCCGTTACTTATTAAAAATAAGTAAAAGGGGATATTGTATTCGTTGCAATGTATGTAACAGGGAGAAGGAAGCATCTCCGACCCTATAAAGTATATATATTCTTGATCAGCATCAACAGCCGAGTCGATATAGCCATGTCCGTCTGTCCGTCCGTCCGTCTGTCCGTCTGTCCGTCTGTCTGAGTTCATAGATCTCAGAGACTATAAGAGCTAGAGCAACCAAATTTGGCACACAGATTTCTATAAACCCCACGCAGGTCAAGTTTGTTTCAAAATTTTGCCACGCCCCTTTCCGCCTCCGTAAATCGCGAAAATCCACCACACGCACAGTTTTCAAAATATTATGTTTTTTTAAACGGTGAACGTTAGCTACTGTTATTACCTATCATCCTATTAAATCCCAAAAAGATCGGACAAACAGAAAGGTGGTACTGGCTGATTAAAGCTTTTAAGCAATTAAAATGCCTAAAAGCATGCAATAAAAAAATTTTAATTTGTTTATGTAAGTAACAAGTATCCTATAGTAGGGAGCTCGACTATAGCCTTTCCCACTTGTTTTTCAATCTTTTTATTAATGATCTGCCGACTGTTTTAGATCACTGTCACATACTTATGTATGCAGACGACGTGAAACTTATATTACCATATAAGGAAGCCGATTGCCATAAGCTTTTACAGGATGACTTAAACGCAATGCATCTTTGGTGTGTAGCTAATCGTTTTAATTTAAATTTTTCTAAATGCCTGTTTATGACTTTTAACAGGGTTACTCCTTACTTAGCAACATACTCGATCAACAATGTTCCTCTGCAACGCATATCGACTGTTGAAGATCTTGGTGTCCTTTTTGATAATAAATTATGTTTCACTCTTCATATTTCTACCATTGTAAACAAGGCTAAAGGCACTCTTGGATTTATAAAGAGTTGGTCAAAAGAATTTAATGACCCGTATGTCACTAAACTTCTATACACCTCTTTAGTTCGACCTATTCTTGAATACTGCTCTTGTGTCTGGAATCCTCAGCACAAACTTTACCAAGACCAAATTGAATCTGTACAGAAACAATTCCTACTTTTTGCACTTCGTGATTTTGCCTGGAATCCAAACCTCCGTTTGCCACCTTACTCAAGTAGACTTCTGCTTCTAAATCTCCCGTCCCTTGCTCACCGCAGAACTGTTCTTGGTGTTATCTTCCTCCATAAAATAATTATTGGAGATATTTGCTTCCCTGCATTATTAAAACGTATTAACTTCAATGTCCCCTTTAGGGTGTCTAGGAATTTCGCTCCATTATTCTTGCTTACATGCACTACTGACTACGCTTTGCGTAATCGTTTTCGAGTTCTATGCTCTGACTATAATAAATTATATCATTTATTATCAAGCAATCTATCTTTCCACCTTATAAAAGCTTCTCTTTTTAATCACCTGCGGTTAAATCTCTGATCTCTGATCAGAGATTTTCCTAGAGGTTTTTAACTTTACTAATTTGTATTGATCTGATTGGGTTTTTCTGGGTTTTCCCCAATCCTTGCAACAAATGTTGGATCAATTATAATTCCTTTGCATATCCCAGATTTAACTTAATTAACTTAATTTATTTCTTTTTAGTGAACAATTAAAATTTACATTAACTTAATTTATTACTTTTTAATTTTAGTTCTAGTTTAATTAATTTATTTATTTATTTATTTATTTAATGTCAACTAAGAGCAGTTGACCAAATTAAGTAAAAACAAGTGGGAAAGGCTATAGTCGAGCTCCCGACTATAGGATACCCGTTACTTACCTAAATAAATTAAACTTTTTTTTTTATTGCATGCTTTTAGGCACTTTTATTGCTTAAAAGCTTTAATCAGCCAGTACCACCTTTATCCTTGTCCGATCTTGTTGGGATTTAGCAGGATGATAGGTAATAATTATAGCTAACGTTCACCGTTTAAAAAAACCTAATATTTTGAAAACTGTGCGTGTGGTGGATTTTCGCGATTTACGGAGGCGGAAAGGGGCGTGGCTAAATTTTGAAACAAACTTGACCTGCGTGGGGTTTACAGCAATCTGTGTGCAAAATTCGGTTGCTCTAGCTCTTATAGTCTCTGAGATCTAGGCGCTCACACAGACGGACAGACGGACAGACGGACGGACGGACAGACGGACAGACGGACAGACGGACAGACGGACGGACGGACAGACGGACATGGCTATATCGACTCGGCTGTTGATGCTGATCAAGAATATATATACTTTATAGGGTCGGAGATGCTTCCTTCTCCCTGTTACATACATTGCAACGAATACAATATCCCCTTTTACTTATTTTTAATAAGTAACGGGTATAATTAATGTATAAAGTATAAAAAATAAAAACTATGCTAAATATTTATAGTTAAAATTTAATGATGAACTGAAAATATGAAAATTAATTAAAAAGAAAAAAAATTATTACATTGAAAATTAAAGTTAAAATCTGGGGGTATTAAAATTATAAATGATCCAACATTCGTTGCAAGGATTGGGAAAAACCCAGAAAAACCCAATCAGATCAAAAGTATTAGTAGTGATAGTTAATAATATTACAAATATTAGAAATTAGTAAGGTTAGGGATTTCTAGAAAGGAAGAGGAAAAGGGAGGCTTTCAAGGAGGGGAGAGAGAGTTCTGCAGAGATAACGTGATAAAGGCTATTATAGTATGTGCACAAAACACGAAGTGAACTGTGCAAAGCGTAATCAGTTGTGCATGTAGGTAAAGATAATGGCTGATAGTTCCTAGTGGCTCTACGGGGAACGGAAAAGGTAAGGCGCTTTAAAAGAAAACTAGAATCAATACTGCCATTAATTAATTTATGAAGAAAAACAACACCAAGAGTTTTTCTACGATTGATTAAAGACGGAAGATTTAGAAGAAGAAGCCTGCTGGAGTACGATGGTAAACGAAGATTGGGATCCCAGTTTAAACCACGTAAGGCAAAAAGCAAAAATTGCTTTTGAACTGACTCAATTCGGACTTGATTTATAAGATACTGAGGGCACCAAATGCATGAACAATATTCCAAGATAGGACGAACTAAGGAGACATAAAGGAGTTTAGTGGTGAAAGGATCATTTAATTCTTTCGACCAACGTTTAATAAAACCGAGAACTCCTTTGGCTTCATTAACGATAGTGGAGATGTGCAAATTGAAGTTCAATTTACAATCAAATAAAACACCAAGATCTTTTACTGACGTGATACGTTGCAGCAGAGTACTGTCAATCGTATATAAACCTAAGTATGGCCTATTACGACTATAAGTCATAAACATACACTTTGAACAATTAAGATGCAACTGATTGGCCGAGCACCATAGTTGCATGGCGTTTAAATCATCTTGCAGACAATTGTGAAGAAGGGGATCTGTATAAGAGAATATAAGCTTAACATCATCCGCATACATTAGAATAGAAGAATGGGACAGAACAGTAGGTAGATCGTTAATGAAAAGAATGAAAAATAATGGTCCTAAGTGACTTCCTTGAGGTACACCAGATGTTACGTGAACCGAACTCGAAATGGATGATCTTAGAATTACTTTTTGAGTCCTACCTTTTAAGTAACTGGAAATCCAGTTTAAAAAGGAGGGTGGAAAACCTATATGATCGAGCTTAAATAACAAAAGGTCATGGTTCACAGAGTCAAAGGCTTTACTGAAGTCAGTATAAATCACATCAGTTTGCTTTTTCTCTAAAAATGCGTCATTTACCAAGGAAGTAAATTCAAGTAAGTTGGTCGTAGTGGACCGACCCTTTACAAAGACATGTTGTGCCGGGGAAATAATTGACTTACAGAGATGTTGCAAAGACGAAACAAGGATTTTTTCTAACAATTTGGGGATGGCTGATAGCTTAGCAATTCCTCTGTAATTCGAAATATCCGACTTACCTCCTTTTTTGTGGAGGGGAATGATGTAAGAATCCTTCCAGAGATGTGGAAAGGTTGAAGAATCAAGGGAGAGGTTGAAAAGCTGTAGCAATGGTGCAGCTAAAGAAGAACAGCACTCCTTAAGGACACAACTAGGAATGTTGTCAGGCCCAGGAGAGAAGGAAGATTTTAAAGAATTAATCGAAGAAACTACGGTGTTATAAGAAAAATAGGGAGCAAACGTAGAGCTAGATGGAATTATAGTGTAAGGATAAGAAGAGTTGGAGGAAGAGATAGGAGAGTAAGTTGATTGGAAAAAGTTAGCAAATAGTTCAACGGCAGCAGAATCATTACAAGCTTTATCTGACCCAAGAAAGAAAGAGGAAGGTAGACTATTAGATTTACGCTTCAAGTTAACAAATTTATAAAACTGCTTAGGGTCGCGTCTAAACTGCCTTTTACATCGAGAAAGATAGTTCTCGTAGCAAACCGAGTTTAAAAGGGCAAAGTTCGATTTGGCTACTGTGTATTTAGACCAGTCGAGACAGGAACCTGAAATCTTAAATTTTTTGAAATATTTAGACTTAATATTCTTCAAATAAGAAAGTCTAGGTGTAAACCAAGGGGGCTTTGTTGAACAAGACGCTGGAATAAAATTGGGAACACACACACCTAAGAGTGCATTCAGAGTCACATAAAAAGTATTAAGGGCAGTATTAATTTCAGCTGATTTTTCTATAAATGACCAGTCGGTTGCAAGAATAAGTTCATTAAGCAATGAATAATTTCCTTTGCGAAAACAGCGACGTGGTGATTGCTGAGATAATAGGGGAAGGGTATAAGGCATAGAAATAGAAATTTGTATTGCAGGATGATGTAAGTCTTCAGGCACTGATAGTGGGAATGACCTAGAGACGGCAGAATTTGCGAAGTCGTTAATAAATACCAGATCGAGGATTCTATCTAAGTAATTTTTTATTGAATTTATTTGAAACAATGAATAATCAAAAATACAATCTAAAAAATCATGTTGATTTGAAGGGACTAGATAATTGGCACTACTGAAGAGGGACCAAGAAATATTAGGTAAATTAAAATCACCTAGCACAACAAAAAGATCACTGTCCCTCACTTGAAGAGAAACTTCATTGAAACAAGCTATATGCTGCATATAAACTTCAATATGAGAAGTCGGGGGTATATATGAGCAAGTGATAAAAATTGATTTATTAGGAAATGCTACTTTAACAGCAACAATTTCAACATCAGTAGGCATAATAAAAGAGATACGCTCTGATTGAAGTGACGATTTAATGGCGATTAATACACCACCCCCTCGACGAATCGGACGATCATATCTATATAAATTATAATTACTTGACATTATTTCACCATCAGAAACAGTTGGCGTTAACCAAGTCTCTGATAATGCAATAATGTCAGAATCAAATGATAAACTATTCAAAAATAAATTTTTAAGTTTAGATAAAAGGCCTCTAACATTCTGGTAATGTATTAGGGCAGAGTCGGGACAGGGAACTAGTTTTTTGGGGCATTGCTGGTGGAAGCTTGAGGGCTAGAATTACCAGCAGGTAGGGCAACAGGCTCTGATCTCCTTTTCGGTTTAAACTCATGCACAATCATATGTGGTGGCCAAAATTTTGGGTCACATATGACAGCAAAAGAGTCGTTAGGGACGCTAATTTTGAACGAGGATATTTCTCGAGGTGTAGAAAAATTGAATTTAGTAATAGAGACACTCGCAGGGGTTTTACTGGAAATGTAAGCCGCAACTGACTCACAAGTGGTGTCCGAGGATAACCTAGACACAAATATTTGTTTGCGAGGGGCAACAACATTGAGATGAGGAACTTCAATGTTGCCACTTTCCTTACGGACTGAATTGATGGGGGGCCTAGCTTTCCGACCAGATCCTGCTCGCATCGAAGATTCGATGATATGGGCAGAATCTGCAATCGGAGCAGTAACAATGACAGCTCCTGATGGAGCAGGACTAAATAAATTTGAGGTGCCCGGAGAGGGCGACAATGACAACGTTGGCGTTGCGTCAAGGTGTTGACGAGATGCCAATGGAGTCGAAGGAGACCGGTTTATTAAATCATTAGAGGGAACAGCTAAAAATTGGGGATCAGGGGGTGAATCAAATTTAAATTGGCTGAGCAACTCAACGCTAGAGTCAAAGTCGCTCGAAAGAAGTTTAGCCGCTTTGCTAAGTTTTAAGAATTGATTTCTCACAGAATTGTACATTCGTGAGAAGTCAATTTGCTTTTCAATGCATACTGGGCAAGACCAGTTCAAAACACCACATTCCTTTTTAGATGCGGCGATGAGTTTATCACAGTCTCGACCCGAAAGACCAGCACACTTTGCATGCATGATATTGTCGCACAGCCAACAATAAACAAACTGCGGCTGCGCAGCATCATCAGCACGCTTGATAGTGCAGTTCTTCTTACAGCACGACATTTCCTACTGGGGTCGCTAAAAACTATAGATAGCAAAAGCGCACGAAAATAGAGCGGGAGGCAACTCGAAGCTAGCTCTAAGCAAAGAGAGCAAAAAAACAAAAACAATTGATTATGAGAGCGCGGTGCAAAACAGAAACGAAGTGCACAAGCAAGCACACACAAACACACTTGTTTACGGTGAGGGAAGCGCTGCAGCTGAGAATTGCAAATAAAAACACAACAACAAAGCTTATCTGAGCGATGTGCAGAGCGAGAGCAAAACACAAACAAACGTACGCACAAGCAAATGTCAAAAAGGGGGGAAAAGAAAGGCAAAAGATGCTTAGCAAATGCACAAAATTTAAAATGATAATTGCTGAGATATAAATGCACAACTGATTACAACTTACTCAGTGTCGATGTCTTGCACAAATTCACAAATATTACCGAAGAAATTATGTTTATTGGTGCAATATTGAGGCACAAAACAGAATAAAATTCAAGAGCACAAAAGAACACGTCTGATAGCAATCATTAAATTTAATTGTCATGTTTCTTTTACTCTTTGCAGACTGCTTTTAGTCGTGCTATAATAATAAATAAATAAATAAATAATTAATTTTGAAATTTTTAGCGGCCTTCCGAAAATGAGATGAAAGGTAAGTCTGCTTGTTTGTTTGTTTGTCTGTTTGTTTGTTTGGATCAAATGGCTAATTTAGCTTAAAAGTTTGAATGAGGACTTGTTCCCGCTCAAAAACCTAGAAACGTTTGTTCTACGACTTTTCCGAAAAATCGCTGGTTTAGCGGGAAATCGCTAAAAACCGCTAAAATTGAAACCCCTATAACATCCAAACGATAGAAGCTACAGATGTGATATATACATCGTTGAAAAGGTATTTTGTGCTTATAGGCATACCTTCAAAGTTTTTTTTTAAGTAAAAAGGTAAACAGCTACAGGTGAATTAAGGTATTTTTTCCCACATTTTAGCGATTTAAGAAAGATCTACACATGAAATCACCAAAAACTATGTTTTATGTTATAGGCAATTTTATTCCGCGTTTTTTGACATATAACACATATCTGTCAAAATTCGTTTGGGAAAGATATTACCTATTAACTGAATATACCTTTTACCTTTACACTACTGCATGTACATAAGCAGTATGTACACTGCTTGCTGCGTAATGCGGAAATAAACTACTTGCAAGTGGTGACCCAGTGGACCAAAATTTCATTAATGATAACGAAAATGATAGTTTTACGGATTTCAAACGTGCAAAACGTCCGTTTTCAGATCTGAAATTAATAGAAATATGAGCCATCTGTCGCTCAGTTTGTGGCAGCAAAAGTCTCATAAACGGATGCACGGAAACGTATCATTTTCAGAACTTTAATTATATTTTTTGTGGATCTCGGTCGTATAAAACTCTCGGAACTTCTGCATTCTTTCATATATGATCCGTTTTCAGCCCACCTCCTTGCTCGACAACGGATGTTTGGTGGAAGTTCGAACGCCACACGTTGTTTGACCGCAACTTTTCTGTTTTTGAGCCAGTCTACGAGCGTTTGGCGAGACTCTCGCTCAACGTCCGTTACTTGGTCCACTGGGGAATTCTTTTAGCGGCAGATAAATCATTTTATAATCAAAATATAGAAACGTTTGTTTTACGACTTTTTCGAAAAATCGCTAGTTTAGAGGGAAATCGCTAAAAACCGCTAAAATTGAAACCCCCATAGAATCCAAACGATAAAAGCTACAGATGTGATCTATATATTGTTGAAAAGGTATTTCAAAGGGCTCTTAGGCATACTTTGAACTTTTTTTTTAAGTAAAAAGGTAAACAGCTACAGGTGAAATAAGGTATTTTTCACACATTTTGGCGATTTTGAGAAAACGCCAGTAATGATTTTTTCTAATTTTGCATGTATGTTTGTAAAAGAACTAGTGTTTCCAGACAGTTTGTTTTTGCTTGTACAAACAATAAACACCTTTTGACAAAGTTGTACCGTCAACAAATATTGCAATGTTCAAAATTACTGATATCTTACTTCAAAATTTCTGATATCTTATAAAAAAACCTCTTTTCGAGGTAAAAGTCTAGTGACGAAATCATTTTCATGCACCAAAATTTCTGATATCCAATTTTGTGACGAATAATATTAAGGTTTACTTATAAATTACTAAAAAAAAATTTTGTCACTCGGCACATTGCGCTAGACGCATAGTCATCATCAGTAATTTTAAGGCCTCGAGTGGTTGAATGATTTCGTATGCGAGTAGCCCCTTGTGTGCATTTCATACAGCCATGATAGGCTGTATGACCTTTTCATCCGCAGATCATGGCTTGCGCTGGGGAATCGCAAATGAATGCGTGGCAATTGACTTTAGTCAACGCCGTCCATTCTAATGCGTTTCAGTTCGTTCATAAAATCTGACAAATAAATATTAGTGTTAGTGGGCTTTTTATTTCCCAGAAATGTGCAAATTAGAAACACTTAGCTATTTTGGACATTACGAAAAATCCCAAAATTGGCCACAAACTATTGGAAGAGCTTTTATAGAAAGGCAATCCATCTATGCCCATTTCCATAGAAAGCTCCGAAATATTCTCAGAAAAGTGTTTATTGTTTTGAATGTAATTTTCAATGCCCAAATGAAGATAAGTGCCATGGGAAACTGTTCTGGTAACAGCTGTGGCACGGAAACCTAGCAAGGCTCCAACAGACGCGGGAACGTCAACTCCAAATTCGTTAATAATCTTTAATAAAGCACGCGATCAACTTCTGGTTGGGCTAGATTGTACGTACCACTCTTTTAGCTTAGATGCTAAACATTCATTATTAACACTTTCATCAATATTAACGGCGTTAATGAAATCTACTCTATCAGCAGAGCTAAAGTTATCTGCAAATTTAATGTTATCTTCACTTTCTACTTCCCTTGTTGGACTAGGAATACCAACACTCATTCTGCGTCTATGAACAGCAGCTAGCTGCCGTATGTTTCTCTTCCTAAATCCCTTTTTGGTAAACATTTTCTGGTTCAAATTGGCACAGACAACTATAATAACTGATTGGAATAAGATGCCCCCTTTTTATATCAAATTTAAATATGTATAATATCTTAATTATCTATTCAATTCTAAATCAACGATTTTATCCAAACAAACAGACAAACAGACAGACTGACTTTTCATCTCATTTTCGGAAGGCCCCTAAAAATGTCAAAATTAATTATTTTTCGAACCAGTTGTCCGATTTCGATGATCGAGGTGTCATTCGACGCGTATTGATGAGAATTGTACGAAACTCCCAAAATTGGCCACAAACTATTGGAAGAGCTTTTATAGAAAGGCAATCCATCTATGCCCATTTCCATAGAAAGCTCCGAAATATTCTCAGAAAAGTGTTTATTGTTTTGAATGTAGTTTTCAATGCCCAAATGAAGATGAGTGCCATGGGAAACTGTTCTGGTAACAGCTGTGGCACGGAAACCTAGCAAGGCTCCAACAGACGCGGGAACGTCAACTCCAAATTCGTTAATAATCTTTAACAAAGCACGCGATCAACTTCTGGTTGGGCTAGATTGCACGTACCACTCTTTTAGCTTAGATGCTAAACATTCATTATTAACACTTTCATCAATATTAACGGCGTTAATTAAATCTACTCTATCAGCAGAGCTAAAGTTATCTGCAAATTTAAAGTTATATTGACTTTCTAATAACAACATTCATTCTGCGTCTATGAACAGCAGCTAGCCGCCGTATGTTTCTCTTGCTAAATCCTCTTTTGGTAAACATTTTCTGGTTCAAATTGGCACAGACAACTATAAAAACTGATTGGAATAAGATGCACCCACTTTACATCAAATTTAAATATGTATAAAATCTTAATTATCTATCTAATTATCAATGAGTTTACTCAGATTTACTTTCCTTTAAAGTTGTTGAACTGTTGCATCTAGGCGGTAAAAACGGACGTGACTCGCGACAAAACAAACAAACAAAACCATATGGGAAGAGAAACAAACAACATTTGCACAAACAACAACCCGTGTTTGCAAGAAATTTGCAGCTAATACAACAAAACACAAAAGCACACTTGCTTGGTGGTGTAGCATGAGGAACCACAATATTGAACATACCCAATCAATGTAAGGGTGTATAAATCTAAATACACAATAATCCATACAACGACACTTTGTCGCTACACATAACGCAATCCAAAGTACATTTGCAATATGATCCTCCACTTATAAGTGGCCTGACCATAGCTTGGAATATGCAACGTCTGCATATTCTGCAGCACAAAATTACTTTGTCTTGCGATATGTATAAGCACAACGTATATGCCTTAAATATTTATATGTTAACTATCACTGCATGCTCCCGCTCTACCGACGTACTCAGCGACAGAGACCTACACATAATTTTGGTCAACTGTACTATGTTGACACTAAATAAATAAATAAATATGTAAATAAATTTAAGCATACATTTATATATAAGGCTCTGACGCTGGCTTCTCTGCCGAAGCAGCGTCCTGCCTTTTTAGCTATGCTAGCCCTTAAGAATATTTTAAAATTCAACTAATAAAGAAACCGAAACTATAACAGACGTGTGATTATTTAATAACTAACGTCTTATTACATGGCGATCGTGACATGGTCCCGAGTGACCTGTTACAATTCAAAAATTGTGCAAAAAATAAACTCTTGCTTAAATAAATAAAAACTGATTTGTGATTGTGAGTAAAGTGGAAGAGCAGTAAAAAAAAAAAAGAAGAGAAGAAACAACAAAGGTGAACCGGTGACTACAAGAGGTACGTGGAAAGTGAGGTGTGCAGGCCGCCCACCTCACCGCCGATGGACAGCGAATATTCAACGCGGAGTTGGCAGACCGCCCACTCCGCCGTCTATGGAATTTATAACCTCCAATAAGACTGGTGGGTAGTGTGTATAAAAAATGCGAAAAAAGTTCTCTATTGCACAATTCCAAAAACCAGACGCAGTGGCGTCATTAACAGAGGAAAAACAAGTGGGCGCGGCTAATGTCGAGTTTGCTCGACTGGAGGATACCCTGTGCCAGACTCCATAAAATGGAATATTGGTTGGGACCATCTCATAAACATATTCTGTCAGTTTGGTTCACATATCTTAAATAAAAAAAAAGTTTTTCATACTGAGACTTGATTTTCGACTGATGGTTGCTATGGCAGCTATATGATATAGTAATCCGATTACAATCAAATTTGGTCAAAATGTATGCGACCATCCCATATGCATATTCTGTGAGTTTGGTTCAGTTATCTCAAACAACAAAAAAGTTTTTCATACTCAGACTTGATTTTGGACTGATGGTTGCTATGGCAGCTATATGATATAGTAATCCGATTACAATCAAATTTGGTCAGAAAGTATGCGACCATCTCATATACATATTCTGTCAGTTTGGTTCACATATCTCAAACAACAAAAAAGTTTTTCATACTGAGACTTGATTTTCGACTGATCGTTCCTTTGGTAGCTATATGATATAGTGTTCCGATCAAAATTAAAAAACAAACTTGATCTGCGTCCGGTATCCAGCAACCTACATACCAAATTTGAAGTCTCTAGCTATTATAGTTTCTGAGATCGACGCGTTCAAACAGACGGACAGACGGACGGACAGACGGACGGACAACAAGACAATTACAACAGCCTGTGCGATGACCAGCACCGGCACCGCCTGAGCTTATAGGCCCCGGACATCAGCAGCAGCAACAACAACAACAACACCTGCAGCAACAACAACTGAACAGCCTGTGCGGAACCAGCACCGGCCCCGCTAGCCGTTCCAAGGCAGCCAAAGGAGGACCGACAGCGTTACAAAGAACGCGCAGCATAATTTTAAATATCAAAAAAAATATTTACTAAGGTTATAATGAAATATGTAAATTAAGAAAACAAAATTGTAAAACACATTTAGGGTATTCACTGTGGCAGCCTGGCACATGGCACATGTCCCAAACGTCACAACAACAATTTGTACTGAAAAATTTCATGCCTTGATGTCAGACCCAGACCCTTGACTACGAAAAGTCTGGCATATATGCCCATGTAGAGATGACAAAAAACCCGATAAAAAGTCGATAATTTTAATCGAAATTTAGTATTTTCGGCATTTTTTAGTGCGAACGTTTTGACAACAGGTGTTTAGTGACGCAACAAACCTACAGATTTATCACTGTGGACGGCAGTCCGCGCTAGTGACGAAAGGTTAAATTTTCGTGGAGAAATTAGACAGATGAGCGCAAATTTAGGTTGGAAGAGGGAAAAAAGAAATAGAAGAACGCAAGTTGAGATTGTGATTGAGGAACGACATACGGAGTTTTATTTAAACTTTAAATTAAACAAGAATTTTCTCTTGACGCCAAACAGAGTGCACTGGGTTCTACCTCGGTGTGACCATCACAGATATTTTCCAATGCTTCATCAATGTCTTCTTCTCCGCCATTATCTTCAATTAGAATATTGTGAAGATTGCAGCAACCAAGTACCCTAATGCAGAACAAATGCTGGCTTTTCGTGTCTTTTTATCCATTATCCGGGAGTTACTGTGAAACGGCGTAACAAAAAAAGTTGTAGGCGGAGTTCCCTACGATCCACTCCTCTCCAGAAAAATAGCGCTCAGTGCGCTTACCAATTGAGCAGTTTTTAAAACTTTGGAATAATGGTAGCTTCCAGGACTTCGCATTATGGCATCTCCTATGCGCAGTTTGTGGTCACAAACGACCAAGGCATATTGCTCAAATCAAGTAGCACAATCAGGTTTAATAACAGAAATAATAAAAATGACAGTAACCTCAATGTATACAAAAAACAGTTGACTGGGCAGAACTGGACCGAAAAGGGCTGTTCACTATTCAAGTATTGTACATGTGCCATCTGCCATGCTGCCACAGTCAAGTGAATACCCTAATTGTTAATTTGTGCTAGCCCAGTAGCGTACGGCCCATAAAGCCGCACAAATATCAGGTAGTTAATGTGCACCGTCACGAACGGTAAAATCATTCAATCTATCCACGGGGTGTATTAGGCTCTTGTGTTTAGACATGCGTATTGGCCTTTAGGGCAATAATAATAGTAATAATAATAAAATAAAATAAAAATTTTATAAAAACATATAAAATAAATATGAAAAGCATTTATATCAAAAATATATAGATATATATATATATATCTAGTATTTATTTAACATATGTTATTTCAAACTAGTATTATTGTTTACATTTCACGAAATGTTAATTGAATTGAATAACTATCGATATTTCGATCGATGCATTGTACATTGAACTGTAATGAATTTAATGCAGTGTGACACTGAACTGAAATACTTTTGCTTTTAAAACGTTCGAGTAAAGAGCTGAAACGGAGCTGATACGCCTTTCATTGGGAAGGAGGGATTTTATCCAAATATATATTTTCAACGCTCGTGGAGAGCTCTAGCCCGATCATTTGGCGCCCGAGCAGGGACCTGAGGAGAAGGTTCATATCCGGAAGAGGTTCAATTGTGGAACCAAACTTCAATTCACCGAATAAAATAGGTCGGCCGGCTACTGCGGCGGCAACGTGCATCGAATTGTGAGTCTTACTGTGTTGCTGCATTTAATATTTCTTGCAGGCATGTAAATTTCAAATTCGAATTGTGTGAAATAAGATTAGTTTAAAAGTGTCAAGTGATAATCAAAGAGTGGTAAATCGGTGGCTAGACTATATGTATGCATATTGTCACATGTATTTGCAGTGCAGCGCAGTATACCTACATACATATGTACAGTAAGCTTTGAGAGTTACAGTTACATTTGTCTCTACGCGTGCCAATTTAGAAGAGCAATTTTGTGTTCTCATATGCTTATACATACAGACTTGCATACATATTAACAGTGCGAATAATCCACCCGACATTGACTTGACATTGACTTTGAATTCTTTTGCGTGCAGTTTCGACCGCTAATCGCCAAAAGTAGCGGTTATTGTATGCATGCTGAGCATTATTTGGCTCTCTTAAAGTACAGCGGCAAAAGGAATTCAAATAATTTGCAACTGCATTGGCTAATTGTAGCCTCTCTTTGAAAGTTCTGTCTCTTAAGTGTAAGAGCAGTGTTTTTTCAAAAGTCATTAAAGACAGGTCGAATTAAAAGTAAGCATTTACAAACGTTGATTGGATTCAAGCATTTATTTTGTATTATTAATTCGTTGTAGTGAGAACTCAGTTGTATTATGCCTCCGAAAAGAAATAAAGATTGCGAATTGCTTAGCGCACGATGCAGTTTAATGAATTCTTTTGAGCGCAATAAAGATTATATGGCGAAGCATAATGCCTCAATGACACCTGCCGAATTGGAAGCAAGGTTAAGCCTGATCGAGTCAAATTATACCCAGTGTTGCGCGATTCAAGCTAAAATCGAACTAGAGAGTGAGGATGCCAGTGAATATAACGGTCGGAAGGCAATGGAAGAACTTTATTGTGAAATCAAAGCAAAAATCCTGAGCAGCCTTGGTCATGCAGGGCGTCGATCTAGTACCATTGATGTCTTGAACAGCACCCAAGTATCGCGGCAGTCGAAGCTTCCGAAGCTGAAAGTGCCTGAGTTTTCAGGGAAGTATACTGATTGGACAAGCTGGTTCAATACTTTCACTACTCTTATAGGGACAGATGTTGAGCTAGATGACTTGTCAAAACTAATGCATCTGCGATCCGCTCTAGGAGCTGTGCCGTTAGGCGTCATAGATTGTTTAGAATTGTCAGGTGCTAACTATCGTCGGTCCTTACGGTTGCTGCAAGATCGTTATGAAAACAAGGCAATTATTGCGCAGTCTCACATAAATGAGTTGTTCAATTTAAAATCTCTCAAGCAAGCAGATTCAGAGTCCATAAGGGTACTCGTGGATGGTGTAAATTCCAAATTGGAGGCTCTTAAATCACTTGGCTCTCATCAAGAGATATTGGATGCGATAGTGTTTCATTTAATTCGCAACAAACTGGATGACGAGACGCTAAACAAGTGGGAAAGCGAATGGGATAATACGAAGCTAGCGTCATGGCCATTGCTATCCCAATTCTTGGTCAATAGAATATTAAATCTAGCCAATCGTGAAGCGAGGCGAAACAATAGTTCCCGATCTAGCAGCCAAACAGTGTCAAAAAAGGCTAGCTTAGCTGCAGCAGGTAGCGGTACTAATTCCAATTCGTGTTATTTTTGTAATGGCCCACACGGTTTAAAGATGTGTCCGAAATTTAAAGAATTGACTCCTTTGCAGCGATATCAGGAAGTTAAAAAGCGTGCGCTTTGTCTAATATGCTTCAGCAAGCGACATATAACGAGGAGTTGCGACAGTCAACGGTGCACTACATGCAACCAACCTCATCATGACTTGCTTCATCGCAATGTCTCGGAGGGCGTACACAACGGGATGCATAATATCCAAACTCAACAAGGCAACAATTCCTTACATAGTTCACTATTAGCGAAGCCTTCTGTAAGTCTCCTGGCGACCGCAGTGGTCTTGATTAAGGGACAGGATGGGTCCTACCATAGCTGCAGATGTGTATTAGATTCTGGTAGCCAAGTGAACTTTCTCACGTCGAAAATAGTGTCTGAATTGAATCTGGAAATGCGTGCGTTAAGCATGCAGCTCAGCGGAATCGGAAATGCAACATCTCAAATTATGGGTGAGGTGAATGCCACATTTAAATCTAGAGTGACCAGATTTGCAGCAACAGACAATTTTTGCGAGCTAACTGAGATCACTCAATATCATCCGACTAGCTCCGCTTTAGGTTTGAATTGGAAACCACCGAAGGGAGTAACACTAGCCGATCCCACTTTCGATTCGTCTCAAAGAATTGATATGCTTCTGGGCATATCTTTATTCTTTAAACTAATAATCGCAGGTCAAATCAAACTGGGTCCAAATATGCCTACCCTACAAAAATCGCTATTAGGTTGGGTAGTTGTGGGCGAGTTTACGCCCAGAAATAGCGTCTCGTTACTAGCCAAAGAAAAGGAGCATAATGTGCTTAATTCTAAAGAGCTGCATGAGCTGGTGCAGAGATTTTGGAGATGCGAGGAAATACCACAGCCGACCGACAAATTTACTGAAGAGGAAAAACAATGTGAAAGTAGCTTCACTTCCAATGTTAGTCAGTCAGAATCTGGTCATCTAACAGTAGCACTTCCATTTAAAGGCTCCAAGATAGCGTTAGGAGATACATATCAGATCGCCTAAACAAGATTTTTGAATCTAGAAAAGAAATTAAATCGCGACCCCGCTCTCAAGAAACAGTATTCAGAGTTCATTAACGAATACAAAGATTTGGATCATTTGGAAATCGTAGAAGCTTCTAGAGTAAAGGACGTCTTGTATTTCATGCCCCATCATCCTGTTCTCAGACCTGAGAGTCTGACGACCAAATTGCGAGTGGTATTCGACGCTTCTTGCAAATCTAGTAACGGTGTCTCACTGAATGTTTGTCGGCCCGACTTTGCAGCCTGATCTTTTTGAAACAATGACAAGATTTCGCTTCTATAAGTACGCCTTAACGGCAGACATAGCCAAAATGTACAGACAAGTTCTAGTAACCGATGTTCATCGCAACTTCCAGTGCATCTTGTGGCGGTTTGACGAAAGCTTGCCCATCGAAGTTCTGCGGCTGAAAACTCTTACATATGGAACAAACTCTGCTCCTTTCCTAGCAGTGCGTTGCTTGTTTTATTTAGCAGAAAGGTATGGTGAGCAGTATCCATTGGCAGTTGAGGCGATAAAACGTAGTTTCTACATGGATGACATGTTGTGTGGTGCAGACACAATAGCAAAACTAGTGGAATTGAAACAGCAGGTGACGGAGCTGCTAGAGCTTGGGAGGTTCAGGCTGCATAAATGGCGTAGTAATTGGTATAAGGCTCTTAGTGAAGCATACGAATTAGAGCCTTTAATGCTCAAAACCGAAGATGCAGCTAAGGCCCTTGGTATATATTGGATGAGCCAAGACGATCAGTTTCAGTTCGCATTCAATGTTAAATGCGGCACGACAATTACTAAGCGAGCAGTGCTGTCCGAATTAGCTCAAGTGTTTGATCCCTTGGGATTCTTGAGTCCAATGCTGATTCTGGGCAAGATCTTCATACAAGAATTGTGGTTGCTGAAACACGACTGGGACGAAGAATTGCCGCCAAGCTATGCAACGCAATGGCAAAGATATCGAGAGGAACTTAAGCTTATAGAAAAATGCTCGTTGCCACGATCGGTAGTACCGGTTTCATTTGAGGTAGATACATTAGAGCTTTTCGGGTTTTCTGACGCATCTAACCGAGCGTACGGGGGAGCAGTTTATGCTCGCGTGCGTAATAAGGACGGGTCGATTTCTGTGCGCCTTGTGACTGCCAAGTCCAAGGTCGCCCCAGTCAGAGTAATGTCGTTGCCTCGCTTGGAGCTACAAGGAGCACTTCTATTGGTTAGACTTATGTCTAAAGTTCTAACATGCATTCACTTAAAGGTGTTACAGGCCAGATATTTCACAGACTCGACAATTGTGCTCAGCTGGTTGTCATCGCATGCAAGTCGATGGAACACTTTTGTGGCCAATCGAGTGGCCGAAATACAAGAGTCAACCAACATTCGGGATTGGTTTAAGGTAGAGTCCAAATTCAACCCGGCAGACATTGTGTCCAGGGGTTTGTATCCAAATGATCTGAGCAATTCCACGTTATGGTGGCACGGCCCTGAATTCTTAAGGCAACCAGAGGATGACTGGACTGAGATGCAGTGGCGTTGCAACGTAGTAACAGTACCTGAGAAGAGAAAGAGCACGTTCTCGCTTACAGTTAGTCGTTTGGGAATGAAGGAGGCTTGCGACATTATCGGGGAATGTAAATTTGCAAACGATTTTTTAAAACTTCAGCGCGTGTTTAGCTACATTTACAGGTGGCGCATGTCTATAAGGCAGAAGAATCTAGGGCATCATCACTGTAGCCTAACTGCAGGTGAAATGGCTGGTGGTCTTCGCTATATAATTCACAATGTACAAATTTTAAAACTGCGTGAGGAATTTATTAGATTGAAAGATAAGAAGCCGATAAAGTCTGCCAAAATACAATGCTTGAATCCTTTCATTCAAGAAGAGGAAGGAATTTCGATGATTCGCGTAGGTGGTCGATTGCTAAACGCCGATTTACCATTTGAGACAAAGCATCCTGTTTTATTGCCTAAAGATCATGTTGTTGTAATTGCACTAATTAACCACACACACCGAAAGAATTTACATGCCGGGGCTCAAGCTTTATGCGCCTTCTTGCGGCAGAAATATTGGATCATCAATTGCAGAAAATTGGCTCGCAACGCGGTGAGAAGTTGCATTATCTGCTTCCGTCTGCGTCCCGTCCTGGGCAACCAATTAATGGGAGCACTGCCAGAAGGACGAGTTCGAGGCAACATACATCCGTTTCAGCGAGCGGGATTAGACTTCGGAGGACCAATCTGGATGCACTTCAACATGCGAGGAAAGCGAACATGCGTGTTTGTCTGCTTTTTGACAAAGGCATGTCACATAGAGATCGTCTCGGATTTGAGTGCAAACGCCTTCATAGCCGCACTTAAGCGCTTCTTTGCCCGACGCGGACTTAGCTCCGATTTGTTCTGTGACAACGCCACTAATTTTGTAGGCGCTTCACGAGAGCTTGGCAAAACCTTCGATCAGTCGGATCAATGTCTAATCAACGACGAGTGCAGCCAGCGAGGAATCAACTTTCACTTTATTCCCCCACGCTCACCCCATTTTGGAGGGTTATGGGAGAGCGCCGTGAAGATTGCTAAGCAGCTATTGGTCAAGTGTGCAAATAGCACGGCTCTCAACTACGAGGATCTCTCAACCGCAGTTACACAGGTAGAAGCCGTGATGAATTCGAGGCCTCTGCACCCTTTGTCAGGAGATCCAAATGACTTAGAGGCGTTAACCCCAGGCCACTTTCTGGTTGGCCGCCCACTCAATTCAATAGTTGAGCCTTGGGATGAAGCCCTGGTTAAACTTTCGCTGACCAACCACTGGAAGAGGATCTTAGTTGTACACAACATGTTCTGGCATCGCTGGAAAACGGAGTATCTCACATTAATGCAGGAGCGTGCGAAATGGAAAACCGCTGCTAGCAACATTCAACTTGGCACTGTGGCACTGATTGCTGAAGTCAACGCATCGCCTGGACAATGGTTACTGGGTAGAGTGTCAGAGCTACATTCCGGAAGTGATGGTGCAGTGCGTGTAGTGACTCTCAAGACGAAGACGGGAAAAAAAAAAAAAAAAAACCACTGGAGTCAGCTATAGATGGTGTTTTGAAAGGAGCTTCCAAGGCGGGGAGTATGTTCGCGCCACAATATAATATCTAGTATTTATTTAACATATGTTATTTCAAACTAGTATTATTGTTTACATTTCACGAAATGTTAATTGAATTGAATAACTATCGATATTTCGATCGATGCATTGTACATTGAACTGTAATGAATTTAATGCAGTGTGACACTGAACTGAAATACTTTTGCTTTTAAAACGTTCGAGTAAAGAGCTGAAACGGAGCTGATACGCCTTTCATTGGGAAGGAGGGATTTTATCCAAATATATATTTTCGAGCTCTAGCCCGATCATAATTAATCAAATATATTAATTCGCACATAAATTCAACTTTTCCACTTGACAAACAAATTTTTTTAAAAACAAAGTAAATAAAAATGTACAGGAACCATTTATGAAAATTTTCAAATAAAAATAAAAATTATTAAAAAATGGGTTGGTTTAGCGATTCAAGCAAAGCCAAGGATAAGACGGCCAATGTGGTCAAAAACGTGAGGATAGTCGATCACACAGATGATATTAACGTACTGTGGATCCTTTTGCTTATCATCGCAATTGTAAAAGTTTGTCAATTTTTATTGACTCTTTATGTAAAACATAACAAAATCATAAAGAAACGTTACATTAGCAGAGCAAACAACCTAGATAGGGTATAAACAGTACAGGGAAAATTAAATGTCCAAATGGCTTCAAAAAGCATCCACGCATTAAAGGCATTATAAAAAAACTAGTGGACGGTGCTACAGTCGAGCATACTCGACTGTCGGAGACCCCGTACTTACTATGGAAAAAAAGTTTTTCATACTAAGGCTTGATTTTTGACTGATCGTTCCTATGGGAGCTATATGATATAGTGGTCCGATCCAAAATATAAAACAAACTCGGTGTCTGTACGGTGTCTAAAAAACAAAATATTAAGAACAAAAAAAATGTGGAGCGTGAATTCGAACCCGGGACTCCTAAACATAACTGAGGACAACGCTCTACGCATTACGCCGCAGACTCTTTTTGGAAATACCCACCTTGTTATAGATTTTATTGTTACTGGACTGTAAGTCAAAGTAATTATTATCAAGTTGTTATTGTTGTCGTTCTTATTGTTTCTGATAACGAATGGCAAATCATCGAGAATTTAGTTGTTTAATATCTTCGCTTCTTTATTAGGAATGTCTATCTTTAAATTTGTGCTTATAATTAAGATTTTCTATTTTGTGGGCGTTTAAGGGGGCGTGGCGAAAATCTAAAACAACAAGAATATATATAATTTTAACATTTAAAAAAAAAAAACTAACTAAACTAAAATAACTGAATTCAAAATATTAAAAAAAAAAATATTTTTGTCCGTGCCGGAACTCGAACCCGCAACCCGAACTGAGAACTTGTGTAAAAAGCAAACGCTCTAGACACTGCGCCACAGGCGATCTTAAAGGACAGTTATCTAATTATAGATTTTGTTGTTACTGGACTGTGAGTCAAATGTAATTGTTATCTAATTGTGATTGTTATACCCGTTACTTATTAAAAATAAGTAAAAGGGGATATTGTATTCAATTGCAATTGCAATGTATGTAACAGGGAGAAGGAAGCATCTCCGACCCTATAAAGTATATATATTCTTGATCAGCATCAACAGCCGAGTCGATATAGCCATGTCCGTCTGTCCGTCCGTCCGTCTGTCCGTCTGTCCGTCTGTGTGAGCGCCTAGATCTCAGAGACTATAAGAGCTAGAGCAACCAAATTTGGCACACAGATTTCTATAAACCCCACGCAGGTCAAGTTTGTTTCAAAATTTTGCCACGCCCCTTTCCGCCTCCGTAAATCGCGAAAATCCACCACACGCACAGTTTTCAAGATATTATGTTTTTTTAAACGGTGAACGTTAGCTACTGTTATTACCTATCATCCTATTAAATCCCAAAAAGATCGGACAAACAGTAAGGTGGTACTGGCTGATTAAAGCTTATAAGCAATTAAAATGCCTAAAAGCATGCAATAAAAAAATTTTATTTTGTTTATGTAAGTAACGGGTATCCTATAGTCGGGAGCTCGACTATAGCCTTTCCCACTTGTTGTTATTGTTGCTGATAAGGAATGGCAAATCATCGAGAATTTAGTTGTTTAATATCTTCGCTGTTTATTATCCGATCGCGATGAAATTTTCAGCAAATGTGTAGGATGATATTATCTTTGTCTATGCTCAATTAGGAATGTCTATCTTTAAAAATGACCTTATAATTAAGATTTTTCAAATTTGTGGGCGTTTAAGGGGGCGTGGCCAAAATCTAAAACAAACTCGATCTGCGTGCAATATAAACGGACCTACATACCAAGTTTGGAGTCTCTAGCTCTTATAGTCTCTGAGATCTAGGCGATGACACAGACGGACAGACGGACAGACGGTCAGACGGACAGACGGACAGACGGACATGGCTATATCGACTCGGCTGTTGATGCTGATCAAGAATATATATACTTTATGGGGTCTGCCACGCCTCCTTCTGCCTGTTACGCACATTTTTTTTTGTGACAAAGTTAATAGACACCTGTACTTTTTTTAAGTACGGTGTCTAAAAATACTGGTCAACGAACCGAACTTGTTATCAAAATTTCAACATTTAGTTAAAAAAAAAAAAAAAATTGTGACTCCTTTTTTCACCAACAAATAAAGGCCATGGAGCGACGGTATAACGGCTTTTGGGATGCAGCCTTGATGGGTGATTACATTTGGTCCCTCATACGAGAAACGGACTACGAATACAACAAAGAAGGAGTCACAATTTTTTTTAAGCCAAAAAGTATGCTATAAGAAACTATACAATCATTGAAAGTATGCAATAAAAAAACATTAAAATCATCAACAAATTCTATCACTATAATGCGTGTTACTCGGCGATTTATCCATAGATTCTCAAAAGCAATAGCCTATTTCCTTCGTAACAGTGTCGGCTATACGTTAAATTCTTAAAATAAATTTTACCTTGGCGATATCTATTTTTCCTAGGGCAGTTTGTGAGCTGTCGATACCCGAAATTCACAAAAAAAACCGAATTTTGGAACTTTTAAAGGTCGCTAGCTTCTGAACTACTAAGCCGATCTCAAAGCTATATGAGAGAAAGTTGTAAAGAGATTAGTAACCTTTAATTTGAGTACTTTTTTGACCACATCGGTAAATTAGATCTCGTGGAATACTCTAAAATGTGAGAGCAACTTCGAAAATTTGAAAAAACGTGAATATTTCGAAAACGCTTCCATAAAAAAAATTTTATGTGCGATTTTCGTTTTTAGTGGGCCTAAATCCATAAGAAAAGTGCACTCAGACATGAAAAGCAAAATGGCTGTAAACTAGTGTTATCGAAGTCCTCATAGCCAAGTAGTGAAATTCAAAAACAAGTTTGTAACGAACAGATCAACACGGCCTCGGCCACGCACCCTGTCTTTATTAAAGCCGGCTGCGCTCAGGGAAAATGGGCGGGGTTTTGTGCGGGCTTCGGTTGTGGCGTTACAAAAATAAATTTAAGACAGGACAGGAAAAGAAACCACGAATTCAACGATACATTAGAAGAATATATCGGTAGGAACTATCGGTTATCGATGACCAATCGAGGAGAGCCAGATGGTATGCTCTCCTTCTTCACCCACCCAACCATGCAGAAATAGAAACATGTTCTGTTTCCACCCATTTCGCTGCTGCACTGCGTACCTTGGAGCCCCTAGAAAATTAAGGAATTAGCACATCATGTTCATTATACAAACGATATTATATTTTATAAATTTTCTTCATTATTTATACAATGTTTCCTAATTAATTCATGACTTAACAATATTTATTCCACTCCAGATCAAAACTGTCAAATTATCGATAGCTATTTATAAATTCTTTTCGTCAATGGTATTCTCTTCTATTCAATTTAACATTATTTACTTTATCTTTGTTATGTGACTTTCTTTCGCTTGGTTTTATTTTCTTTTTATTTTGATGATACTGATTTTATTTTAATTCATCCTAATTGGCCCGATTCGATAAAAAGAAGAAAAATATTTATCGAATGGCCTTTTTGGTATAAAAAAAACTAGAATGGCAAAATGTAAAAATATGTATATATTCGAGTTAATAATCACTCACCAGAAGAAACGTAGGGGCCCCGACGAACTTGGTTGCATGTAGCTAGATGCTGTTTAGGATTAGAACAAGAATATTACATAGACACATATGCCACAACCCTATGCCTGCAATTCAAACACTCTGATTGGATATTATGTCTTTCTTTCTTTATTGCTTTCCAATTCGCTTTGACTAGTAAATGAATGTTTGAATGTTAATGAAAGCGGTGTGGAATGAATGATTGAAATAATAAACAAAAGAAAGAAAGAAAATTAAAAGCGAATGAAAATATGAATGAAGAGAAAAATTGTCGATAAGAAAAAAAATGATATATTATCAATATCAGTCAATAATGAAATTAGAAAATTATGAAAGGAAAAGAAAATAAATCAAAATAATAATTAATCAAATTATAAGGCTGAGGTGAAACGCCGTGACTGCCATACAGCAGCTCGAATATTCTGTTTTATCAAATGTATGAAGATATGTTACAATGGTGTGTGTGGGTGTATATTACAATTCGTGAGTGTTTTTTATAATGTGTCACAATCACATGGGGGTTTCTTGATCGGTTGTGTGTGTGTGTGTCAATTACAATTCGTGAGTGTTTTTTTTATAATGTGTCACAATCACATGGGGGTTTCTTGATCGGTTGTGTGTGTGTGTGTCAATTACAATTGAGTGTGTGTGAATTGGTCACACTCAGTTGTATGTAAATGAATGTATGGGCAATATTTGGGTAAAAAAAAAACAATTTCCGCTGCGATCCAATGTGAAAATGCAGAACCCCTTCCAACGAGAAACGATGAGTTGAGTGCGCGGGGCAGAGACTCCAATAGCCCTGTGCAGCTCCTCGTCCAGCAAAGGAAAAAAAGATGGCGCTCATGGCCTGTGGGATACTGCCGTTCTACCCAAGTGTATTCGCGGACAGTACCCACACGATCCGCACGATAATTTCCTGGTTTGATGTCCGATGATCCAACGGAGCACTCTGCTTTCCGTGATCACCCTCCGCACACCGAAGATTGAGCCAACAAGAATTTTCAACTGTGTGAAAAAAAGACACAGCACGTTAGTCAAGTGGGGTTAGAGACGATCTCTAATGAACTCACTTGATTTGCGATGGGTACAGGGTCGGCAATGAGTTGGAATTGTCCGCCCGTGGCACTGCACTGGCTTAATTGTTTTTTCGTCACTTTTCACGTCTTATTTCTGTTCGTTTTGAATTTTCTTACACGGGACACATGAATTTTTCGCTTCGCTTTTATGTATGTCTATTCCAGTATGGCCGCTCAGCGGTGGACGATCTTCGATTGTTTTCGATGTGAAAACTATCGATTCATCGTGAACTGAGCGGAACAAGGTAGCGGCGCTATGCTCATGGGGCAAAAGAACTACTTTTAGTTCTTTCGATAAATTAAAAGTATAAAAACAAATCATTTCTCCTTCACCTTCACACCCCCCCTCCACAGTTTTAATTTCAACAACTCGTTTGAAATTGAAAGTGGAAAGAAAAAAAATCGAAGGTGCCTACGCAATGTTACCAGATGTCCTTAATGTGGAAGTGACCTAAATCTTTGCCCGATAGATCTTCCAACAAATATAGCGATTGGCCAATTCGTTTTTTCACGCGGGCTTTTGTGCCAACGGGTGCTAATTTAGCATTAAAATTAGCAGCGGCGTTGCTGAGTGAAAAATTCCGCTTTGTTACCTCCTCACCTACTTCAAACGATCGCGGCTTCGCTCTCAGATTATATGAGCGTTGATTTTTCTCGTAAGCCTTCAGCATGTGTTTATCGATTGTTGCTCTGATCAATTGCATCTCGTCGGACCGGTTTAAATTCAACGCGGACTCATTGAGTGCATCGAGTTGACGGAGTAATTTAAAGTCCCGTCCATGAGTTAGCATTTGCTGACCGAAAACAACCACGTACGGGGACATTCCAATCGATTGGTGGATACTCTTTCGAAGAGAACAGTCAATGCTGCTGAGGAACACATCCCACTCTCGCTGATCTTTGCGAACGTAGGCTCTGAGCGCTGCGTTGATAGAACGATTCACCCTCTCGGCTGCGTTTGATTGCGGTGCATATGCACCTGTGCAAACATGCGCGATACCGTACTTAGAAAGAAATTCTGCTAACTCTCGGCTTTTAAAATGAGTGCCATTATCGGTAACAATGATTTCTGGAACCCCAAAACAAGTAAAAATCTCTTCTCTTAAAATCTCTATCACCACCTTCGAGGTGAATTTCTTGACCGCTTTAAGAAAAGTGAATTTTGAAAAGTGGTCGAGAATTATGAAAATTCCTATGTTGCCCTTCTTGGTGCGAGGAAACGGCCCTATAAAGTCCAAATACAACCGCTGAAATGGTCTCTCGCTCTCTATTCGCTCACCCATGGACGATCGTAGAGCAATCGTCGGATGTTTCGTTGTTTTACACACCTCACAATCTCGAATGTAGTCCCGAATTTGAACTACCATCCCTGGCCAGAAAAATTTACGCCGGATTTGCTCGAGACATTTCGCCATGCCGCAATGTGCTGATGAGGGTTGATCGTGAGCTGATCTGACTACCTCTTCTCTCAGCGCCTCGGGAACCAACAATTTCCAACGCTGCTCTTCGTCCGAAAACTCCGTGCGATGGTATATAAAACCGTCGATGACTTGAAAGTCGGGCAGCTTGGCCGAATCATATTTGTCCCTCAACTGGCGATACTCTACAGAGTTGAACGCGTCTGATTCGAGATTTATCTCTGGGAAGACTTCGACTTCTACTGCGCAAACCTCGTCCTCGCCCTCGAATGACCTGGACAAAGCATCAGCCACAACATTTTCGCTACCCTTGCGATGCTCAATTGCGAAACAAAACCCCTGCAGCTTGATAGCCCAACGCGCGAGTCTGCCACTAAGGTCGGGTTGGTTCATCAGCCAACGCAGACTAGCGTGATCGGTAACAACTTTAAACGGATGACCATCTATATACATACGAAATTTCTTAATCGCTAAAACAACTGCCAAGCATTCGAGTTCTGTCACGGTATAGTTTCGTTGAGCCTTATTCAGTTTCTTCGACATATACGCTATTGGGCGTTCGCAGCCGGATTCATCACATTGGGCTAACACCGCTCCTACACCGTGAAGAGATGCGTCACACTGAACGATAAATGGCTTGTCATAGTTTGGATGAATTAAAAACGGGGCTGAACATAACTTGCCTTTTACATTTTCGAAGGCCAACTGAGCTTGATCATTCCATTGGAAGGATTTGCCTCTCAAAAGTTCCGTGAGTGAGAAAATAACTGATGAATAGTTTGGAATAAAACGCTGATACCAGCCGGTCATCCCTAAAAATCTCCTGAGTTGCTTCTGCGTCTTTGGAACTGGAAATTCTTCCACGCCCTGAATTTTATCCGGATTAACTTGAAGAGTACCGTCGCCCACGAGAAAACCGAGGTAATCTACCTTTCTCAAGCAAAACTGACTCTTCTGCACATTTATTGTCAATCCCGCCTTCCGCAACTGCGTCGCTACTTCAGTTAAATGAATCAAATGATCATCAAAGCTCGAGGAAAGAATCAGCAAGTCGTCCAGATAAACGAGGACATGGGACTTCAGCTGATAGGGAATAACCAAGTCCATCAAACGGCTCATCGTCTGCGGTGCGTTGGTCAATCCAAAAGGCATCCTTTTGAATTGATAAAGAGGACGGTTCGGCACTGTGAATGCTGTCTTTGCTCGAGACTCTTCGTCAAGACAGATTTGCCAAAACGCGTCCTTTAAATCTACTTTAGAGAGGCAGTGGACCGGTGGAAGCCTGCTAAGCAGTCCATCCATAATCGGAATTGGATACGCATCCCGCACCGTGACTTCGTTCAACTTTCGAGCGTCTAAGCAAAATCTCACCTTGCCAGGCTTGATGTGTAAGGTCACAGGAGAGGACCATGGAGAACTTGGTGCTTCCTCTATTACGTCCATCGCTATCATTCGGTCGATTTCGCCGCACAAGAGCTTCTCCTTTGCCGGAGACAAGGGATAAAACCTTTGCTTGATGGGCTTTGCGTTCGCGGTATCGATATTATGCTGAATCAGCGTAGTGACTCCGAGTCCACTCTTTTCAAACGAAGGAAACAAACTGATGACAGCATCCAATTGGGACTGTTGAAGGCCTGATAAATGTACTTTAAGCGAATCATTGCTAGAGTCTGATTGGATCTCATTGACGGAATAAAACGGGCTGATGGAAATGCCGAACTTTTCCCAAAAATCCATCCCGCAGATGACATCCTGCTTGATTGCCGAAACTACAAGGAATTCGAAATTGAAAGTCAGTGAATTGTATGACAAAGGTACGGTAATTAGCCCCTCTACACATTGCGACTGACCATCCGCAGTGCGAACTATTCCCTTCCTTTTGTCAAGCACCAAATTGCTGGAAATTAAATGTTGGGCCAAATTTCCTCCAATCACGCTTTTGTTAGCTCCGCTGTCCAGAAGTGCGAGATATTCTTTGCCAAGAATCTCGACTTGCGTAAAAGGCCGAATGTCACCGCTTCTATGAACTATGGAGGAGACCGTGAAATGGCGGAGGGATCGTTGACGTTGCCAGAAGTCATGCATACGCCTTGACGAACGAGATTTGGTCGCAAGTACGCAGTCAGCGTTAAAAATTTCGGCTCTACGCTTTTGATATTCGCGCAAGCGAACATGGTAAGGTTTGAAAGTCCGGGTATTTGTCACGTCAGGTAAAGTATTAATGTCTTTGCAGGTATTATCTATTCTAAACTCCGAGACTAGCGTCGGACGTCGCCTCTCGGATTCCGGCGAGCATCCTTCGGCATGTTTTCCGAGTCGGATTTGCATTTCGCACAATTGGGCTTGTACGTTTCTGCGGCTCCGCACCCATAACAAAAAACGCGTCTAGGCTGGAGACAATCATGGTAACGATGGCCCTGTTCCTCGCAGTTCCAACATTTAACGTTGTCCAATGACCGAACAGCACAAACATCGTTAGCCGTGATTTCTTCTGCATCTGACCCGGAATCGTCTTCCTGTGTGATAGCGTTGACTACCGGTTTCCTGAAATTCGACCGGGAATGCGAACTGATGCTGCGGTAGAATTCCTCATGTCGATGGCATTCTTTGCGTAATGTGGCTAAATCGGGAGTGTCAATATGCAAGAGTTCATGCAGAAGCTCGGACCTCAAGTTATGACGAATCTCTGTTGTCAGCTCGCTATCAGACATGGGTTCGCGCAAGGAATCAGCGATCGTTAAAATTGCATCCAAGAAGTCATCGAAACTCTCATTGGATCCCTGTTTCCTGCGCCGCATGGCATTCTTAATGTCCCTATCTGTCCTCTGATCCTGGTAGCGCTCCTGCAATCTACTGCATAGCTCATACCAATTCATATTGACAGCTGTTCTGTGAATCCTCCAATAAAAAGACAAGGCATGACCCGAAAACAATAGATGCGCAAATTGGGTCAAAAGCGTAAAGTTCCCGCCCAAACATTGAGTCGTAAGACAATTGACTCGGTAGATGAAATCCTCTATGGGAAGATCATTTGCCGAACCGGAGTATTTAATTCGCCAATTGGAAATTGTGTTGGACACCCTGTCCGGTCTCTCAATTGGGACATCATTGGGCATAACGCGCGCTCTTGGTGGTCGACTAGAGTTCGCATCATCCCGCATCCTCATGTTGCTCACGCTACTAAGGCGAGGAAAAGACGGAGCAATGTCATTTTCCCATTCGAGCTGCGGCTCGTCATGGGATTCCTGTCGAGGAGGAGCTAAATTCAAATTACGGACAGCCGCACTTATTTGTTCCGATATCATAGCAGCCATGCTGTCCCGATAGCTGTCCAACGACTGCGATATCAATCGTTGAATGCGTTCCTCCGTCATCGCACTCGAATCTGACGCGTCTGGAGGCTTGGCCGACACTGAATCTCTTCGAGGATTGGAACGAAATGCCTGAGAGTTGGAATTGCCCCTAGCTTGCGACCTCGTATTAATTCTTGGTTTGGGAACGGTCCCTGTATTAGGAGGCGGAGGTAATCCCTGATTCCCCTGCACACCAGATCTGCGATCGCTCGCCGCATTCCTAACCAAGGCTTGAGCACATGGTTGACGACAATTGGGACACGTTTCGTTAGAATCCAGCCAACTGGACAAACACATCCGATGAAATTTGTGCTTACACGTAGTTTCGATAACACTCGTATCGCCACTAGTGTCATTGCAAATTGTACACAACACCATACTGTTTAATATTCCAGATAAATTCTCTGTACTGCGTCTAACAGCCATTATGAGAAATTAATTGTTATAAAGAAATGCAGGATAATAATAAAAATTTTGTAATAATCAAGACAAAATATTGATTGATAATTCGATAATCGTAGGGAATATAGAGGACTTATCCCAGGCAGCAGCACAACAGCGTTTATAAACATTGGTCATCGATAACTATAACGGTTCCCTGTTCGGAAACTAAAAAAAATAAATTTCGTGTGAAAGTCTAGTCATTTGGAAGAGGAACATTTCGAAAAACTCCAAAATGAGCAATCTCGATTCCGATGACTCGATCATGAATTTGGATGACGGCAAACGAGGTATTAATCCGAATACTCAGAATAAAACATCCTACTATTCTCGCCATACCAGAATATTGACTCGTCGTGACTTGAAGAGTCATGATGCAAAAATAAATAAATAGCACATATATAATCGGTCTGCTCTCGACCACTGATCGATGCAGCATGTTCCTGATTATATATGGCTATCGACAGAAGCTAATGAAAAAGGTGATGGATCACTGATGGTTCGCGGAAAGGAGTCGGGAAATTGGAAAAATCATGGGAAGAGCGGGAAAAAATGCAAAAATACATCGGACGGATTCAGCCTGATTTTACGAGGCCTATTCGGCCCCACGTTGGGCGCCAATTATTCTGTAACGAACAGATCAACACGGCCTCGGCCACGCACCCTGTCTTTATTAAAGCCGGCTGCGCTCAGGGAAAATGGGCGGGGTTTTGTGCGGGCTTCGGTTGTGGCGTTACAAAAATAAATTTAAGACAGGACAGGAAAAGAAACCACGAATTCAACGATACATTAGAAGAATATATCGGTAGGAACTATCGGTTATCGATGACCAATCGAGGAGAGCCAGATGGTATGCTCTCCTTCTTCACCCACCCAACCATGCAGAAATAGAAACATGTTCTGTTTCCACCCATTTCGCTGCTGCACTGCGTACCTTGGAGCCCCTAGAAAATTAAGGAATTAGCACATCATGTTCATTATACAAACGATATTATATTTTATAAATTTTCTTCATTATTTATACAATGTTTCCGAATTAATTCATGACTTAACAATATTTATTCCACTCCAGATCAAAACTGTCAAATTATCGATAGCTATTTATAAATTCTTTTCGTCAATGGTATTCTCTTCTATTCAATTTAACATTATTTACTTTATCTTTGTTATGTGACTTTCTTTCGCTTGGTTTTATTTTCTTTTTATTTTGATGATACTGATTTTATTTTAATTCATCCTAATTGGCCCGATTCGATAAAAAGAAGAAAAATATTTATCGAATGGCCTTTTTGGTATAAAAAAAACTAGAATGGCAAAATGTAAAAATATGTATATATTCGAGTTAATAATCACTCACCAGAAGAAACGTAGGGGCCCCGACGAACTTGGTTGCATGTAGCTAGATGCTGTTTAGGATTAGAACAAGAATATTACATAGACACATATGCCACAACCCTATGCCTGCAATTCAAACACTCTGATTGGATATTATGTCTTTCTTTCATTATTGCTTTCCAATTCGCTTTGACTAGTAAATGAATGTTTGAATGTTAATGAAAGCGGTGTGGAATGAATGATTGAAATAATAAACAAAAGAAAGAAAGAAAATTAAAAGCGAATGAAAATATGAATGAAGAGAAAAATTGTCGATAAGAAAAAAAATGATATATTATCAATATCAGTCAATAATGAAATTAGAAAATTATGAAAGGAAAAGAAAATAAATCAAAATAATAATTAATCAAATTATAAGGCTGAGGTGAAACGCCGTGACTGCCATACAGCAGCTCGAATATTCTGTTTTATCAAATGTATGAAGATATGTTACAATGGTGTGTGTGGGTGTATATTACAATTCGTGAGTGTTTTTTATAATGTGTCACAATCACATGGGGGTTTCTTGATCGGTTGTGTGTGTGTGTGTCAATTACAATTCGTGAGTGTTTTTTTTATAATGTGTCACAATCACATGGGGGTTTCTTGATCGGTTGTGTGTGTGTGTGTCAATTACAATTGAGTGTGTGTGAATTGGTCACACTCAGTTGTATGTAAATGAATGTATGGGCAATATTTGGGTAAAAAAAAAACAATTTCCGCTGCGATCCAATGTGAAAATGCAGAACCCCTTCCAACGAGAAACGATGAGTTGAGTGCGCGGGGCAGAGACTCCAATAGCCCTGTGCAGCTCCTCGTCCAGCAAAGGAAAAAAAGATGGCGCTCGTGGCCTGTGGGATACTGCCGTTCTACCCAAGTGTATTCGCGGACAGTACCCACACGATCCGCACGATAATTTCCTGGTTTGATGTCCGATGATCCAACGGAGCACTCTGCTTTCCGTGATCACCCTCCGCACACCGAAGATTGAGCCAACAAGAATTTTCAACTGTGTGAAAAAAAGACACAGCACGTTAGTCAAGTGGGGTTAGAGACGATCTCTAATGAACTCACTTGATTTGCGATGGGTACAGGGTCGGCAATGAGTTGGAATTGTCCGCCCGTGGCACTGCACTGGCTTAATTGTTTTTTCGTCACTTTTCACGTCTTATTTCTGTTCGTTTTGAATTTTCTTACACGGGACACATGAATTTTTCGCTTCGCTTTTATGTATGTCTATTCCAGTATGGCCGCTCAGCGGTGGACGATCTTCGATTGTTTTCGATGTGAAAACTATCGATTCATCGTGAACTGAGCGGAACAAGGTAGCGGCGCTATGCTCATGGGGCAAAAGAACTACTTTTAGTTCTTTCGATAAATTAAAAGTATAAAAACAAATCATTTCTCCTTCACCTTCACACCCCCCCTCCACAGTTTTAATTTCAACAACTCGTTTGAAATTGAAAGTGGAAAGAAAAAAAATCGAAGGTGCCTACGCAATGTTACCAGATGTCCTTAATGTGGAAGTGACCTAAATCTTTGCCCGATAGATCTTCCAACAAATATAGCGATTGGCCAATTCGTTTTTTCACGCGGGCTTTTGTGCCAACGGGTGCTAATTTAGCATTAAAATTAGCAGCGGCGTTGCTGAGTGAAAAATTCCGCTTTGTTACCTCCTCACCTACTTCAAACGATCGCGGCTTCGCTCTCAGATTATATGAGCGTTGATTTTTCTCGTAAGCCTTCAGCATGTGTTTATCGATTGTTGCTCTGATCAATTGCATCTCGTCGGACCGGTTTAAATTCAACGCGGACTCATTGAGTGCATCGAGTTGACGGAGTAATTTAAAGTCCCGTCCATGAGTTAGCATTTGCTGACCGAAAACAACCACGTACGGGGACATTCCAATCGATTGGTGGATACTCTTTCGAAGAGAACAGTTAATGCTGCTGAGGAACACATCCCACTCTCGCTGATCTTTGCGAACGTAGGCTCTGAGCGCTGCGTTGATAGAACGATTCACCCTCTCGGCTGCGTTTGATTGCGGTGCATATGCACCTGTGCAAACATGCGCGATACCGTACTTAGAAAGAAATTCTGCTAACTCTCGGCTTTTAAAATGAGTGCCATTATCGGTAACAATGATTTCTGGAACCCCAAAACAAGTAAAAATCTCTTCTCTTAAAATCTCTATCACCACCTTCGAGGTGAATTTCTTGACCGCTTTAAGAAAAGTGAATTTTGAAAAGTGGTCGAGAATTATGAAAATTCCTATGTTGCCCTTCTTGGTGCGAGGAAACGGCCCTATAAAGTCCAAATACAACCGCTGAAATGGTCTCTCGCTCTCTATTCGCTCACCCATGGACGATCGTAGAGCAATCGTCGGATGTTTCGTTGTTTTACACACCTCACAATCTCGAATGTAGTCCCGAATTTGAACTACCATCCCTGGCCAGAAAAATTTACGCCGGATTTGCTCGAGACATTTCGCCATGCCGCAATGTGCTGATGAGGGTTGATCGTGAGCTGATCTGACTACCTCTTCTCTCAGCGCCTCGGGAACCAACAATTTCCAACGCTGCTCTTCGTCCGAAAACTCCGTGCGATGGTATATAAAACCGTCGATGACTTGAAAGTCGGGCAGCTTGGCCGAATCATATTTGTCCCTCAACTGGCGATACTCTACAGAGTTGAACGCGTCTGATTCGAGATTTATCTCTGGGAAGACTTCGACTTCTACTGCGCAAACCTCGTCCTCGCCCTCGAATGACCTGGACAAAGCATCAGCCACAACATTTTCGCTACCCTTGCGATGCTCAATTGCGAAACAAAACCCCTGCAGCTTGATAGCCCAACGCGCGAGTCTGCCACTAAGGTCGGGTTGGTTCATCAGCCAACGCAGACTAGCGTGATCGGTAACAACTTTAAACGGATGACCATCTATATACATACGAAATTTCTTAATCGCTAAAACAACTGCCAAGCATTCGAGTTCTGTCACGGTATAGTTTCGTTGAGCCTTATTCAGTTTCTTCGACATATACGCTATTGGGCGTTCGCAGCCGGATTCATCACATTGGGCTAACACCGCTCCTACACCGTGAAGAGATGCGTCACACTGAACGATAAATGGCTTGTCATAGTTTGGATGAATTAAAAACGGGGCTGAACATAACTTGCCTTTTACATTTTCGAAGGCCAACTGAGCTTGATCATTCCATTGGAAGGATTTGCCTCTCAAAAGTTCCGTGAGTGAGAAAATAACTGATGAATAGTTTGGAATAAAACGCTGATACCAGCCGGTCATCCCTAAAAATCTCCTGAGTTGCTTCTGCGTCTTTGGAACTGGAAATTCTTCCACGCCCTGAATTTTATCCGGATTAACTTGAAGAGTACCGTCGCCCACGAGAAAACCGAGGTAATCTACCTTTCTCAAGCAAAACTGACTCTTCTGCACATTTATTGTCAATCCCGCCTTCCGCAACTGCGTCGCTACTTCAGTTAAATGAATCAAATGATCATCAAAGCTCGAGGAAAGAATCAGCAAGTCGTCCAGATAAACGAGGACATGGGACTTCAGCTGATAGGGAATAACCAAGTCCATCAAACGGCTCATCGTCTGCGGTGCGTTGGTCAATCCAAAAGGCATCCTTTTGAATTGATAAAGAGGACGGTTCGGCACTGTGAATGCTGTCTTTGCTCGAGACTCTTCGTCAAGACAGATTTGCCAAAACGCGTCCTTTAAATCTACTTTAGAGAGGCAGTGGACCGGTGGAAGCCTGCTAAGCAGTCCATCCATAATCGGAATTGGATACGCATCCCGCACCGTGACTTCGTTCAACTTTCGAGCGTCTAAGCAAAATCTCACCTTGCCAGGCTTGATGTGTAAGGTCACAGGAGAGGACCATGGAGAACTTGGTGCTTCCTCTATTACGTCCATCGCTATCATTCGGTCGATTTCGCCGCACAAGAGCTTCTCCTTTGCCGGAGACAAGGGATAAAACCTTTGCTTGATGGGCTTTGCGTTCGCGGTATCGATATTATGCTGAATCAGCGTAGTGACTCCGAGTCCACTCTTTTCAAACGAAGGAAACAAACTGATGACAGCATCCAATTGGGACTGTTGAAGGCCTGATAAATGTACTTTAAGCGAATCATTGCTAGAGTCTGATTGGATCTCATTGACGGAATAAAACGGGCTGATGGAAATGCCGAACTTTTCCCAAAAATCCATCCCGCAGATGACATCCTGCTTGATTGCCGAAACTACAAGGAATTCGAAATTGAAAGTCAGTGAATTGTATGACAAAGGTACGGTAATTAGCCCCTCTACACATTGCGACTGACCATCCGCAGTGCGAACTATTCCCTTCCTTTTGTCAAGCACCAAATTGCTGGAAATTAAATGTTGGGCCAAATTTCCTCCAATCACGCTTTTGTTAGCTCCGCTGTCCAGAAGTGCGAGATATTCTTTGCCAAGAATCTCGACTTGCGTAAAAGGCCGAATGTCACCGCTTCTATGAACTATGGAGGAGACCGTGAAATGGCGGAGGGATCGTTGACGTTGCCAGAAGTCATGCATACGCCTTGACGAACGAGATTTGGTCGCAAGTACGCAGTCAGCGTTAAAAATTTCGGCTCTACGCTTTTGATATTCGCGCAAGCGAACATGGTAAGGTTTGAAAGTCCGGGTATTTGTCACGTCAGGTAAAGTATTAATGTCTTTGCAGGTATTATCTATTCTAAACTCCGAGACTAGCGTCGGACGTCGCCTCTCGGATTCCGGCGAGCATCCTTCGGCATGTTTTCCGAGTCGGATTTGCATTTCGCACAATTGGGCTTGTACGTTTCTGCGGCTCCGCACCCATAACAAAAAACGCGTCTAGGCTGGAGACAATCATGGTAACGATGGCCCTGTTCCTCGCAGTTCCAACATTTAACGTTGTCCAATGACCGAACAGCACAAACATCGTTAGCCGTGATTTCTTCTGCATCTGACCCGGAATCGTCTTCCTGTGTGATAGCGTTGACTACCGGTTTCCTGAAATTCGACCGGGAATGCGAACTGATGCTGCGGTAGAATTCCTCATGTCGATGGCATTCTTTGCGTAATGTGGCTAAATCGGGAGTGTCAATATGCAAGAGTTCATGCAGAAGCTCGGACCTCAAGTTATGACGAATCTCTGTTGTCAGCTCGCTATCAGACATGGGTTCGCGCAAGGAATCAGCGATCGTTAAAATTGCATCCAAGAAGTCATCGAAACTCTCATTGGATCCCTGTTTCCTGCGCCGCATGGCATTCTTAATGTCCCTATCTGTCCTCTGATCCTGGTAGCGCTCCTGCAATCTACTGCATAGCTCATACCAATTCATATTGACAGCTGTTCTGTGAATCCTCCAATAAAAAGACAAGGCATGACCCGAAAACAATAGATGCGCAAATTGGGTCAAAAGCGTAAAGTTCCCGCCCAAACATTGAGTCGTAAGACAATTGACTCGGTAGATGAAATCCTCTATGGGAAGATCATTTGCCGAACCGGAGTATTTAATTCGCCAATTGGAAATTGTGTTGGACACCCTGTCCGGTCTCTCAATTGGGACATCATTGGGCATAACGCGCGCTCTTGGTGGTCGACTAGAGTTCGCATCATCCCGCATCCTCATGTTGCTCACGCTACTAAGGCGAGGAAAAGACGGAGCAATGTCATTTTCCCATTCGAGCTGCGGCTCGTCATGGGATTCCTGTCGAGGAGGAGCTAAATTCAAATTACGGACAGCCGCACTTATTTGTTCCGATATCATAGCAGCCATGCTGTCCCGATAGCTGTCCAACGACTGCGATATCAATCGTTGAATGCGTTCCTCCGTCATCGCACTCGAATCTGACGCGTCTGGAGGCTTGGCCGACACTGAATCTCTTCGAGGATTGGAACGAAATGCCTGAGAGTTGGAATTGCCCCTAGCTTGCGACCTCGTATTAATTCTTGGTTTGGGAACGGTCCCTGTATTAGGAGGCGGAGGTAATCCCTGATTCCCCTGCACACCAGATCTGCGATCGCTCGCCGCATTCCTAACCAAGGCTTGAGCACATGGTTGACGACAATTGGGACACGTTTCGTTAGAATCCAGCCAACTGGACAAACACATCCGATGAAATTTGTGCTTACACGTAGTTTCGATAACACTCGTATCGCCACTAGTGTCATTGCAAATTGTACACAACACCATACTGTTTAATATTCCAGATAAATTCTCTGTACTGCGTCTAACAGCCATTATGAGAAATTAATTGTTATAAAGAAATGCAGGATAATAATAAAAATTTTGTAATAATCAAGACAAAATATTGATTGATAATTCGATAATCGTAGGGAATATAGAGGACTTATCCCAGGCAGCAGCACAACAGCGTTTATAAACATTGGTCATCGATAACTATAACGGTTCCCTGTTCGGAAACTAAAAAAAATAAATTTCGTGTGAAAGTCTAGTCATTTGGAAGAGGAACATTTCGAAAAACTCCAAAATGAGCAATCTCGATTCCGATGACTCGATCATGAATTTGGATGACGGCAAACGAGGTATTAATCCGAATACTCAGAATAAAACATCCTACTATTCTCGCCATACCAGAATATTGACTCGTCGTGACTTGAAGAGTCATGATGCAAAAATAAATAAATAGCACATATATAATCGGTCTGCTCTCGACCACTGATCGATGCAGCATGTTCCTGATTATATATGGCTATCGACAGAAGCTAATGAAAAAGGTGATGGATCACTGATGGTTCGCGGAAAGGAGTCGGGAAATTGGAAAAATCATGGGAAGAGCGGGAAAAAATGCAAAAATACATCGGACGGATTCAGCCTGATTTTACGAGGCCTATTCGGCCCCACGTTGGGCGCCAATTATTCTGTAACGAACAGATCAACACGGCCTCGGCCACGCACCCTGTCTTTATTAAAGCCGGCTGCGCTCAGGGAAAATGGGCGGGGTTTTGTGCGGGCTTCGGTTGTGGCGTTACAAAAATAAATTTAAGACAGGACAGGAAAAGAAACCACGAATTCAACGATACATTAGAAGAATATATCGGTAGGAACTATCGGTTATCGATGACCAATCGAGGAGAGCCAGATGGTATGCTCTCCTTCTTCACCCACCCAACCATGCAGAAATAGAAACATGTTCTGTTTCCACCCATTTCGCTGCTGCACTGCGTACCTTGGAGCCCCTAGAAAATTAAGGAATTAGCACATCATGTTCATTATACAAACGATATTATCTATATATATAAAATTCTTTGTCCTGACTGACTGACTCACTGACTCACTGACTGACTGACTGAGAATCAACGTGTAGCCCAAACGGTAAGAGATAGAGAGCTGAAATTTGCACACAACATAGATGAGATAATTTCATCGTGCAATAAGACGGCGTTTTGCGAAATTCCACCTGTAAGAGGGTCAAAATCAAGGTCAAAGGTCACGGAATTGCTTAGTATGAAAAACTTTTTTGTTTCTTAAGATATCTCAACCAAACTCACAGATTATATGTTTGGTACTGTCTCTTAGATTCTGACCAAATTTGGTCAAAGTGGAATGACTATATCTTATAGCTGCCATAGGAACAATCCGATCAAAAACACCTTTAGTATGAAAAACTTTTTTGTTTCTTAAGATATCTCAACCAAACTCACAGATTACATGTTTGGTACTGTCTCTTACATTCTGACCAAATTTGGTCAAAGTGGAATGACTATATCTTATAGCTGCCATAGGAACAATCCGATCAAAAACACCTTTAGTATGAAAAACTTTTTTGTTTCTTAAGATATCTCAACCAAACTCACAGATTATATATTTGGTACTGTTTTTTACATTCTGACCAAATTTGGTCAAAGTGGAATGACTATATCTTATAGCTGCCATAGGAACAATCGGATGCAATCGGAGATATCCTAACAAAACTTTTGGATTAACTCTTCTTGCCAAATTTTAACTAATTCGCTTAATTTAGCTTTTCTCGCCAAATTTAGCTTTTTCCCGCCAAATTTAGCTTTTTCCCGCCAAATCACAAAATCTGACTTTTTAGGCAAAGTTCAATTGCAAGGAAAAAAATTAAGGCAGCGGACAGCGGAAGCTAAATATTTCCGTTTTTTTTTCAGAAAAAATGTTATCTATATATATAAAATTCTTTGTCCTGACTGACTGACTCACTGACTCACTGACTGACTGACTGAGAATCAACGTGTAGCCCAAACGGTAAGAGATAGAGAGCTGAAATTTGCACACAACATAGATGAGATAATTTCATCGTGCAATAAGACGGCGTTTTGCGAAATTCCACCTGTAAGAGGGTCAAAATCAAGGTCAAAGGTCACGGAATTGCTTAGTATGAAAAACTTTTTTGTTTCTTAAGATATCTCAACCAAACTCACAGATTATATGTTTGGTACTGTCTCTTAGATTCTGACCAAATTTGGTCAAAGTGGAATGACTATATCTTATAGCTGCCATAGGAACAATCCGATCAAAAACACCTTTAGTATGAAAAACTTTTTTGTTTCTTAAGATATCTCAACCAAACTCACAGATTACATGTTTGGTACTGTCTCTTACATTCTGACCAAATTTGGTCAAAGTGGAATGACTATATCTTATAGCTGCCATAGGAACAATCCGATCAAAAACACCTTTAGTATGAAAAACTTTTTTGTTTCTTAAGATATCTCAACCAAACTCACAGATTATATATTTGGTACTGTTTTTTACATTCTGACCAAATTTGGTCAAAGTGGAATGACTATATCTTATAGCTGCCATAGGAACAATCGGATGCAATCGGAGATATCCTAACAAAACTTTTGGATTAACTCTTCTTGCCAAATTTTAACTAATTCGCTTAATTTAGCTTTTCTCGCCAAATTTAGCTTTTTCCCGCCAAATTTAGCTTTTTCCCGCCAAATCACAAAATCTGACTTTTTAGGCAAAGTTCAATTGCAAGGAAAAAAATTAAGGCAGCGGACAGCGGAAGCTAAATATTTCCGTTTTTTTTCAGAAAAAATGTTATCTATATATATAAAATTCTTTGTCCTGACTGACTGACTCACTGACTCACTGACTGACTGACTGAGAATCAACGTGTAGCCCAAACGGTAAGAGATAGAGAGCTGAAATTTGCACACAACATAGATGAGATAATTTCATCGTGCAATAAGACGGCGTTTTGCGAAATTTCACCTGTAAGAGGGTCAAAATCAAGGTCAAAGGTCACGGAATTGCTTAGTATGAAAAACTTTTTTGTTTCTTAAGATATCTCAACCAAACTCACAGATTATATGTTTGGTACTGTCTCTTAGATTCTGACCAAATTTGGTCAAAGTGGAATGACTATATCTTATAGCTGCCATAGGAACAATCCGATCAAAAACACCTTTAGTATGAAAAACTTTTTTGTTTCTTAAGATATCTCAACCAAACTCACAGATTACATGTTTGGTACTGTCTCTTACATTCTGACCAAATTTGGTCAAAGTGGAATGACTATATCTTATAGCTGCCATAGGAACAATCCGATCAAAAACACCTTTAGTATGAAAAACTTTTTTGTTTCTTAAGATATCTCAACCAAACTCACAGATTATATATTTGGTACTGTTTTTTACATTCTGACCAAATTTGGTCAAAGTGGAATGACTATATCTTATAGCTGCCATAGGAACAATCGGATGCAATCGGAGATATCCTAACAAAACTTTTGGATTAACTCTTCTTGCCAAATTTTAACTAATTCGCTTAATTTAGCTTTTCTCGCCAAATTTAGCTTTTTCCCGCCAAATTTAGCTTTTTCCCGCCAAATCACAAAATCTGACTTTTTAGGCAAAGTTCAATTGCAAGGAAAAAAATTAAGGCAGCGGACAGCGGAAGCTAAATATTTCCGTTTTTTTTTCAGAAAAAATGTTATATTATATAAATTTGTTAAAACGGGCAACTAAATACAATGCTGCTAGCGTAGCGAGCTGCGGGTTGGCGAGCGAAGCGAGCAGGGGGCGAATATTATGTAAATTTGTTAAAACGGACAACTAAAGACAATGTTGCGAGCGAAGCGAGCTGGGGGTTGGCGAGCGAAGCGAGCAGGGGGCGTAGCCCCCTAGTATTATATAAATTTGTTAAAACGGGCAACTAAATACAATGCTGCGAGCGTAGCGAGCTGCGGGTTGGCGAGCGAAGCGAGCAGGGGGCGAATATTATGTAAATTTGTTAAGCCGGACAACTAAAGACAATGTTGCGAGCGAAGCGAGCTGGGGGTTGGCGAGCGAAGCGAGCAGGGTGCGTAGCCCCCTAGTATTTTATAAATTTTCTTCATTATTTATACAATGTTTCCTAATTAATTCATGACTTAACAATATTTATTCCACTCCAGATCAAAACTGTCAAATTATCGATAGCTATTTATAAATTCTTTTCGTCAATGGTATTCTCTTCTATTCAATTTAACATTATTTACTTTATCTTTGTTATGTGACTTTCTTTCGCTTGGTTTTATTTTCTTTTTATTTTGATGATACTGATTTTATTTTAATTCATCCTAATTGGCCCGATTCGATAAAAAGAAGAAAAATATTTATCGAATGGCCTTTTTGGTATAAAAAAAACTAGAATGGCAAAATGCAAAAATATGTATATATTCGAGTTAATAATCACTCACCAGAAGAAACGTAGGGGCCCCGACGAACTTGGTTGCATGTAGCTAGATGCTGTTTAGGATTAGAACAAGAATATTACATAGACACATATGCCACAACCCTATGCCTGCAATTCAAACACTCTGATTGGATATTATGTCTTTCTTTCTTTATTGCTTTCCAATTCGCTTTGACTAGTAAATGAATGTTTGAATGTTAATGAAAGCGGTGTGGAATGAATGATTGAAATAATAAACAAAAGAAAGAAAGAAAATTAAAAGCGAATGAAAATATGAATGAAGAGAAAAATTGTCGATAAGAAAAAAAATGATATATTATCAATATCAGTCAATAATGAAATTAGAAAATTATGAAAGGAAAAGAAAATAAATCAAAATAATAATTAATCAAATTATAAGGCTGAGGTGAAACGCCGTGACTGCCATACAGCAGCTCGAATATTCTGTTTTATCAAATGTATGAAGATATGTTACAATGGTGTGTGTGGGTGTATATTACAATTCGTGAGTGTTTTTTATAATGTGTCACAATCACATGGGGGTTTCTTGATCGGTTGTGTGTGTGTGTGTCAATTACAATTCGTGAGTGTTTTTTTTATAATGTGTCACAATCACATGGGGGTTTCTTGATCGGTTGTGTGTGTGTGTGTCAATTACAATTGAGTGTGTGTGAATTGGTCACACTCAGTTGTATGTAAATGAATGTATGGGCAATATTTGGGTAAAAAAAAAACAATTTCCGCTGCGATCCAATGTGAAAATGCAGAACCCCTTCCAACGAGAAACGATGAGTTGAGTGCGCGGGGCAGAGACTCCAATAGCCCTGTGCAGCTCCTCGTCCAGCAAAGGAAAAAAAGATGGCGCTCGTGGCCTGTGGGATACTGCCGTTCTACCCAAGTGTATTCGCGGACAGTACCCACACGATCCGCACGATAATTTCCTGGTTTGATGTCCGATGATCCAACGGAGCACTCTGCTTTCCGTGATCACCCTCCGCACACCGAAGATTGAGCCAACAAGAATTTTCAACTGTGTGAAAAAAAGACACAGCACGTTAGTCAAGTGGGGTTAGAGACGATCTCTAATGAACTCACTTGATTTGCGATGGGTACAGGGTCGGCAATGAGTTGGAATTGTCCGCCCGTGGCACTGCACTGGCTTAATTGTTTTTTCGTCACTTTTCACGTCTTATTTCTGTTCGTTTTGAATTTTCTTACACGGGACACATGAATTTTTCGCTTCGCTTTTATGTATGTCTATTCCAGTATGGCCGCTCAGCGGTGGACGATCTTCGATTGTTTTCGATGTGAAAACTATCGATTCATCGTGAACTGAGCGGAACAAGGTAGCGGCGCTATGCTCATGGGGCAAAAGAACTACTTTTAGTTCTTTCGATAAATTAAAAGTATAAAAACAAATCATTTCTCCTTCACCTTCACAAGTTGGAAAATTGATCGCTGATAATATAGTCGAACCATCTGTAACAGAGTACAATAACCCACTTTTGATAGTTTCAAAGGAATCCCTTCCGGGATCAGAAGAAAAAAATGGCGATTAGTAATTGACTATCATCAGATAAACAAAAACCTCTTGTCCGATAAACTTCCACTCCCTAGAATTGACGACATTTTAGATCAACTTGGTCGAGCCAAATACTTTCATGCCTTGACTTAATGTCAGGTTTCCATCAAATAGAACTGGATGAAAGTTCAAGAAATATTACATCTTTTTCAACACACAATGGCTCATATCACTTCACGCGATTGCCATTTGGTCTTAAAATAGCGCCAAACTCATTTCAGAGGAGGACCATAGCATTCACTGGACTTGAGCCTTCGCAATCATTCCTGTACATGGATGACTTAATGGTAATAGGTTGTTCTGAAAAACATATGCTCAAAAATTTAACAGATGTTTTTGAAATACGTAAGAAGTACAACTTAAAATTGCATCCAGAAAAATATTCATTTTTTATGCATGAAGTGACTTTTCTAGGTCACAAATGCACTGATAAAGGAGCTTTGCCAGATGACAAGAAATATGACGTCATCAAGAATGATCCAGTCCATTGCATTTTGCAATTACTACCGTCGCTTTATTAAAAACTTTGCCGAATATTCACGGCACATGACTAAATTATGTAAAAAGAATGTTCCATTTAATTGGACGGATAAATGCCAAAACGCATTCCAACATCTAAAAGAAAAGTTAATGCACCCAACATTACTGAAATATCCAGATTTTAGCAAAGAATTTTGCACTATCACAGATGCTAGTAAGGAGGCATGTGGAGCAGTATTGACACAGTCATATGATAATATTCAGCTACCAATAGCTTACGCTTCTCGCATTTTTACAAAAGGCGAAAGCAATAAATCCACAACAGAACAAGAGTTAGAAGCTATTCATTGAGCAATAACAAACATTTCACAGTAAAAACAGATCACCAACCTTTTACATTTCCATTTTCAATGACAAATTCCAGCTCAAAACTTACAAGAATGAGACTCGAATTAGAAAAATATGACTTTACGGTCGAAAACTTAAAGGGAAACATAACTTTGTGGCAGACGCCCTGTCGCGCATAACAATATCAGAACTAAAAGATATACAAAAAAAGTCCTGAAAGTCACTACCAGGCACTAAAGTAGACAGAAATCCTGCGCAGGAGATGATAAAGAAATAGTATTGCCTAAGCCAATATAGAAAAAGCTTCAAGGCCCAACGTATATGAAGTCATCAACAATGACGAAGTACGTAAAGTAGTGACCTTGCAAGTAAAAAATATGCTATGTTTCTTTAAACATGGAAGAAAGATTACTGCAAGATATGATGTTAGCGATTTGTATACTAATGGAAATCTTGACTTAGGTCAGTTCTTTCAAAGCCTTGAAATGCAAGCCTGTATGCATCAAATCAGCCAACTAAAAGTGGTACCGTGGGAAAATATCAGGGATTGCAAATAAGAGTTATGAGGCGGAAAAAAATCAAGCCCTAAAAAAATGCCAGGGACATCGAAAAAATTCCAAATGTGCTATTTTTGGAAGGTCTTTCCAGCTACCGGATAAACTTTTATTTCCAATTTTTATTTTTAAAATTATTTTTAACTCTTATTTTCAATTTTTATGATAAAAATTATAAATAAGAGTTATTTTTCAATTTTTATTTAAAAGTTTAAAAATAAGAGTTACTTTCAATTTTTAAAATAAAAATCAAAAATAAAAGTTATTTTCAACTTTTATCATAAAAATCAAAAATAAAAGTTGAATTGAAATATCTTTTGATCGGGAGGGCCCATTTCATTAAACTGCACTGAATAAAGGTATGATCATTTTATGGGCCATGATAAAGTGTAGATAAAATATATAGGCAGTTTAATTAAATCTGCCTTTAATAATAAAAATCGGATAATAGTCATAATGCGAGGGTAGTATCTGCATCTGAAATTATCGTTGCCAAAGTATAGTGGAAAATATTCGGAGTATAAAAACTTTATCAGCCTTTTCGATACTTTGGTTCATAACGATGATTCGATTCCAACAATAGGTGAAGCTCTAGGGACTGTCAGAGCATTTTAAGTCACCGAGGTCAATTACAATAAAGCAAAGGCTAGCTTCAAAAAAGGTTTATGACAACGACTGCCTTATATTCAAGGATCATATATCAGCGTTGTTTGGTTTGCCGAAATTCTCATCTCCTTCAGCATCAGCATTAAGAAATCTAATTGACGCAGTGTCGGCTGTATACGGGTCATTGTTGTCGATTGACGATGACAAAAAGATTTCGAATGCTATGCTAATTCATCTCGTTATGAACAAAGTTGATCCAGTGACCAAAAGAAAATGGGAAGAACAGCTTGAATACGACAAGCTCTCTTTGTGGAAAGATTGTGAGACGGTTTTAAATCGCAGATACCAGCATATGTCAGCTGAAGAGTCTGCCAAACCGATACCAGAAACCAAGCCAAGCCAAACTAAACACAATCGTACCTTGTTTTCATGTTCTGCCGCTCAAGCCCCAAATCTAGTAAAGAAATGTGTTTACTGCAATTCAGAAGGACATTCAATTAAGAATTGTTCTGCGTTTTCTTCATTGTCAGTCACACAGAGGTTTGAGTTCGCAAAGTCGGCTCCCTTATGTATAAAATGTCTACAAAGGGGTCAATACTGTTGCAAGATGCAAGGCAGCAAAGTGTCGAGTTTGTAGCCGTTCCCATCATACGCTCCTCCACAGATATGCAGCCGTTGATGACAGTTTAGCGTTGCCACCATCACCACAAGCTTCCAATTCAAATAGTCCTTCCACGACACATGCTATGCATGCGACGCACACTGGGGTGAGAGACCCCAAAAGTGACAATTATTCAAAATACAAATTTTGGAGTTGCGAAATCAAATTAATATGTGGTCAAAGAAGACAAAGTTCTGCATTGGGGAGTGAAAAAATTATGGCCCTATGTCTAATAGAAACCCTGTTATGTGACGCCAAAGTTGAAACTTTGTGTTTTCGTTTTCCGAAATACGAAAAATTTATATTTTTTTGTCACTTTTGATGACGAATTCCGCGTAAAAAATTACCAAAACTTAATTTTTTAAAATGGAAATAATAAAATTGAATCCTTAACAATTTTTGTACATTTTTTTGAATCAAAAATTTTTAGTTATTTTATGGAAAAAAATTTAAATAAAAAGTACTTGTGAAATCAGAGGTATTTTTATCTTTAGATAGCAAAAGTTACTTCAACCATTCTTTCTTTATTAAATTTGTAACATATCTGTCTAAGTGCCCTCCAAGGGGTTTTGCGCCCCGTTTTGCCCCTTAGAGTTATTTGAATTCAAAGTTGCTCGCTAAATCACAAAACAGAGTTGCTTTTTCATTTTGAAGTGGTCAGCTGTTTCGGTCAGCTGATTTTGTCATCTGTTTTGGTCAGCTGTAAGCTGTCTGTCAACTGCATTTAGCAAGACAAAGTAAAAGATCAACTTTAAGCTTAGCTTAAATTATTAAATTTATTTTATTGAGAAATGGAAAGCGAAGTAAAGTGTATGTACTAGTGTACTCTTATTGACAGTGAACGTCTAATTGTGATCCACGTCATTAAATAAAATATATGTGTCTATTATATTTGTAATAAATAGTATGCTTTTAATTGTGTTTCTCGTCTTTAGCTAGGGTGTTTGTTTGTGACCGGTGTTTAGTCATAGATTAGTTATTAGTTAGTAAAATGAAATTATAGTGAAGTTTATGTTAAGTATGAAGTGTATATATTGAAGTACCCTAGTTTGTAATTATGTTAGCCCTAGTTTCTCTTATACTTCTACAGCTTAACAGTGTGTAAGCGCAGGCAAAGTGCATGGCCGAAGAAGAGCAGCTGACAAGCGTCAGTTTCCAGTCGTCGTTTGACTGCCTCTCGCCCAGCACGCAGAATTATCCGCAGCAGCCACCAGCCTCTTTCGCGCGTTTGCCGTCCATCCGGAAATAAATTGTAACTTTAATTTAAATCCGGTCTTTTAATTTTTATTTGTTTTTCGATTTTACATGTGGCGCCCGAGCAGGGACTTCATTCGTGCTTCGTCGGTCTTATTGCAAGACATTTTCAAGAGTTGGTTGGCTGTGCGGTAATTTCGGTTCGCGCTTCTTTTCGTTGCAGTTTGCCTTTGGTTGCTTTGTTGCTGTTTTTCTTCGCTACTCTTTGTTGGCGCTGTTGTTGAGCTGATTGACGTCAAGCTACCCTGGAGATCGAGATGCCAAGGATTGAAACCATCGATGACTCCTCCGATGACCAGGTAACAGTGCCCAAACGAGTGCCAGCATAGTGTGACACACACACATACATACATATATGTACATACTTCAGTACATACATGCGTACATACGTACATTTGCATAATAAGTGCACAATAAGTGAAGTGACTTTAACAAGTATTGCACTGCGTTTCGGCACTGAAAATAATGAAGTTTGTGAAACATTAAAGCAAAATTATAAATAAATTACAAAGTGAAATTTAGCTTAAATAAACATACATTTCGGTATACATGTAATATATGTACATTCTTTGATTTTCCCTTGTTTCGCTAATGTCATTGCTGATACATACATATATGTGCATACATATATACATTTAACAGTGTCTAGTTTCTTGCCCTTTGGTTATTACTTGTTGCGTTATTCTTGCCCTCAGCTGTCCGTTCGCCGCCACTTATACATACATTAGTAGAAGCGCGCGCAAACACACACATACATACATAACGCAACTGTTTTGATTCTCTCTTTGCTTTGCATCGCTTAAGCTGTTTGAGTTTTGTTACTTTTTCTGTGCATGCAAATTCCGCCAACGCAGCTTAGTCTGTACACTCTCGCTCTCTCAACGCGATCGTTGCTTGCGTCTGTTCGGTTCTCTTAATAACCGCTGCTTAAACTGAAGCGCCGTCTGCGTTGATTAAGTGCAGACGCTCTCTTAATTGTCGTTTGGGCAACTAGCTGCGCTACACATACGTTGTTCGGCATATTTCTTTAGACAGTTCGTGTGTCACATACAATAGTGAACACGTATAAGGGTACATATACATACATACGTGCATTTTTTTGGTTGCCTTTTTGGATATGGCGCCCGGTGAAGAAAAAATTAATCCCAACGACATCGTTGTGGTAGATGGAGATTGCTACAGTGAAAGATTAACTCAATTATTCGCTAAATTAGATAAAGTGGAAAGTGACATAGAACGCCAAAGATCATCGTTGACAAATAAAATGGTCAATCCAAGTAAATTCGAAGTTCAGTGCCGGTTAGACATTTTGAATTCCTACATTGCCAAGGCTATGGATCTACAATCTGAGATCGATGCCCTTGATCCTGACAACACTAGCCGGGCAGTGCTTGAGGAAACGTGCATTCTAGCAAGATCTTCGTTTATGGCCGCTTTAAGTGCTCACCAAGTCTCAGAAAATGTTCCCTCGACCTCACATAGTTCGCATTTGCCTAAACTCAAATTACCCAAATTTAGTGGTAAACATGAGGAGTACAAACCATTCATCAGTTTATTTAAGAGCTTGGTAGATTCTGATCGTTCGTTATCTAACATCCAGAAATTCAATCATTTGATTTCGTGTTTGTCCGATGGAGCTTTAGGAACTGTGAGATCATTCCGAGTCTCGGACGAAGATTACCCAAAGGCATTGGCCAGCCTGGAACGTGTGTATGATAAAAAGTACGTTATTTTTTCTAACACTTTGGACCAGTTATTCGACATTGAGCCTATGAGCAAGCCTTCTGCAATTGGTATACGCTCAATTATCGATTCTATTTCCGGAATTTTCGAGTCCCTAATGTCTATTGGTAATGAGCAGGACTTTGCAAATGCCGTTCTCGTGCATGTCGCTATGTCAAAGGTCGATCATGCGACTAAATCTAAGTACGAAGAACAGATTGATTATAACTCCTTACCCGAGTGGTCTGAATGTGTTTCGATTTTAAATAGGCGTTATCTGCATTTGTCCGCTCAGGAAAGTTCCAAGTCTAGAATCATACAAAAATCAGATTTGAAGCCTGCTAGGAACAGCAAATCTTCGTTCGCATGCACTAAAGGTGATAAGAAAAGTAAACCCAAGTGCCAGTTTTGTAATGCTAATCCCAATATCGGAAGTTGTCAAGGGTTTTCGGGTATATCTGTTTCGGAGCGTTTCGATTTTGTAAAATCAAGTCAACTGTGCATAAATTGTCTACATCCAGGGCACAGGGTGTCGAATTGCACTGCATCAAAGTGCAGAGTCTGTTCTCGTCCCCATAATACGCTTCTGCATAAGTACGCTGCTCCTGATATGTCACAGGCAGCAGCGCATCCTGCTCATGTAAATCATGTCACGAGCGAAGTCGATCAAGTTATCCTGGCAACAGCTGTTGTAAAGATTCGAGATAGATTTGGGCAGCTTCACAACGCTAGGGCTCTGTTAGACTCAGGCTCTCAAGTCAATTTCATGACTGAAGAGCTTGCGCAAGCATTAAGACTTGCAAGGAAAAATAAGTGTTTAACAGTCACGTCTGTTGGAAAAGCCAGTTTAGTGGCGAAAAGTGAAGTATCAACAGTGGTTTCGTCTCGGGTAAATGAACACCAGTTCAACGCCGATTTTTGGATACTCACTTCAATTTCAAGCAGGCAGCCAGATTATGATCTCCCCATTATTCAGTGGAAAATTCCGGCAAATGTAGAACTGGCTGATCCTGAATTTTTTAAGCCTCAGCGAATTGATCTGCTACTAGGAGCGGATTCCTTTTTCGAATTGTTGTGTACGGGACAAATAAAATTGTCTGAGAATGGCCCTCTGTTGCAAAAAACGTTGCTTGGATGGGTAGCATCAGGGCGGTGTAAGAAATTGCAGATCCAGAATCTAGTGTGCTGTGCAATCATGCACCCAAGTAAGGAGTTCAGATTGGAAGCTCTTGTGGAGCGATTCTGGGAACTCGAAGCTGTTCCCGAATCAAATGACTCAGCCAAATACTCGTCAGAGCAACATGCATGTGAGAAAAGCTTCAAGGATAATGTTCGGAATTTATCGTCAGGTCGCTTTGAGGTTAGTTTGCCCTTCAAGATTGATCCTAAAATACTGGGATCATCCTTTGAGACAGCCAAGAGACGTTTTCTCTCCTTAGAGCGTAGAGTATCTAAAGATTTAGAACTCAAGGAAATGTATGTGAGTTTCATGAAAGAATATTTTGATCTCGGTCATATGTCTGTCATAGGTACAGAAGTTCCGCCAGGACCACACTACGTCATACCACATCAGTGCGTCCTGAGGCCTGATAGTAGCTCCACCAAACTTCGAGTTGTGTTTGATGCGTCCTGTAAGACAACATCGGCCCACTCACTCAATGATCTGCTTATTGTGGGACCTACTATTCAGAGGGAGCTAATTTTGTCGCTTCTTCGGTTCCGTCTGAATCGATATGCCCTCACGGCAGACATTAAGAAAATGTATCGGCAAGTCAGCATATCCGATGATGATCGACGCTTTCAGCTAATTGTTTGGCGAGAAAATCCATCGGATGAGCTTAAAATTTATCGTTTGAACACAGTTACATATGGTACAGCGTCCGCGTCGTTCTTAGCCATCCGATGTTTGCAAGAACTGGGTTTACGCCATAAAGATACCCATGTTCTCGGTTCGGAAGTCATTTGTAATGATTTCTACGTCGATGATATGCTCACTGGCGCCGACAATCTCGGCACTCTGAAAGCAATATGTGCTCAGGTGTCCGAAATTCTTAATTCAGGAGGTTTTCAATTAGCCAAATGGTTTTCAAACCATCCTAACTTAATAGAGGAAGGCGGAAATGAGAAACTTTTGAGTTTCAATGATACCGACTCAACAAAAACGCTTGGCATGAGGTGGACTCCAAGTTCGGATACCTTTATGTATCAGTTGGACGATTGTTTCACTGAGTTGAGTCCCACCAAGCGTAACATATTATCAGTGGCAGCACGCATGTTTGACCCACTTGGCTTGTTGAGTCCAATAAGCATAAGGGCAAAAATTCTTTTGCAAGAGCTGTGGCGCATGCAGTTGCCGTGGGATGAAACAATGCCCATGGAGATGCATAGCAGGTGGGAAAAGTTCAAAGAGAATCTTCTCGAACTGCACAAGATTGTAATTCCCAGGTACGCTCATGCCAGCTTTAATGCAAGCATACAAGTCCATGGATTCGCGGACGCGTCCAGTCAAGCATATGGGTGTTGCCTGTATGTAAGAGCTAACGACGGTGGCGATACAGTCTGCCGATTGCTTACCGCAAAAGCGAAAGTTGCGCCACTTAAGACGAAGTCTATTCCTAGACTCGAATTATGCGCAGCATATTTGTTAGCTCAACTATGGTCAAATATAAAACATATGTTGGACCGTTGTAGAGTCGAGAGTGTGAATTTCTGGACAGACTCAGAAATCACACTACATTGGATAAATACTTCCCCTTCATTACTGGCAACATTCGTGGCTAATCGAGTTGCAGGCATCCAAGAGATGGCCAAAGATGTATCTTGGCGACATGTGCCGACGTTGTTAAACCCAGCCGATCTGGCATCGAGAGGTTGCGACACTCATGAACTCGTACATTCGATTTGGCTAGACGGACCACCCTTTCTTTGTAAAGAGCTTGAGCACTGGCCTCAAAATAGCCACTTTTCACTTCCTCCAGAGTTGGAAAAGAGTGAATACAAGAAGTCTGCTATAGTTTGTTTAGTTAGCAGCCCTGACCTACTGGCTTATTTAGTCTCTCGGTTTTCGTCATGTCGCAAAATAGTTAGAATAGTTGCGTACATGTATCGTTTTATTGTTGGCCCGAAGATTAAAAAACAAACTGTTGTCCTCACCCCGAAGGAGTTGAACTTCGCCTTTCTGAAGGTTTTGGAACTTGTGCAACGATCAGAGTTTAGAGAGGACTATGAGAAATTGAAGAAAGGCCAATTGGTTCAGACAAGCATCCAGTCTCTGACTCCCTTCATTCAACAGTCAGACTAGTTTGGACGACAAGTTTCTTTAATACGAGTAGGAGGCAGACTGTTGAATGCACCATTGGAATATGATGCCAAATTCCCAGTTTTGATGCCCAAGAATTGTCACTTGGTTGGGCTGTATTTGAGGGAACTGCATATAGACAATTGTCACGCAGGGGCAAAGGCAATGATTGCGTTGCTCCGCCAGCGGATTTGGCTGGTAAATGCTCGAAGAGAATGCACTCAAGTAGTTCGAAAATGTTTGCGTTGCTTCAGGTTCAAGCCGAAGCTAGTAGAACAGATAATGGGAAATTTACCTGCAGATCGCTTTATATCGGTTAGACCATTTTCCATTTGTGGAGTAGATTTTTGTGGGCCAATTAATGTATCAATGCGAATTCGAGGACGTGCCCCACTGAAAATGTATATTGCTATATTTGTATGTTTTGCTTCAAAGGCTGTTCACATAGAACTTGTCGCAGACTTATCAACTAATGCCTTTATTTCGACTCTTAAAAGCTTCATCGCAAGACGTGGCGTTCCCAGCCGAATCTATTCGGACAATGAGACAAACTTCGTGGGGACCAACAACCAGCTGAAGGAGCTGCAGGAGGCGTTCGAGAGGCAGCGGACCAATCTGCAGTCGTTCGCAGCGGAGAAAGGAGTGGAGTGGTGCTTCATTCCCCCGCGAGCGCCTCATTTCGGAGGGCTGTGGGAAGCAGCCGTCAAGTCCGCCAAGCACCTCCTGCTGCGGCAAATCGGGAGCGCTTCGCTGGTGGAAAGCGAGGTCAGAGGACACCTGGCGGACGTAGAGGCAATCCTCAATTCACGGCCTCTAACTCCACTGAGCGGAGATCCCAACGATGGGGAGGCGCTGACACCAGGGCACCTGCTCATCGGTCAGCCGCTTCGTTCGCTGCCGCAAGGATCCGAGCCGGACACACAAAACAGCGGAATTTCGTGCTCTCGCAGGTGGCAGCTGCTGTCCATGCTCAGACAGCGGTTCTGGCGAGCGTGGTCGAAGGACTACGTCCACAGCCTTCAACCTCGCGGCAAGTGGACGGCCGAGCAGCCCAATTTGGCAATCGGGGCGATCGTGGTCATCCACGAGGACAACACTCCACCTCAGCGCTGGACAACAGGAAGAGTCGTGGAGGTCATTCCCGGGGCAGACGGCCGCATCAGGGTGGCCGACGTCAGGACAGCCGTGGGCGTGTGTAGGCGACCGGTGCACAAACTCGCTGTGCTGCCAATTGTATAAGAGTACTTCAACGTGGCCGGGATGTTTAGTCATAGATTAGTTATTAGTTAGTAAAATGAAATTATAGTGAAGTTTATGTTAAGTATGAAGTGTATATATTGAAGTACCCTAGTTTGTAATTATGTTAGCCCTAGTTTCTCTTATACTTCTACATAACAGTGTGTAAGCGCAGGCAAAGTGCATGGCCGAAGAAGAGCAGCTGACAAGCGTCAGTTTCCAGTCGTCGTTTGATTGCCTCTCGCCCAGCACGCAGAATTATCCGCAGCAGCCACCAGCCTCTTTCGCGCGTTTGCCGTTCATCCGGAAATAAATTGTAATTTAATTTGAATCCGGTCTTTTAATCTTTATTTGTTTTTCGATTTTACAACCGGTAAATATATGTTTCAACATATGTTGTAAAAGATTTTAGCTGACCTATATCATTGCATTTTTACGAACACTATTTTAGATCTTGCATTTTTTCAAAATGCAGAAGTTTCGGCGAAAATTACTGGAGTCGATCTCCAGTAGGTTCCATACCGTTATGGTTGTCGCTGCATCAGGCCACGAGGTTAACATGGAATCGTTCCAAGAGTACACTCATGAAACTGATAGGTACTTTGTAAAGTTGTATCCGTGGTATTATATGCCACCAACGATACACAAAATCTTAATTCACGGTACTGAAATTATTTCCAACGCTTTGCTACCAATTGGCCAACTCTCAGAAGAAGCTCAAGAAGCTCGAAACAAGGATTTCAAAAAGTATCGAGAGTGCTATTTGAGCAAAATGGATAGAATTAAGAGCAAACAAGTTATTTTGAATATGTTTTTAATAAGCTCAGATCCAATAATATCTTGCAAACGGAAGTTACCAAAAAAAAAATTTAACACATAACCAAAAGAAGCTTTGTCTCTTTTAAAAGCACCAGAATTAAATGAAAGTGAAGAAAGCGAAAATGATATAGAGTCCGATTAAAGCATACATTATTTAAATTTTTTTTTGTTTTTATAATTTTTGTTATTATTAATAAACTTTAAATTTTATATGACCCGTTTTTTATTTCAAAGAAAAAAAATTTGCATGCATTTTTAGTACGTTTTTCCTAAGGCAGATATATTATATAGTCAACCGATTCTTATTATTATTCATGAATATAGTCTACATGGATATATAATAGATTAGGGAAAATTTCAGCGTTAAAAATTATGTAATTCCTATTTTTGTTGTGAAAAAATCGAATATTAGGAAAATTGACTGAAATAAAAAAACTTAAAATAAAACAAAAACAAAAAATAGTCTACGGAGTATCCAAAAGTTAATGATTTGTACTTTTAATAGTCTAATACAAAATAAAATATTATAACACGATCAAATTTTTGGATGGTTGAATTAATCGTCACTTTTGGGGTCACTCACCCCAGTGTGCTGGGGGAACACAAACAAGTCCAAATTGTCCGATATTACAAAAAAACATTGGACTCATCAAAAAGCCAGGAGGAAGTGGTCAATCTTAGTTGTAAAGAGGACTCGATAGCATCTATAGATAGCACACTGCAAAAATTTTGGTCGCTGGAAAGCCTTCCCTCGACAAACAAGGTCATGTCTCCAGAACAACAATTGTGTAAGAAACATTTTGTCAACAATTTGCAAGTTTTACCGTCAGGTAGGCTACCGTTTAAGTCCGACCCTAAATTTTGGGAAACTCATTTGAAGTTACAAAATGGCGGTTCTTGTCGCTCGAAAGAAGGCTGTCCCGAGATGACCAATTAAGGAGAATGTACATGGACTTCATGGAAGAATACATGTCATTGGGACATATGATAGAAGTTAAAAACAAAATTCCTGACACTCCTCACTATTTCATTCCGTATCAGTGCGTTTTGCGACCTCAAAGTACTTCGACGAAGTTACGTGTAGTATTTGACGCGTCATGCAAGACTTCTACTCAGATTGCGTTGAAAGACATCCTGATGGTCGGCCCTACGATCCAGGAGGAGCTATATTCTACTCTACTTCGCTTTAGATTAAATAAATATGCGCTAACTGCGGATATTAAAAAGATGTATCGCCAAGTAATAGTGAAAGAAGCGGATAGACAATTTCAGCTCATAGTTTGGAGAAGAGATCCGTCTGAGCCTCTGAGAATTTTTACATTAAACACCGTGACATATGGCACTGCTCCAGCGCCCTTTCTCGCTATCCGGTGTTTAAAAAGGCTGAGTGAGACTCTACAAGTCTCTCATTTTAAAGCTTGGTTAGGATGTGTAGGACCATAAAAGATGCTGATTGTGTCAGATTTGTTAAGATATCTCAAACAACCAAAACGTTTTTCATACTAAGACTTGGTTTTCGACTGATCGTTCCCATGGCAGCTTTAAGATACAGTGGTCCGATTTAATCCAAATTTGGTGAGGATGTAAGGGACCATCCCAAATGCTGATTCTGCAAGTTTGGTTGAAATATCTCCAAAAACAACAAATTTTTTTGCACTAAATCTTTATTTTCGATCAATATTTCCCATGACAGCTGTTTTTTGAGTAAAACTTCTTTGTTTTTTGAGATATCTTAACAAATCTGACACAATCAGCATCATATAGCTGCCATACAAACACAAACTAGAAAGTCGTTAAAAAGATGATTTATATTCTTTCACTGAAAAGCGTATTACTCCGCGATTTATCCATAGATTCTCAAAAGCAGTAGCCTATTTTCTTCGTAACAGTGTTGGCTATACGTTAAACTTAAAATTAATTTTACATTGCCGATATCTATTTTTTCTAGGGCAATTTGTGAGCTCTCGAGCTCAAAAAATCACAAAAAACCCGGATTTTGGAACTTTTAAAAGTCGCTAGCTTCTGAACTACTAAGCCGATCTCAAAGATATGTGAGATGTGAGATGGAGAAAGTTGTAAAGAGATTAGTTACATTTAATTTGAGTGCTTTATTGACCGCATCGGTAAATTAGATCTCGTGGTATACTCTAAAATGTGAGAGCAACTTCGAAAATTTGGAAAAACATAAAAATTTCAAAAGAGCTTCCATAAAAAAATTTTTAAGTGCGATTTTCGTGTTAAGTGGGCCAAAATCCATAAGAAACAAGTGGGAAAGGCTATAGTCGAGCTCCCGACTATAGGATACCCGTTACTTACCTAAATAAATTAAACTTTTTTTATTGCATGCTTTTAGGCACTTTTATTGCTTAAAAGCTTTAATCAGCCAGTACCACCTTTCTGATTGTCCGACCTTGTTGGGATTTAGTAGGATGATAGGTAATAACAATAGCTAGCGTTCACCGTTTAAAAAAACCTAATATTTTGAAAACTGTGCGTGAGGTGGATTTTCGCGATTTACGGAGGCGGAAAGGGGCGTGGCAAAATTTTGAAACAAACTTGACCTGCGTGGGGTTTATAGAAACCTGTGTGCCAAATTTGGTTGCTCTAGCTCTTATAGTCTCTGAGATCTAGGCGCTCACACAGACGGACAGACAGACAGACGGACGGACGGGCAGACGGACATGGCTATATCGACTCGGCTGTTGATGCTGATCAAGAATATATATACTTTATAGGGTCGGAGATGCTTCCTTCTCCCTGTTACATACATTGCAACGAATACAATATCCCCTTTTACTTATTTTTAATAAGTAACGGGTATAAAAAGCACTCAGACATGAAAAGAAAAAATTTTTTTTGATTTTGTAATCTAGTGTTATCAATAACGAAATTTCATCCCTTAACTTACCTGAAATTGTTTTTTTTTGCGTGTATTTTCCAAAATCACTTTTCTCTCTTCTCTTGTCTTCAAACGGGCCGTGCTCTGCTTGCTGTCAGGAATCCCTGCGGACGACAGTCCGCTCTAGTGACGAAAGCAGCACGAAGGGTGCGAAAGGCGACTAGCATATATACACAGGAAGAATGGAAAATTTCCTATGACTGTCCGATCAGGTCGAGTTATATACCGATCGAAAGGTATCAATTTAACTTCCAAATGTGCATACTAAAACTTTTGAAAACTCACCTGGTTAGTGAGATAAACAGGTGTAAGTGGGAGGGGCAAAATTTAAATGATTGGAGCAAATGTGGCCGTGGGAGCCTTTTTACTATTCTTATCAAATATACGCGTCGAATGACACCTTGATTATCAAAATCCGATCACTGGTTCAGAAGATAATTAATTTTGAAATTTTAGGTGCCCTTCTCAAAACGAGATGAAAAGTCAGTCTGTTGGTTTGTTTGTTTGGATCTAATCGTAGATTTAGCTTAAAAGTTTGAATGAGGACTTGTTCCCGCTCAAAAATCTAGAAACGCTTGTTCTACGACTTTTTCGAAAAATCGCTGGTTTAGCGGGATATCGCTAAAAATCGCATTTTTGTCACTCGGCACATTGCGCTTATTTTTTCATACCTAATAAATATTTATTTTTGGCGCAGTGTCGACTGACAAAAATTTTAATTAGTAATTTATAAGTAAAACTTAATATTATTCGTCACAAAATTGGATATCAGAAATTTTTACCTCGTAAAGAAGTTTTTTTTATAAGATCAAATGGACTCTTAGACAAAGCGACGCGCGCCGACAATGAAAGACAAAAACAGCAATAGGTTCTGTTAACCCATTTTTGTTGGTCCGAGCGCTTGCCACGTGCTCTTGCACATACATATTTTCTATCACTCTTGATAACAGTGGGGGCCCCGTGGGGTAAATTCGGGTTCGTCCGACGCACAATTTTTGTCGTCGTCAACGTCGGCCGAAAACTTGTACTCTCGGCAGAAAAAAATAAATAGCAACAAAAAGCAACCACCTCTGCCTGCAACGTACAATTTTTGTCAACGTCAACGTCGGCCGAAAACTTGTGGGCTAGAGAGGAAAAGAAACAAGAAGAAACGAACAGAAACAGCCTCTGCCTCCAACGTAAAATTTTTGTCGACGTCAACGACGGCCGAAAACTTGTACGATAGAGGAGGAAAGAAACAAGAAGAAACGAGCAGAAACAGCCTCTGCCTGCGTCGCCTAAGCAGAGCACGCACGATGTGAAATTTTTTTGTCGTCGGCACGCAACGAAACGAGAGAAACGAACAGAAACTGACGAAAAAAAACTCTGCCTGCGTCGCTCGAGCAGCGGCCGGGTGCCGCTGGCAGAATCATTAGAAAAATAACAACAAAATGTCAAAAAATAACAACAGCATCAAGAGAAAAGAATTTCATGTCTGAAGGGAGGTGACTTGGCAATTAGTCTAGTGAGAGACTACACACACAGAGACTCGCTGCGCTCTTGATTCTTAATTTAACCTAAACAAACCTTAAAATGTCTAAAACTCCGATATATATAATGAATTGTTCCATGCAAAAGCTTGCCATAATTTCCGGGCCTTCTAAAGTGGGTGTAAAATCGAAAAACAATAAGAAATTAAAAGACCGGATTTAAATTAAATTTACAATTTATTTCCGGATGGACGACAAACGCGCGAAAGAGGCTGGTGGCTGCTGCGGATAGCTCTGCGTGCTGGGCGAGAAGCAATCAAAACGACGACTGGCAACTGACGCTTGTCAGCTGCTCTTCTTCGGCCATGCACTTTGCCTGCGCTTACACACTGTTATGTAGAAGTATAAGAGAAACTAGGGCTAACATAATTACAAACTAGGGTACTTCAATATATACACTTCATACTTAACATAAACTTCACTATAATTTCATTTTACTAATACAACTAATAACTAATCTATGACTAAACATCCCGGCCACGTTGAAGTACTCTTATACTATTGGCAGCACAGCGAGTTTGTGCACCGGTCGCCTACACACGCCCACGGCTGTCCTGACGTCGGCCACTCTGATGCGGCCGTCTGCCCCGGGAATGACCTCCACGACTCTTCCTGTTGTCCAGCGCTGAGGTGGAGTGTTGTCCTCGTGGATGACCACGAGCGCCCCGATTGCCAAATTGGGCTGCTCGGCCGTCCACTTGCCGCGAGGTTGAAGGCTGTGGACGTAGTCCTTCGACCACGCTCGCCAGAACCGCTGTCTGAGCATGGACAGCAGCTGCCACCTGCGAGAGCACGAAATTCCGCTGTTTTGTGTGTCCGGCTCGGATCCTTGCGGCAGCGAACGAAGCGGCTGACCGATGAGCAGGTGCCCTGGTGTCAGCGCCTCCCCATCGTTGGGATCTCCGCTCAGTGGAGTTAGAGGCCGTGAATTGAGGATTGCCTCTACGTCCGCCAGGTGTCCTCTGACCTCGCTTTCCACCAGCGAAGCGCTCCCGATTTGCCGCAGCAGGAGGTGCTTGGCGGACTTGACGGCTGCTTCCCACAGCCCTCCGAAATGAGGTGCTCGCGGGGGAATGAAGCACCACTCCACTCCTTTCTCCGCTGCGAACGACTGCAGACTGGTCCGCTGCCTCTCGAACGCCTCCTGCAGCTCCTTCAGCAGGTTGTTGGTCCCCACGAAGTTTGTCGCATTGTCCGAATAGATTCGGCTGGGAACGCCACGTCTTGCGATGAAGCTTTTAAGAGTCGAAATAAAGGCATTAGTTGATAAGTCTGCGACAAGTTCTATGTGAACAGCCTTTGAAGCAAAACATACAAATATAGCAATATACATTTTCAGTGGGGCACGTCCTCGAATTCGCATTGATACATTAATTGGCCCACAAAAATCTACTCCACAAATGGAAAATGGTCTAACCGATATAAAGCGATCCGCAGGTAAATTTCCCATTATCTGTTATACTAGCTTCGGCTTGAACCTGAAGCAACGCAAACATTTTCGAACTACTTGAGTGCATTCTCTTCGAGCATTTACCAGCCAAATCCGCTGGCGGAGCAACGCAATCATTGCCTTTGCCCCTGCGTGACAATTGTCTATATGCAGTTCCCTCAAATACAGCCCAACCAAGTGACAATTCTTGGGCATCAAAACTGGGAATTTGGCATCATATTCCAATGGTGCATTCAACAGTCTGCCTCCTACTCGTATTAAAGAAACTTGTCGTCCAAACTCGTCTGACTGTTGAATGAAGGGAGTCAGAGACTGGATGCTTGTCTGAACCAATTGGCCTTTCTTCAATTTCTCATAGTCCTCTCTAAACTCTGATCGTTGCACAAGTTCCAAAACCTTCAGAAAGGCGAAGTTCAACTCCTTCGGGGTGAGGACAACAGTTTGTTTTTTAATCTTCGGGCCAACAATAAAACGATACATGTACGCAACTATTCTAACTATTTTGCGACATGACGAAAACCGAGAGACTAAATAAGCCAGTAGGTCAGGGCTGCTAACTAAACAAACTATAGCAGACTTCTTGTATTCACTCTTTTCCAACTCTGGAGGAAGTGAAAAGTGGCTATTTTGAGGCCAGTGCTCAAGCTCTTTACAAAGAAAGGGTGGTCCGTCTAGCCAAATCGAATGTACGAGTTCATGAGTGTCGCAACCTCTCGATGCCAGATCGGCTGGGTTTAACAACGTCGGCACATGTCGCCAAGATACATCTTTGGCCATCTCTTGGATGCCTGCAACTCGATTAGCCACGAATGTTGCCAGTAATGAAGGGGAAGTATTTATCCAATGTAGTGTGATTTCTGAGTCTGTCCAGAAATTCACACTCTCGACTCTACAACGGTCCAACATATGTTTTATATTTGACCATAGTTGAGCTAACAAATATGCTGCGCATAATTCGAGTCTAGGAATAGACTTCGTCTTAAGTGGCGCAACTTTCGCTTTTGCAGTAAGCAATCGGCAGACTGTATCGCCACCGTCGTTAGCTCTTACATACAGGCAACACCCATATGCTTGACTGGACGCGTCCGCGAATCCATGGACTTGTATGCTTGCATTAAAGCTGGCATGAGCGTACCTGGGAATTACAATCTTGTGCAGTTCGAGAAGATTCTCTTTGAACTTTTCCCACCTGCTATGCATCTCCATGGGCATTGTTTCATCCCACGGCAACTGCATGCGCCACAGCTCTTGCAAAAGAATTTTTGCCCTTATGCTTATTGGACTCAACAAGCCAAGTGGGTCAAACATGCGTGCTGCCACTGATAATATGTTACGCTTGGTGGGACTCAACTCAGTGAAACAATCGTCCACCTGATACATAAAGGTATCCGAACTTGGAGTCCACCTCATGCCAAGCGTTTTTGTTGAGTCGGTATCATTGAAACTCAAAAGTTTCTCATTTCCGCCTTCCTCTATTAAGTTAGGATGGTTTGAAAACCATTTGGCTAATTGAAAACCTCCTGAATTAAGAATTTCGGACACCTGAGCACATATTGCTTTCAGAGTGCCGAGATTGTCGGCGCCAGTGAGCATATCATCGACGTAGAAATCATTACAAATGACTTCCGAACCGAGAACATGGGTATCTTTATGGCGTAAACCCAGTTCTTGCAAACATCGGATGGCTAAGAACGGCGCGGACGCTGTACCATATGTAACTGTGTTCAAACGATAAATTTTAAGCTCATCCGATGGATTTTCTCGCCAAACAATTAGCTGAAAGCGTCGATCATCATCGGATATGCTGACTTGCCGATACATTTTCTTAATGTCTGCCGTGAGGGCATATCGATTCAGACGGAACCGAAGAAGCGACAAAATTAGCTCCCTCTGAATAGTAGGTCCCACCATAAGCAGATCATTGAGTGAGTGGGCCGATGTTGTCTTACAGGACGCATCAAACACAACTCGAAGTTTGGTGGAGCTACTATCAGGACTCAGGACGCACTGATGTGGTATGACGTAGTGTGGTCCTGGCGGAACTTCTGTACTTATGACAGACATATGACCGAGATCAATATATTCTTTCATGAAACTCACATACATTTCCTTGAGTTCTAAATCTTTAGATACTCTACGCTCTAAGGAGAGAAAACGTCTCTTGGCTGTCTCAAAGGATGATCCCAGTATTTTAGGATCAATCTTGAAGGGCAAACTAACCTCAAAGCGACCTGACGATAAATTCCGAACATTATCCTTGAAGCTTTTCTCACATGCAAGTTGCTCTGACGAGTATTTGGCTGAGTCATTTGATTCGGGAACAGCTTCGAGTTCCCAGAATCGCTCCACAAGAGCCTCCAATCTGGACTCCTTACTTGGGTGCATGATTGCACAGCACACTGGATTCTGGATCTGCAATTTCTTACACCGCCCTGATGCTACCCATCCAAGCAACGTTTTTTGCAACAGAGGGCCATTCTCAGACAATTTTATTTGTCCCGTACACAACAATTCGAAAAAGGAATCCGCTCCTAGTAGCAGATCAATTCGCTGAGGCTTAAAAAATTCAGGATCAGCCAGTTCTACATTTGCCGGAATTTTCCACTGAATAATGGGGAGATCATAATCTGGCTGCCTGCTTGAAATTGAAGTGAGTATCCAAAAATCGGCGTTGAACTGGTGTTCATTTACCCGAGACGAAACCACTGTTGATACTTCACTTTTCGCTACTAAACTGGCTTTTCCAACAGACGTGACTGTTAAACACTTATTTTTCCTTGCAAGTCTTAATGCTTGCGCAAGCTCTTCAGTCATGAAATTGACTTGAGAGCCTGAGTCTAACAGAGCCCTAGCGTTGTGAAGCTGCCCAAATCTATCTCGAATCTTTACAACAGCTGTTGCCAGAATAACTTGATCGACTTCGCTCGTGACATGATTTACATGAGCAGGATGCGCTGCTGCCTGTGACATATCAGGAGCAGCGTACTTATGCAGAAGCGTATTATGGGGACGAGAACAGACTCTGCACTTTGATGCAGTGCAATTCGACACCCTGTGCCCTGGACGTAGACAATTTATGCACAGTTGACTTGATTTTACAAAATCGAAACGCTCCGAAACAGATATACCCGAAAACCCTTGACAACTTCCGATATTGTGATTAGCATTACAAAACTGGCACTTGGGTTCACTTTTCTTATCACCTTTAGTGCATGCGAACGAAGATTTGCTGTTCCTAGCAGGCTTCAAATCTGATTTTTGTTTGATCCTAGACTTGGAACTTTCCTCAGCGGACAAATGCAGATAACGCCTATTTAAAATCGAAACACATTCAGACCACTCGGGTAAGGAGTTATAATCAATCTGTTCTTCGTACTTAGATTTAGTCGCATGATCGACCTTTGACATAGCGACATGCACGAGAACGGCGTTTGCAAAGTCCTGCTCATTACCAATAGACATTAGGGACTCGAAAATTCCGGAAATAGAATCGATAATTGAGCGTATACCAATTGCAGAAGGCTTGCTCATAGGCTCAATGTCGAATAACTGGTCCAAAGTGTTAGAAAAAATAACGTACTTTTTATCATACACACGTTCCAGGCTGGCCAATGCCTTTGGGTAATCTTCGTCCGAGACTCGGAATGATCTCACAGTTCCTAAAGCTCCATCGGACAAACACGAAATCAAATGATTGAATTTCTGGATGTTAGATAACGAACGATCAGAATCTACCAAGCTCTTAAATAAACTGATGAATGGTTTGTACTCCTCATGTTTACCACTAAATTTGGGTAATTTGAGTTTAGGCAAATGCGAACTATGTGAGGTCGAGGGAACATTTTCTGAGACTTGGTGAGCACTTAAAGCGGCCATAAACGAAGATCTTGCTAGAATGCACGTTTTCTCAAGCACTGCCCGGCTAGTGTTGTCAGGATCAAGGGCATCGATCTCAGATTGTAGATCCATAGCCTTGGCAATGTAGGAATTCAAAATGTCTAACCGGCACTGAACTTCGAATTTACTTGGATTGACCATTTTATTTGTCAACGATGATCTTTGGCGTTCTATGTCACTTTCCACTTTATCTAATTTAGCGAATAATTGAGTTAATCTTTCACTGTAGCAATCTCCATCTACCACAACGATGTCGTTGGGATTAATTTTTTCTTCACCGGGCGCCATATCCAAAAAGGCAACCAAAAAAATGCACGTATGTATGTATATGTACCCTTATACGTGTTCACTATTGTATGTGACACACGAACTGTCTAAAGAAATATGCCGAACAACGTATGTGTAGCGCAGCTAGTTGCCCAAACGACAATTAAGAGAGCGTCTGCACTTAATCAACGCAGACGGCGCTTCAGTTTAAGCAGCGGTTATTAAGAGAACCGAACAGACGCAAGCAACGATCGCGTTGAGAGAGCGAGAGTGTACAGACTAAGCTGCGTTGGCGGAATTTGCATGCACAGAAAAAGTAACAAAACTCAAACAGCTTAAGCGATGCAAAGCAAAGAGAGAATCAAAACAGTTGCGTTATGTATGTATGTGTGTGTTTGCGCGCGCTTCTACTAATGTATGTATAAGTGGCGGCGAACGGACAGCTGAGGGCAAGAATAACGCAACAAGTAATAACCAAAGAGCAAGAAACTAGACACTGTTAAATGTATATATGTATGCACATATATGTATGTATCAGCAATGACATTAGCGAAACGAGGGAAAATTAAAGAATGTACATATATTACATGTATACCGAAATGTATGTTTATTTAAGCTAAATTTCACTTTGTAATTTATTTATAATTTTGCTTCAATGTTTCACAAACTTCATTATTTTCAGTGCCGAAACGCAGTGCAATACTTGTTAAAGTCACTTCACTTATTGTGCACTTATTATGCAAATGTACGTATGTACGCATGTATGTACTAAAGTATGTACATATATGTATGTATGTGTGTGTGTCACACTATGCTGGCACTCGTTTGGGCACTGTTACCTGGTCATCGGAGGAGTCATCGATGGTTTCAATCCTTGGCATCTCGATCTCCAGGGTAGCTTGACGTCAATCAGCTCAACAACAGCGCCAACAAAGAGTAGCGAAGAAAAACAGCAACAAAGCAACCAAAGGCAAACTGCAACGAAAAGAAGCGCGAACCGAAATTACCGCACAGCCAACCAACTCTTGAAAATGTCTTGCAATAAGACCGACGAAGCACGAATGGAGTCCCTGCTCGGGCGCCAAATGTAAAATCGAAAAACAATAAGAAATTAAAAGACCGGATTTAAATTAAATTTACAATTTATTTCCGGATGGACGGCAAACGCGCGAAAGAGGCTGGTGGCCGCTGCGGATAGCTCTGCGTGCTGGGCGAGAAGCAATCAAAACGACGACTGGCAACTGACGCTTGTCAGCTGCTCTTCTTCGGCCATGCACTTTGCCTGCGCTTACACACTGTTATGTAGAAGTATAAGAGAAACTAGGGCTAACATAATTACAAACTAGGGTACTTCAATATATACACTTCATACTTAACATAAACTTCACTATAATTTCATTTTACTAATACAACTAATAACTAATCTATGACTAAACAGTGGGCATTATTCTGTTTGAGTCGCTACATTGTGCGGCTCAAACTTGATGTTTCATTCCAGCGTTTACATATCCTGAATATCTTAAATCTAAGCTTAAGTTGAAAATAATCGAAAACCTGTTAAGAAATGAATCGAATTGCAACAGACATGTACATACGTTTTGCATAGTCATAGTCTAAAAATTATTCCCGTCAAGAGAAGACGCAATTAAAGTGAATTTAATTAAAGTTAAAAGATTGGCTTTTCTTTTCTATTCAAATACTCGAACTTCTGCCCCCCGACGAAACATTGGTCCTTCGAGCCGGAGAATCAAAAACCCCACTACGATTCGGTGGAAGCAACAGATAAGTCAATATCTTTACATATCTACACATATACGATCGTCCATTTTGTCCGCCATTAGAGAAAATTATTCCTAATTTTCTCTGGGCATCCTCTTTCAATTAATATACATCAGCTATATTATTTCACGACTACAAAGGCCCGCACGATTACGTCTGCGCACCTGCGCAATTAATCTTCAATTATATGTCCATTGCCGTTGCAGTTTTTTTTCGCACTTCACACTTATCGACCAGCCTAATTGTCTCCACCATCTGATAGCCCAAATCCCACAGAAGGTGTTCCTGAGACAATTAGTTAATTTCTGCACTTGTCCAAAGCTACGTACATATGTACATACATACATACTGTGCACTTGTCAAAAGCTACATACATATGTACATACATACATACTGAGTACATTTGTAAGTAGCAGTGCACTTATTCCACTTTCATCCCTTAATAAAAGACATTGTTGTTCGGTAATTTTCCTTTATTGAAATAACATTGTTTCACAGCTGTTTTTTTTTTAGTTGAACGAAATAAAACCAAAATTGATCTTCACTTACACACATACATACATAAAAGTGCATACCTTTTACGAGTGTCGGTATCACTGTAGTGCTGTATATATACATATATAATTCTTCAACCACACATCAACACAACACACAGTGCTTATTTTGTGAATTATTATTTTTTTTTTTTTTTTGTTTCTTAAACAACTAAACAATTGTGCCGGCAACGATATACATACATACATACATACATGCACAACTGGCATTGCTGATAGCAAAGTTATACGTATGTATGTACTCATCCCCGTCATCGTTGCTACATAAATATATTCACATTGTCAAAAACATAAACACAATCACATACAAAAAAAGTACAACACATTTTCAAAACATATCACTGCAATAATCTATTCGGATTTTTACATCCCAAAGAGCATCAACCAAACTAAAAAAAATACACAAAGTAAACAACGCTATCGACCCTGCCGCCACAATTATCGATAACGCTTCCATTGTGCACGCATGATAACGTTTCCATTGTGTACGCATCCGAACAATCGCACTATCGTTTGCGTTGCATTGTTACTATATTATCGAATTACACTAAATCCAAGAATATACAATACAAATACAACCAACATATCGAGTGCTAATTTTTATTTTTCCTACTAATACTCAGGTGGACGCACACACTTGTTCAAGCATTTATAACAATCTATACAATAAAAAAATAATAACAGTGGCCAGCAAAGAGATAAAATTTTAAATTACAAGAGATGCATTTTCAATAAACGGCCGCAAATAAATAAATAAATAAACTCAACATAAATCATTAAACGAACAGTGATGTGGCAGTAACGAGTCGACTACATTCCGTGATCACTCGACTGCACAATTAATAAAATTCCAATAAATTGTTGTTTTCTTCTACTAACAATTGCTGCGCACTCGATATATATATATACATATTTAATATATTTATTATTTCCTTCTATCTTTTCCGCCAAAAATATCGAACACTTTATTTTTTTTAAACTATCGTACAATCGTTTCCATTTTTGTTCGATACAAATCCTGCAAAGACAATTCAAAATTATTTTGCCAACACTATCTTGTTGTAAGATCCGTCCAGTAATACAAAAGATAGTTTAATTTTTCGGACATTTAATTTATTTGTTATTTGACAACCTGCATTTAACTATCTAGTAATTAGTTAATCCTCCGTTATTGCGCTCTCCACTAAAATTTAATTTGAGATTCCACTTCGAATATATTTCATTTTTCCCAACTTGTGTGAACATTTTCTAAGCCGAGCAACTGGTAGCGAGGTATGCCAGGAGGATCCGATCGTGACCCCGCAAGGCAATTAAAGGTTCCTCCTTCCCGCGCGGTGAGGCGTAGCAGCTCCAATTCGCCAATTCCACCACCTAAGCTTCCTGCTGCCCGCACCGTCAGACGAAGTACTTCCAATTCACCAATTCCACCGTCCAAAGTTCCTGCCCAGAGCCCAATCGGTACTCGTTCTCAAGTCCAGAAACAATCCGTTAGTACTATGGCACTGTCCGACTTCACGTCTCTCGCAGATCGACTTAGCCAATTTGAGGCAAAACTCGGCGCTGCATCAATTTCTGAAGAAGATGTCTATGCACTCGAAATCCGTCGAAATCGCATCACATCTCTGTGGGAGAAAATCGATGATGAGTATGGACGTTGTTCCAAGGTGCTCAGTAAATCGTCCACAAGTATCGATGCCCAGGCGCTCGAGTCAAGATTTGATAGTTGCTATATGGTGTATGAGCGAAGTCTAGCCAAACTGAACAGGTTGATTGATCAAGCATCCACTTCCAGCAGCAAATCGCAACTAGATCCGAAGTTTTCGTCCGATCTAGATGGTTGTCGTATTCCTCCATGCGACACTGAGGTGTTTTACGGAGATTATCTCCAGTGGCCAACATTTAGGGATCTGTTCTCGGCAATTTATGGCAATAATCCACGGCTTACTCAAGTCGAGAAGCTGTTTCATTTAAACGCCAAAACTGGAGGTGAAGCCAAGAAACTTGTAGCCAAGTCTCGGCTCACCCATTCTGGTTTTGAGTCCGCGTGGAAAGCTTTAACAAAGCGATATGAGAACAAACGGAAAATAGTTAATAGTCAGCTTAAACTCCTTTCCAAAGTGGAGGCTGTTACTACTGAGTCTGCTGCGGGCTTGAAAGAACTCCAATCAGCTATCGAATGTGGCCTTGAAGCTCTTGAACAGGCTAATGTTTCCACTGAAAACTGGGATTGCCTTATAGTTTTCTTTTGTGCATCCAAACTTCCTCCATTCACGCGCTCCTTGTGGGAGCAGTCCCTAGATGATAAATCCGAAATTCCCCTATGGAAAGAAATGAACCGATTTATGTGCGAACGTTATAGGGCGTTAGAAGAACAAGAAGACGATAATCCATCTCCTAAACATTCAAAGGCAAGCCAAGATCGTAATCCAACAGGCTCTAGAAAGGTTAACGCATTCGAAGCCAACGTATCCCTTAAAGTCCGACAGTGCGACCTCTGCTCCAAAGAGAATCATCCAGCTCGTATATGTCCTCGTTTTCTTCAAATGACGGTCAACGAGCGATCCGATTATATTAAACAGAAGAAACTCTGTCTTAATTGCTTCGCTAGAGGACATCAACTACGGGAATGCCCGAGTGCACATAATTGCTATACGTGCAAGGGGCGTCACCATACATTACTCCATAAGCACGATTCCACAGCGATTGCCTCTACTTCCAACACATCGAATATACAGTCCACTTCTTCCTCTTCGCAGCCACCGGCGAATCTACAAAACTTCTTTGCGACAAGCACGCAAGGTGTGCTTTTAGGCACAGCCTTAATACACATTTCGCATTTAGGTGTGCATTATCCAGCTCGCGCTCTGATCGATTCCGGGTCAGAGGCCACATTCATTTCTGAAAGAATGGTCAAGTTGATTAAACTGCCTCATCAAGCGGTAAATGCTCACGTGTCGGGACTCAACGAAGCTGTTGCAGCCCAAACACGGAAGCTTTGCCATTTCCGTATTGTTCCATCAGACAGGCCGCTTTTGCAAATTGACGTATCCGCCTATGTCCTTCCAAAGCTGGCAGGCGATTTGCCAGCCTGTTCCATTCAAGAATGCGCTTTATCAGGCCTGCCCGATATAAGACTCGCAGATCCATCCTTCTACAAAAGCGCGCAAATAGATGTGCTCATTGGAGCCGATGTTCTGCCTTCTATTCTTTTGAGCGGATTCCGCCCCAAAATTTGTGGCACACTCGTAGGCCAAGAGACAATTTTCGGCTGGATCCTGACAGGCCCGATTCCGTCCAATTCCAAGACTGCGATATCATCTTTCTCCACGCAAGTATCCGTCTGCACAGATCCTGCACTTGATGAACTGCTCACAAAGTTTTGGGAGGTGGAGGATCTGCCAGGAAATGTGACCGAAGAATCTGAGACCCTTTGTGAGAAGAATTTCAAGGACACAACGAGAAGAGACGATAGCGGCAGATATATTGTGACTCTGCCATTTAGGGATCCAGAAAACGTTCAATTGGGGCATTCCAGATCCATTGCTTTGGCTCAATTCATGAAGAACGAGCACCGATTGTTAAAATCCCCACTTCTAAAACAAGAATATGATGCCGTTATTCAAGAATACGCAGACCTGGGTCACATGACACAGGTGCGGCCCACGGCGCAAAGTACGCAGAGCTTCTATCTACCTCACCATGCCGTCTTTAAACCAGAAAGCACTACTACCAAGGTTCGGGTTGTCTTTAATGCCTCATGCAAATCTACGAATGGCCTAAGTCTGAACGACGTTTTGTATCCAGGTCCAATTCTCCAATCCGATTTGACCCTTCAGCTGTTAAAATGGCGTTTTTTCCAGTTCGTGTTCAATGCCGATATTACTAAAATGTACCGTCAAATCAATGTCGATCCGAGGCATACTCCTTTCCAACGCATTCTATTCCGTAATCCCGAAGGCAACATATGCGATTACGAACTAAACACGGTCACCTTTGGTGTCAATTGTGCGCCATTCCTGGCTCTCCGCGTCCTTAAACAATTGTCCCATGATGTGAAAGCCCAATATCCGCTTGCAAGTGCCATCATTTCACAGCACATGTATGTAGACGATGTTCTAGCTGGAGCGCATACGAAAGAGCAAGCCGTCCTGGCGATTCGTGAGCTTCGCACAGCGCTTGAATCCGCTGGTTTTCCCTTGAGGAAATGGACAGCCAACGAAAAGGGCTTGTTGATCCAAATTCCTAAGGATCATCTCCTACGAGCTGACTTTTTAGAGATCGAAGAACCCAGCATCGCGAAGACTCTAGGCATCCGATGGCAAGCACATACTGACGAATTTCTTTTCGCCCCTTCTGAGCTATCGTCGAAAACGTCATTTAGTAAGCGTGAGGTCCTTTCGCAGATTGCCCGTTTGTTCGATCCAGCAGGTTGGTTGGCACCGGTAATCGTCCAAGCCAAGATTTTTATGCAAGAAATCTGGCTTCATGATCTCGCTTGGGACGACAACTTGCCAGATCAACTAGTTCGGCGATGGCTCGACTTTCTCGAGAACTATCCTCTTCTCGGAAAGATACGTATTCCAAGGTCCAATTCCACGGCTTTTGCGATGCTTCACAGTGTGCTTATGGGGCAGCGCTTTACGTGCGAATTGATATGAATGGTCAGGTCTCTAGCCATCTTCTGACATCCAAGACCAGAGTTGCTCCAGTCAAAACTGTTTCCTTGCCTCGGTTAGAGCTATGCGGCGCCGTTCTCCTCGCTGAACTGGCATCTGTCCGAATTCCACAGCTGTTTGACCAAGACGTCGAAACGTATTATTGGACAGACTCTACAATCGTGCTCGCTTGGTTGAGCAAGCCCCCATGCAAATGGACTACCTTTGTCGCGAACCGCGTGGCAAAGATCACTCGATCTACCGGTTCACCGGACAACTGGTCGCATGTTCGCTCCGAACAGAATCCAGCTGATTTGGCTAGTCGAGGAGTGACCCCAACCGAGCTCATCAATAGCTCATTGTGGTGGCACGGACCGGAATGGTTGTTGTGTTCACCGGACCAGTGGCCCGCTTCAAATGCAGAAGTCCCTGATTCAATCCCTGAGCAACGCGCTGTCAAATGCAATGTTGCACAACTGCCCTCCTGTGATATTTTCGATCGATTTTCCAAATTCAATAAAGCGCTAAGGATCACAGCTTATGTTTTGCGTTTCATCAAGCGCTCCCGAAAATTAAGTACCGGCTTTCCAGCTGAGCTTTCCAATCACGAACTTTCCGATGCCCATGACTTATTCCTTCGCTACACCCAGATGAAAGAGTTCCCAAATGAATATGGCTGCTTGCGAGACAGGAAGCCAGTGGCACGGTCAAGCAATATCCTTAACCTGAATCCGTACCTAGACCAAAACGGCATACTCCGGTCTTGTGGACGTCTGAAAGCGTCAGAATCCTTAAGCTACGATGAGAGACATCCTATTCTACTCCCGTATAACTGCCATTTTACACGTCTTTTAGCTCATTTCGTCCATGCGATTTCCCTTCATGGAGGGAATCAGTTAATGATGAGGCTCATCCGAGCCAAATATTGGATTCCCAAATTGAAAACTCTCCTCAAGTCCATCGTACGTTCCTGCAGGGTGTGCATTGTACACCGGAAGAAACTTCAAATACAGATGATGGGGGACCTGCCAACAGAAAGGGCCACGTTCTCGAGACCCTTCTATCACACGGGTGTTGATTTTGCAGGTCCATTCGATATAAAGAATTACACAGGCCGAGCGTGCCTCATCACCAAGGGTTACGTCTGTGTCTTTGTGTGCTTTAGCACCAAGGCCATCCACTTGGAACCCACTTCCGATTTAACTTCTGAAAAGTTTCTAGCTGCCTTCGCGAGGTTCGTAGCAAGGCGAGGCTGTCCATACCGTATGTATTCCGACAACGGTAAAAACTTCGTAGGTGCATCAAAGTTTTTGACACGCGAGTTCTTAGAAGCGACTAAGACTGTCCTCATTCCTAAGTTCGCCCATCACAGGCTGTCATGGCACTTTAATCCTCCAGGCGCTCCACATATGGGCGGTCTATGGGAAGCGGGAGTGAAAAGTTTTAAGACTTTATTCTACAAGTCGACATCCGCCTCAAAATATACGTTCGAAGAATTCGCAACCTTGCTGAGTAAAGTTGAATCCTGCCTAAATTCCAGACCCATCTCTCCGATGTCAGAAGATCCCACGGATCTTTTGGCACTCACTCCTGGGCATTTTCTAATTGGTAGCCCTCTCCTTTCCATAGCGGAACCTGAGATCAACGAGCCCGCCATGTCCATAATAAACCGATGGCAGCGGTTAAAGGCGATCAATCAGCAATTCTGCCTTCGCTGGCGAGAAGAATATTTGAAGGAGTTGCATAAGCGCAATAAATGGCAATTTCCCGACAGAAACCTCCAAGTTGGTGACTTAGTTATCGTCAAGGAAGATAACCTCCCCTCTAACGAATGGCGTCTCGGACGCGTTCTGGCCGTCTATCCCGGAGCTGATGACAAGGTCCGCGTAGTCGATGTCCAGACTTCCCACGGAATTGTCAAACGGCCAATAGTTAAGCTATTGTTCCTTCCGGTCGATCCAAACACCCCTAAGCAACAGTAATTGTTTAGCTATAATACATTTAATAAGTCCAGCATTTCTATTTCCAGCACATTTCACATTACAATCATAATGGCACCCCGCAGGTCTCACGCCCAAACGCTGGAGGACAGACGTACTCGAGGAACTGCGTCCTTCCGTTGCCGAGTCTGTCGCGGTATCCATCCACTGCGCCAGTGCAACCGTTTCCTGCGGCTCACGGCAGAAAAGCGGCTCCGTGCAGTACTGCTCAACAAATATTGCGCAAACTGCCTCGCGCATCAGCACTCCGGGCCATCCTGCCGAAGTCGTGACAGATGTCGCATCTGCCGTCAGCCACACCACACTTTGCTGCACTTCCACGAGGCAAATCGTTCCGCCACTCCACGCTCTCGGCCTCATTCCAACTCTCGGCCTCTTTCCGAGTCTCGGCCTCACTCCAACTCTCGGACTCTCTCCGACTCCCGGTCTCCCTCCAGAGATCCGCCTACGTTGACGTCACTGCTCCAGCTGAAGAGTGTAAACGTCCTGCCCACTGCGTTAGTGCGTATCCACAATGGAGAGAAGACGTTCGATTTGAGGGCGCTCATCGATCCATGTGCAGCAGTAAGCAGGATCAATGCCTCCCTCGCGCTGACACTCAAGCTGCGGCATATCAGCGTAGGTGAGGATCGGGTGTGTTCGGCCATCGTGAGTCCAGTCACAAGTGCTGAGCCTAACTTCGAGACTGTCTTCAAAATGGAACCGGATCTTCAATTCCGGACTCCGCTGCGTGCGCTGGGGGATGGAGTGCGTGAACGCTTTCAGACCTTAGCGCTCGCAGACGATCATTTCCATCGGCCGTGCACTGTCGCCATGGTACTGGGTTCAGATGTCTACCCAAACATCATTCGCGAGGGCTTCATGCCCAGCCAAGGTGGCCTTCCAATCGCCCAAAGCACCATCTTCGGATGGATCCTGTCCGGGCCATGCAGCCTTTGATTACGCGCTCCCCTCTCTCAGTTTTCTTGCCACTCCGTGCAAAGGGGGGGAGAATGTTTGAGTCGCTACATTGTGCGGCTCAAACTTGATGTTTCATTCCAGCGTTTACATATCCTGAATATCTTAAATCTAAGCTTAAGTTGAAAATAATCGAAAACCTGTTAAGAAATGAATCGAATTGCAACAGACATGTACATACGTTTTGCATAGTCATAGTCTAAAAATTATTCCCGTCAAGAGAAGACGCAATTAAAGTGAATTTAATTAAAGTTAAAAGATTGGCTTTTCTTTTCTATTCAAATACTCGAACTTCTGCCCCCCGACGAAACAATTCACATAGATTTTTTTTTTTGTCTCTAATGCTAGTGTTTTTGACAATATTGAACGCTGCGCTGAGTTTTGGAATGGTGTTAAATGTTCATTAAGAACCAAATCAATGCCCAATAGATGGTCTATTCGACTAGTCTTATGTCGGTAAAATATGAAAAATGTAAACGTATTCGGATTAAAATTCCATTTAAAAGAATTTCTAGTATTATCCGATTACCATACAAATAGCTTTTAGAGTTGACAATGGCATTTCTTGGCAAAAGGTTGATGCTTTTCAGACTTATGGAGCGACATCTCATGCAGTGGGCTTAGCATTTATTGATCCGACAGTATCGCTAGAAGATCAAATAAATGTGGTACAAAAACTAAAATCAAGGGACCTACAGTACCATTTAATAATTATAGAATAATGACAGACGTCAAAAAATTTATAAAATGCAGCTTTCGAGCTTCAAGCTGATTTTCTCGAGCTTGATCCTTCCAAATGGCACGATAATGAGGAATATCAAAGTGCCTCTAGTTTCTTTCAGAACCTTTGCGTTATAAATGTTGTTGCTGAGCGTGGAGTAAAATTTATAAAAGACTACAACAGAATTCTTACACTGATGAAGCAGACGCACAATACATATTGCAAGAAGTCGATCTTTATTAAAAAACTATTCCAGAAATAAACAATCCGAATTGACTTAAATTCTTAAATCATTGAATTATTTATGTATCTTTATTACTTTTAATGCCCTTATCTAATTAAGAGAAATAAATCTGAGCCTTGAAAATATATTTATTTTAATAAAATCTGTTAATTTTTTAAGTGTGGCTAAAAAATCTTTTAAGAAATCTCATACAAAGCACATTGTTTAGAGGGTTCACTATTTTGTGAAACCCTTTTAGCGAATTATAATATGAAATATGCGAAATAAAATAAGACGTGTGCGTTCGATTTAGTAGCGATGCGTGGGTGAGTGTACGGCTGTTGCTAGCCCAACATTTAAAATCACTTACACATTTGTACGCCACCTTTCTCAATTTTAATTATGAGCGTTTGTTGCGCTGCCAAATGCGTTTTTAATCATAAGATTAATCCAAGGCAAGCGCATGTGTTCTGCTGGCTATGTAAAAATATTGCACACACCGGTTGCGCTAATTTTGGACACATAGGAGGCCGTGTATTTGACCTTATTAAGGCGCGTGATGGCTTAAACTGGACCTGCTGGAAATGTAGACATATCGAATCAGATATCAGAGTCTTCATGCGACAAACCTATATTGAATTTGATGCTCTAAAATCGGCTTTTCGTGAGCTGAATGAAAAGTTTCTTGCAACGGAATCTCACTTTAAAATGTTAAAAGTTTTAAGTGACTCGCCAAAAAGCAAGAAACAGTGTAATCTGTCAGTAAACACTCAGTTTTTATCTCTTCCAGCCAATGATGTGCTTTCGCGGCCTGTTTTTACGCCTACATTGCTGACTGTAAGTCAAGTGGACTTTACTACAACTACAACTGCACCGTGTGAAAAAACTCCGGCTGAAATGAACCCCACTGATGCTTTCTCAGTACGCACTCCTTCCACCTCAGGCTCTATTGATAATGCCTCTGATATTCAGAATTCTATCGTTGACGTTTCTGAATCTTCTGCTACGGATACTATGGACGGTATAACTATTTCAAATGAGCCCTCACCACCCTCCAAAGCTGCCAACACACCTGGATCATGTAATATAACTGCTTCAAATGAGTTCTCGTCATCCTCTAAAGCTGCCAACACACCTGGACTAAGTTCTCAACCATTAATGGGGGTAGCTTTAAGGTCAGCAATGCCATTGTCGGGCATTGCTCCAACTAGATTTATTTTTGTATCTCGTTTAAATACTGATGCCACTGAAGGCGATGTTAAAAACCACCTAAGCAGCAAATTGAGCTTATCTGCTTCTGATTTTTCTGTAACAAAATTCAACTTCAAGCAGAAACGACAAATTTCCTCATTTAAGGTAGGAGCTTCTGATGCTCATTATCCTATGGTCATGAAATCTACTATTTGGCCGGATCATGTTATAGTGCACGAGTACGTGAAAAAACCAAGCAATCGTGTTTCTCATTCATCTACTAATAATAATGTCTCAATAAACTAATTTCAACTTTTTCCATTCACTACCAAAATGTTCCCAGTCTTCTTGGTAAACTTAATAGATTGTACATTAATAGTGTTTCTTTTGACGCCAATGTGATCGCTTTTACTGAAACATGGCTTAACCCTTCCGTTTCCGATTCTGAGATTTTTGCTAACAACTATGCTTTGTATCGCTCCGATCGATCTACTCGGTCAGGTGGTGGAGTTCTTATTGCGGTAAAATCTTATTTTGCCTCAGATATTTTCCTGTTTAACGACGTCTATCCCTGCATCGAATTTGTTGCCGTCCGTATAAGTGTTCTCGACTTTTTCGTTTACGTAACTTGTTCATACATTCCACCTCGCTCTGACATCAATCTATATCTGCAGCACGTGTCCTATATCCAAACAGTACACTCAGCCCTAAGCAAAAACGACTATATGGTTGTCCTAGGTGATTTTAATCTTCCTAACCTTACGTGGACATCTGTAGATGACTCAAACATTCTTCTTCCATCTTGTTCCCACGAATTTGTTCATTCCCTCATAGATCTTTCCCTGAGTCAAGTTAATCATGTCCTTAATTGTAAAAATAAACTTTTGGATCTTGTGTTTGTCTCTGACCTTTCTTTTCCAAGTGTATCTAGAATATCCCCACTGTCATCTCCTGAAGATCCCTATCTTCCTACTCTGGACATAAGTTTAGAGATCTTAACTCCTACCTCCTGCAATGCAACTAAATCTTCTCCTAGATCTTTTCGGTGTTTTCGCAAAGCAAACTTTGTTGGTATGAACAACTTTTTATCGGAAGTTGATTGGTCCTTTATGGGCTCTTCTAACTCGCCATCAAACATCTTCGAAACTTGTTACCAGATATTGCATACTGCCATAAATAGCTTTGTACCAGTCTCTTTTCCTTTTGACATTGGTAACAAGCCCCATGGTTTTCACGTAGGCTATCCTACCTAAAAAATACAAAAAATCGTTCGTGGAAAAAATTTAAATTGTCTGGTCTTCGTGTAGATTTCTCTAGGTATGTAGTCGCTCGTTCCAATTTCTCGCTTCTTAATTCTTCATGTTATAATAGCTATTTGTCTAGGTGTGTTAATCAGTTCCGTGAAAATCCCAAGCAATTCTTCTCCTTTGTCAACTCTAAACGTAAATTTTCTCAGTATCCATCTTGTCTTCATCTTGATAACTGATCATCCTCAGTCGACTCAGTTATTTCCAATTTGTTTGTTGACTTCTTTCAGTCCACGTACTCTTCCCATACATACAACTCTATCTCTTCTTACCCGTTCTCACTACCACTCTCTAATTGCATCTTTACTCCTATCATCGATGAACATGATGTTTTTCACCATTTAAAGTCTCTACAGTCTTGTTTTTCCAGTGGACCTTATTGGAAGTGGAAGTTATTTTCACGGACTTCAGCAAAGCGTTTGACTCAGTAAGTCACATTCTTCTTCTCGAAAAACTATCAATCTTAGGCTTTCCTAAAATTCTCGTAGATTGGATTTGTGCTTATTTGTCAAACCGCACGCAGAAAGTTATATTTAAGGACTCTCTATACAAAGTAGTGCGAGTAACTTCAGGGGTTCCCCAAGGCAGTCACCTCGGCCCTCTGCTTTTTAATTTATTTATTAATGATCTTCCTCAGGTAACAGTTCATTCTAATATCCTGATGTATGCTGACGATGTTAAACTTTTTATGTCTCTCGCTAAACCTGCCTCACATTCTCTTCTCCAATCTGATTTAAATCACCTTCATTTCTGGTGTTTGAGAAATGAACTGTACTTGAACCAACTTCATGTCGTTTTACCGCAATAACCCGTCCTTGCATAATTACTCTCTAGGAACAAATAAGAGCGCATTCATGCTGTAACTGATCTTGGCGTTCTATATAGTCACAACCTAAATTTTAATAATCACATTGGCATCATTGTCGGAAAGGCTAAAGGAGTGTTTGTATTTATAAAGCGATGGTCGAAGGAGTTCAATGACCCTTGCATAACTAAACATTTATTCACCTCACTGGTTCGACCTATTCTTGAGTATGGTTCGTGCGTATGGTCACCTCAGTATGCTAGATATCAGGACCTTATAGAGTCTGTGCAGAAACAGTTCCTTTTGTTTGCTTTACGTGGATTTAACTGGGATCCACATCGTCACTTGCCTTCCTATGTTGATAGACTAAAATTATTGGATCTTCCTTCACTTAAGGATCGGAGGACTTGCCTAGGCGTGCTGTTTATGCACAAATTAATTAATGGGCATGTTGACTCTAATTTTCTCCTAAGTAACGTGAGCTTTGCTGTTCCTCAACGAAACACGCGACATTTTCGACCTTTATTTTTAAAAATAATCAGGACAAATTTTGAGTTGCATGACCCTTTTCGTGTTCTATGTCTCAATTATAATAATTTCTACCATCAAATATCTTCTGAATTTTCATTAACTGTAACTGTATCCAATATTTTACCTCACTTGTAGCTTGCTAATGTTAATTATTTATGTTATTTTAAAATGTAATTTATAATGTTATTAATTTGTATTGCATAATGTAAATCCTTGCTTCCATCCACTTGATGTGAGTTGGAGCACATCTATAAAATATTCTCCTAAATCGGATGGCAGTTAGGATCTAAGAATTGGCAGTTTGTATTTTTTTGCTAATTAATTTCAATAAAATAAAAAATAAAAATAAAATAAAGATGCTGCACAAGCTCCCAAATTACATTAAAGAGAGTTGGTTTACAGATCATATGCTTATGTATATGTACAGCTTTGAGTTTTACAGATTTTAAGTAGGTTAACATATATCTTACAAAAAAACCTCTTTACGAGGTAAAAGTCTAGTGACGAAAACATTTTCATGCCCCAAAATTTCTGATATCCAATTTTGTGACGAAAAATATTACATTTTACACATGAATTATTAAAAAAAAAATTTTGTCACTGGACACATTGCGCTAAATTTTTCATAACTAATAAATACCAGTATATACTAGTAGTACTTTTTTGCGCAGAGCCAGTGACAAATTTTTTTTTTTAATAATTCATGTGTAAAATGTAATATTTTTCGTCACAAAATTGGATATCAGAAATTTTGGGGCATGAAAATGTTTTCGTCACTAGACTTTTACCTCGTAAAGAGGTTTTTTTATAAGATATATGTTAACCTACTTAAAATCTGTAAAACTCAAAGCTGTACATATACATAAGCATATGATCTGTAAACCAGAATCGATACTTTCAATTGGCGGTCGTGTTTTTTGTGTGCTCTGGCTAATAGTCTGTTGTTCTTATGAATATAAAACAATTAATTAACCATAAACTGTTCAACTGAAGCGGGTATCAACAAGTTTACTATTTACGTGCTAAATTTTGTTGATTTTCGTTCATTTGGTTAAAAATTATAACTTTGAAAACCTACATTGGTCATCGCACAAACATATATACGCGGAGTGCCATACACATAAAACACAAAGCAAACCAAATAAAATATCCCAATCAGCAAGCGTACACAAACATTTCACTCAATTGAAAGTAATAGACAATATACGAAAATCATAACCACTCAATAGCCCAAAAATCACTCAAAACTCAACTTACTCACACAATAGTCACTCACAACGCAAATACCACTCGATTCACTAAAACACACGTACGTCGATGTCGACCTCAGGAATGACCGGCAAAAACCCAAAACGCCTGCGCAGTGAGACGTCTTCCACGGATATGAAGTCTGGAAGGGTATCCGATATTGCAGCACCTTCAACGCAGCTCATACAGCTGATAAATCAGCGTTTCGATGAGCAGGCTGAGCATATTAGCTCAAGCATGCGGGATGCTGAAGCACGCATTCTAGGTGTGCTCAATGACAAATTGAGCGGGATTACTGGGGAGCTTGACCAGATGGCTCAGCGCCTCCAGCAACTAGAGAGGGATGTTGGCGATGTTCGGGCGTTGAAGGAGCACGTGGCGAGTTTGGAAGCGAAATTGTCGGCCAAAATAGAAAATGATGCTAATGCGAATGTAGTGCGCATCCATGGCATACCGCAACACGAGGGCGAAAATCTAAAAACACTTTTTCACTCTTTGTGCTTTTCTCTGCACTTAACTCCACCACCGAGAATCAGGGAAATATACCGAGTACGTCAGCGCGTCCAGACTCACTCTGTGATGGATCCGATTGTGTTTGCTAAATTTGATAGCCCGCGAGACAAAAGGGAGCTGCTATCAGCAGCTGGTGCACATCGGCGAATTACGAAGCAACCACTAACTTTGGATCTTCTGGGCTTCAACTCTAATGTGCCTTTTTACATCAACGAACAGCTGTCAAAGGCGAACTATGAAATCTTTAAGAGAGCTCTTACGTTAAAAAAGCAGAAAGCTCTCTCCGCTGTGTTTACGCGTGCAGCTCTCGTGTACGCTAAGCAATGTGCGGGGGGAGAGTTCGTATGTGTGAAGAGCATGGAAGAACTTGACGCTCTTGCTATAGCCTGCGGTGATAATAGCCGCTCTTATGACGTATAATGCATTATCAACTGATAACGAACTTTTTCGTGCGTAAGCAGTCTTATAAAACGCTGCACTCTTGTTTTTATTTTGAATTATACTTCTACCTTAACCTCTATTTAAATCTCAGTTTTAAGTTTTATAATATTATTTGCTTTTATCTATGTACAATTATGTTGTGTTGGGTGCTTAAATTTAATTTTTATTTCTACTTTGCTAGGTGCGCTTATTTGTCTTTTTTGTCAAATAAAACTCAATGCAAGGTGATTTAGCCGACCCCAAGGCTTTGATTCGAGTACTTTGATTCGAGTACTTTGTGGACAAAAGTCTGGATTAAATATATGTCATATTAATGCTCAGAGCCTAACTAAGAAAATGGATGAATTTCGGTATATATTTGTAGGTTCTTCTGTTGATATTGTGTGTGTATCTGAAACATGGTTTTTGTCTGAACTGTCTGAATCGTTAATATTGTGTAGTGGTTATGTTGTATATCGTGCTCATCGTGAGGGGCATGCGGGTGGTGTGGCAATATATGTCAGAAATTCCCTAAAATCCAAAATTGTTGCAAAGCATAACGATGGAAGTCCCGTAGAATGTATTTTTGTTGAGATAAAATGCTCGAGATATGAGCAGAGAATACTCATTGGTTGTGTGTATCGTCCCAATCGATCTATTGATTATGACCCTATTTTATCTCTAATATCTAGATTATCTATTGAATATCTTGATATTGCTATTTTAGGTGACTTTAATAGTAATTTACTCGTTGAGAATCACCTCCTCGAGAATATGTTATCACTTGGACTCAAAGTAGTAAACTCAACCATGCCGACTCACTTTACTAGCTCTTGTAGTACTCTTCTTGATGTTGTGTTTGTCAATGACCCAATTAAAATTCAACTTTATGACCAAATCCCTGTACCTGGCTTCTCCAAACATGACCTAGTCTTTGTGTCGTATGATATTTCATACCAGAAAGTTGAACAGACGATTACTTTTAGGGACTATAGAAATTTAAACATTGATCTTTTAAATGACGAATTTATTAAATGTGACTGGACTATGATATATAATATGACCTCAGTTGATGACCAAGTTGACCATTTACAATCTAACATTCGCAGTTTATTTAATACCTGTGTCCCATTAAAAACAAAAATAATTAAGCCTCATGATAGACCGTGGTTTAATCAAACTATTAAAAGTGCAATATTTAAACGAAATGAGGCTTATGCAAAATGGAAGAGATTTAAGACTGCTTACTCTTATGCGAATTTTAAACGACAAAGGACTGAAGTGGGAAAGTTGATAAAGACTGCAAAATGTGCTTTCTATTCTGAAAAATTTAAAAAATCTACTTCATCAAAAGAAAAATGGAACATGATAAAGGAAATAGGGATAGGGAAACCTAAAATAACTCAGGATACTCACATCGACTTAGATATTCTTAATGCTAAATTCGTAGACTGTCACGTACCTGAAACTACTTATAATGACTACCTGAACTGTGATCCTCTAAACTGTGATATTAGCTTTAGTTTCATGTGCGTTAACAAATATGATGTCCTTCAATCAATGTTAAATGTTAAATCAAATGCAGTGGGCTTGGATGAAATCGACCCTAAATTTGTTAAAATAATATTACCCGCCATACTTAATGAAATCACTCATATAATTAACACTGCAATTACAACTTCAGTCTTTCCAAAAGAATGGAAGCAGGCAAAGATAATACCTATCCCAAAAGCTAATGGAGAATTTAGGCCTATCTCAATCTTACCATTTTTTTCCAAGATACTTGAAAGTATAATGGCAAAACAAATTAATGATTTTATGATAGATAACAGTCTCCTGAGTAATAAGCAGTCTGGTTTTCGTAAGAACAGGAGTTGCACAACAGCAATATTGAAAATCGCCGAAGATATAAGAAAGAACATTGATGCTGGTGATGTAACGTTTCTGACACTGCTTGACTATAGCAAAGCTTTTGATACTGTCAATCATGACATATTATGTACTAAAATGAGAACGTTATATAATTTTACCAACACAGCTGAATTACTTTTAGGGTCATATTTAAGAAATAGATATCAGTCCGTTGTTACTTTGTCACGTTCGTCGTCCTTTCTCTCTATTAAGCGTGGCGTCCCCCAAGGATCAGTCCTTGGTCCTTTACTGTATTCTTGTTATGTCAATGATCTTCCTAATGTTGTCTCTGAATGTAATGTTCATATGTATGCTGATGATGTCCAGATGTATATGTGTCGTCCGTTGTCCAGAATAAATGAATGTATAAATGTTTCAAATAGAGCGCTCTATAAAATTAATGAATGGTCCAAGAAAAATGGTCTAGGATTAAATTCTACAAAATCTAAATGCATTGTCATATATAAGAAATCTCTTAACACGCAAATGTTAGAAAAACTAAAAATTGAAAATAGTGCAATAGATTATGCAGATAGAGTTAATAATTTAGGTGTTGTTTTCAATAAAACTCTTTCTTGGAATGACCATATTAACAAAGCCGTTGGCAGATCCTATGCCTCACTCCGGATACTATACTTGACGCAGCACCTTTTACCCGTGAATATTAAACTCCTTATTAATAAGACCTACTTGACACCTGCTCTTTTTTATGGAGTTGAAATTTTCTGCAACACAGACTACGTCAGCAAGCGCAGACTCAATGTAGCGTTCAACAACATAGCAAGATATGTATTTAACCTGAGACGACTGGACCATATATCTTCTTACTCGTTTAAAATTTATAACCTCAGCTTGGACCACTGGATAAATCTTAGAGCTTTAATATTGTTGCACAAAATAATTACCACAAAAGAACCTAATTACTTATATGAACAACTTAATTTTTCTACCTCACGACGTACAAACAATATCACAACTGTTAGACATAGACTCTCATCGTCAGAAAAACAATTCTTTGTACATGCTGTTCGCCTTTGGAACAATATTCCCCATGACCTTAAGACAATTAGAAGCGCACCCCTTTTTAAAACCAAACTAACTATGCACCTAAACAATCTTATTTAAAAATATTTGAAAAGCAAGTAATACTATAATTTGAATTTATTAAAATTATTAAACTAAAATCGAACTGTTAAAATTAAGCGTAAGTTATTTTAAACCAATTGTTATACCAATTATAGAATACTGAAAACTGCAATTATTAAAATTATTAAATTAAAATCGAATTGTTAAAATTAAGTACAAGCTATTTTTAAAACAATTGTAATACCAATCATAGGATTAAATCTATTGTAATATGTTGTGACTAGTGCAATAATTATAAGTTCTTTAAAACTTGTAGCACTAGGATGTTTAGTTTATTTGGACGTTGATGTACTAAACGAGCAGTACATTCAAGTGGCCCAAACGACACCAAGCACGGGCTTGTTGACGCGCGGACAAAGACGGACAAACATTGTATTAAACAACAATAAACTAAAACATACATTAACTATAAGCTAGATAAATAAGAAATAATTGAAGTGTTAAGAAATTGTACAGAAGAAGAATTAGTAATAAATTGAGAAAGATTGTTATAATTACAACAAAGAACTCGGAAAGGGTTATGAATAGCATAGTTAGCAACACAGGATTGAAGAGAAAGAGGTAAGAAATTTCTAGAACTTCTGATAGGAACAGCAAAACTAATCTGGCTAATTAATTCAGATGAATCAATTTCACCAATAATTAGTTTGTGTAGAAAGACTACACCAAGCATTGTTCTCCGGTCAGAAAGAGATGGAAGATTAATTAGTAAAAGTCTACTACGATAAGGAGGCAAGCGAATGTTAGTATTCCAATTCAGACCCCGTAGGGCAAAGAGTAGAAACTGTTTTTGTACAGATTCTATTCTGTCCTGATGAATCTTATATTGGGGACTCCATATACAAGACCCATATTCCAGAATAGGTCTGACAAGTGAAGTATAAAGTAGTTTAGTAATGTAGGGATCGTCAAATTCTTTCGACCAACGCTTTATGAAACCCAAGACGCCAAATGCTCGATTAGCAATAGATGCAATGTGCTTGTCAAACTTCAGCTTAGGATCAAGAAGAATACCCAAATCAGTAACCGACATAATACGTTCAAGCGGTTTACAATTAAGAACGTAATTAAACACAAGCGGAGTTCGCCTGCTAAAAGACATAACTTTACATTTACTACAATTAAGATTTAAAAAATTTACTTTACACCATGTCTGAAAACTGTCAAGATCAGTTTGCAGCCTGACACCAAGAAGATTGTCAGTGGCCGACATACAAAGCTTCACGTCATCAGCGTACATGAGAACCCGAGAGTGATTTATAACGGAAGGCAAGTCATTTATAAAAAGCGTAAAAAGCAAGGGGCCCAAATGACTTCCTTGTGGAACTCCAGAATAAACTTGAACAGGTTTAGAAATTAAACCATTAAAAAAGACTTTTTGGGTTCTAAAATTTAGGTAGCTTGAAATCCACAGAATTAGGTTATTGGGAAAACCTAAAAGATGGAGTTTACGCAATAAAAGATTGTGATTAACGGAATCAAAAGCTTTGCTAAAATCAGTGTAAATGACATCAGTTAAATAAATAAATAAAATAAAATAAAAAATAAAATTCAAAATTAAAAAAAATCGCTAACGGCGTTTTCTCGAAAACCGCCAAAATGTGGAAAAAATTACCTTTTTTCACCTGTAGCTTTTTACCTGTGTACTTTAGAAGAAAAGTTTGAACATATGCTTAAGAGCCCTTCAAAGTACCTTTCCAACGACATATAGATCATATCTGTAGCTTTCATAGTTTGGACACTATGGGGGTTTTTAGTTTTAGCGGTTTTTAGCGATTTCCCGCTAAACTAGCGATTTTTCGAAAAAGTCGTAGAACAAACGTTTCTAGATTTTTGAGCGGGAACAAGTCCTCATTCAAACTTTTAAGCTAAATCATCGCTTTGATACAAACAAACAAACAAACATACTGACTTTTCATCTCATTTTCGGAAGGCGACTCAAAATTTCAAAATTAATTATTTTTTGAACCAGTTGTCCGATTTTGATGATCGAGGTGTCATTCGACGCGTATTTTTACGTTTTGAGAATTGTAAAAAATTCAACGAAAATTCAAAAAGGCTCCAACGGCCCCATTAGCTCCAATAATGTAAATTTTGCCCCTCCCACTTACACCTGTTTATCTCACGAACCAGGTGAGTTTTCAAAAGTCTTAGTATGCACACTTGTAAGTTTAATTAATACCTTTCGATCGGTATATAACTCGACCTGATCGGACAGTCATAGCAAATCTTCCATTCTTCCTGTGTATATATGCTAGTCGCCTTCGCACCCTTCGTGCTGCTTTCGTCACTAGCGCGGACTGCCGTCCGCAGTGATTTTAGCAAATAATAGCATAATTAGAGCAAGTGCAATAGATAATTTTAGCTCTGCTCCCGACATGCTCCCCCCGTTGGAAGAGGTATCTTTTCAACCGAAGTGGTTTCGACGGGCAGAACGGCTATCTTGCTCACAGCTCTCTTGACCAATCCAGATGCAGTGCGGATTATGGCAACACGAACAGTGCCATCTTCTCCAGCGATCGTCTCCTCAATCCTTCCCAAGCGCCATTGAAGTGGGGGAAGATTGTCCTCTTTAAGAACGACGATGCTGTTATAATTATTTTATTTGGCGCCCAGACGTGGAGCCAGGTTTAGCGTGCTTGTAAATCATGTAGATTTACAAATCGGAGCAACATTTTATTACAAGTATTATGATGCACTAGGCTGACTTGTCCTCGACTTAAGAAATTTTGATAAAGTCGAACAACACCAACAAACTATGCATACACATGCATATGCTTTTGACTTTGATATCCTTTTTGCCCATATCCTTCCTATATTTTCCTCCCTTGCCCTAGTTTTGAATATTTAGATGTTGGATGCCTTAATAGTTTCAAAATGACTTTAAGCCCCCGTCTTACTAATATTCAAAACATATGTGCTGTTGTGAGATGTTCAGGAACTATACTAGCTTCAAAATAGCTGTATAGCCGAACACTAAGAACACATAGTTACGATATTTCCTTTGCGTATACTGTCATGTAGAGTCTAAGCTGGAAACAGGTTTATTCGTGGATGTGAGCTACGACCTGCCGCTAGACAGAAACATAAAAAGTAGATGCACAAAACTAGCCATGAAGTCATCTTTAAATTCACTCTTTTACAGTAATTTCAGCAATACTAAAATTAATACTGCAGGCTATTGCCGGAAGAATATAGTTCCCTTTTGCTGGTGCGTTTCTCTTGTCTATATTTTTTTTCCTGGAACAATAACTTCTGCACTAAGGTGTTGATTGATGTATTGTTAAAAATTGCCTATCAATTTCAAATGCTATCCCTTTAATTTCGTTGTTCGCAGCAAACAAGCATTGTCGTGATCTTTGCGTGGGCACGAGTGTAAGTTAGTCTGTAAAACAACCACTCTCCGAATTTTGGTAGTAGCTTCAATATTCGCTGGAAACAAGTTAGTGGCTTAGAGCTACTAGTACTTGCCGCTATATTTGAAATTACTTATACTAAGATTTCCTATTGTCTTTTTGTTCCCCTTTCTTGATCTACATCGAATAGTAGTTGTCAACAAACTTTTTCTCGGATAAATGTTGTGTGGTTCCAAAAATTTGTTTATGATATATTGTTATATTTGTGAGTTATTTTGTTTATTTATCGTTTCAGTCTTTTGTATTATTAGAATATCGTACGTTTAGCAATAAATAATAATACAGTTATACTATGCCGTTGAATAGAAGTAGTGACACTCCATATCAGAGACAGGATAACGAAACTTATTGTTGTGTATGCACAAAGGAAGTAGAATATCCTGCTCAACTTTTGACTACGAGCTGTAATCATTATTTCCATCACTCGTGCTTCAACACACGTACTGGAAATAGAAAAGTCTGTCCAGTGTGTAGAACTGCACTTAGCAAGTCAACTCTAAGTTTATCTGAAGAGTTAGCTGCTGCTCAGATTGCTAGAGAACAATCTAGATCGGTATCTATGACCAGATCAAGGGCACGAGCACAGCAACAACAGCTAGTTCAAGCTGCAAGTCAGCAGGATATTTCAGAAATGAGTCAGCAGGATGCACAACGAGATTCAGCTGTGACTACAGATCCAGCTGCGTCTACTTCTGCAGCTCCAGTTGCAAACTTACAGCAAAGTATTGCTGAAGCAGTTTCAGCTGCGCTAGCTCAGCATACTCAATTATTAACCCAGGCAATTGAAACAGGATTTCAAAGACTGACACTTCAAGCGTCAGTTCCTCCTACAACTGATAGAGACCAGTTTGCTAACAGGCAGTCTTCTCCAGCTAGACAACATCAATCTTTTGAGCAACTGTTTAGAGTGCCGAATAGAGAAGGAGCAGATATGCCAAATCGAACACCCAATACTCAGAACAGTCAATCTTTTCCGCCAGAGTCCCAACAGTCACATAATTTGCGCCCTGACAAGATAAGTCAGATCATTTATAACTGGAAATTGCGATTTTCAGGTCATTCTGCTATGGCAGTAGATGATTTTTTGTATCGCGTCGAAGCTCTTACCAATCAAACGTTAGATGGTAATTTTGAATTGCTAGCAAAGTATGCGAGCAATCTTTTCGAGGGTAGCGCTAGTGAGTGGTACTGGAGGTATCACAGAAGTGTGTCAGTTGTCCGATGGATTGATCTATGTATCGCTCTCAGATCTCAGTTTGCAGATGGACGAACAGATTTAGAGATTCGAACAGCTATTTCACAACGAAAGCAAAAGCCGAGCGAAACATTTGACAACTTCTACGAAGGTATTGTTGCTCTAGCTGATAGACTTGATCAGCCAATGTCTGAACAGTCTTTGCTGGAAGCACTACGAGCAAATTTGTTGACTGAAATACAACATGAGCTCTTGTATGTGCCAATCCACAACATCGTACAGTTACGACAATTTGTACGCAAGCGTGAGAGATTCTTGCAAAACTCTGTAAAGCCCACTTCTTCAAATAGACGATTTATTCCACGACCACACGTTAGCGAAGTTTCTGTGCAATCAGAAATAGTCACAGAGTCAGAGAGTGATGAAGTGGAAACGTTTGATGTGGAGGCAGTTTCTCTTTCCTGTTGGAATTGTGGCAAGCAAGGCCATCCCTATCAGGAATGCGAAGCAGAGCGCACAGTGTTCTGCTATGGTTGTGGCAAGCGCGATACTTACAAACCGTCGTGCCGCAGATGTGCCATGTCAAAAAACGGACAGACTCGTGCACCGTTGACGAGTGCACGCAAACTTGTATCGAAAGCCACAAACACAGAGTAACTTGTGAGAGTTCAAGTTTACTCTCAAATAACCCAGACATGACTCAAATCCCAGCTCTTCCTTTACATAATCGTGAGCAGAAGCAGCCTATTTCTTGTCCAGAATTTAAATCTAAAACTCGTGATCATAAGCGCAGAGATTCATTTCGTAAATGTTGCAAGGATATTCACAAAGCAGTCCTATCGTCAGTAGTTGATAATTGTAATGATCTGCGACCATATGCTGAAGTCACGATATTTGGCAGAAGTATCAGTGGACTAATGGACACTGGTGCCTCAATAAGCTGCATAGGAGGAAACTTTGCGCAAGAATTGGCCCAAACTCACAAAGACTTCAAACCTATGCATGCTTTTGTTCGTACTGCGGATGGAAAAGGTCAAAACATTTTAGGTAGAATTTCCACGTCAGTTTGTTTTCGCGGTGAGACAAAACGATTATGTATTTATCTTGTACCATCCTTAGCGCAAGAGTTGTATCTAGGCATTGATTTTTGGAGGAGTTTTAACTTATTGCCATTATTTTTGATGAACAAAGAAAATGCTAACAATTTGGCAGCCCTTAATTTCGAGGATCCTTTACAGATATCTTTGTCTGAGATACAGCAAAAGGAGCTAATAACAACTATAAAACTATTTCCGTCATTTGCCGAAAAAGGTTTAGGAAAGACGAACTGGCTTACACATGACATTGAGGTTACAGAATCTCGACCAATAAAACAACGTCATTACGCAGTGTCGCCTGCAGTCGAGAAACTGATGTACGATGAGCTCGATAGGATGATAGCACTTGGCGTTATTGAAGAGTCTGATAGTCCGTGGTCTTCACCTGTCGTTATTGTCCGAAAGCCAGGCAAAGTTCGCCTTTGTCTTGATAGCCGCAAAGTCAATGATATAACTATCAAAAATGCATATCCGATGCCGCTCATTGACGGTATATTGAGCAGACTTCCAAAAGCCCAATTCATTTCGAGCATTGACTTGAAAGATGCTTATTGGCAAATTCCGCTTACTCCCAGAGCTCGTGAGAAAACTGCCTTTACAGTGCCAGGAAGACCGCTGTATCAGTTTACAGTCATGCCATTTGGATTATCTAATGCTCCCCAGACAATGTCAAAACTAATGGACAAAGTTATCCCGCCAAGTCTGAGAAATGAAATATTCATTTATCTTGATGATTTGTTGGTGATTTCGGAGTCATTTGAGAAACACATTTTGGTTTTGAAGGCGTTAGCAGATAGATTATCCCAAGCAGGTCTCACAATTAATGTGGAGAAAAGTAAATTTTGCCTCAAGGAGGTAAAGTACTTAGGACACGTCATTGGACATGGAACAATTCAGACTGATCCCGACAAAGTTGCAGCCATTCGAGAGTTTCCAGTGCCCCGATCGGTCAAGCAAGTGCGTAGATTTCTAGGAACCACCGGGTGGTATCATAAATTTATTAGAAATTATGCCGAGATTGCTGCCCCTATTTCCGACACTCTCAAGCAGCGTCGCACCTTTGGTTGGTCTGACGAAGCACAGAAGGCGATCGAACACTTAAAGGAACAGCTTTGTACGGCTCCTGTGTTACATAGCCCTGATTTTTCTCTCCCATTTGAAATTCACTGCGATGCCAGCCATACAGGAGTTGGAGGCGTGTTAATGCAAAAGAATAGCGATGGAAATGACGTTCCAATCGCATTCATGTCTCGCAAGTTGAATCATTGTCAGAGGAATTATTCTGTTACGGAAAAAGAATGTTTAGCAGCCATTATGTGCGTGAAAAAGTTTCGAGCATATGTTGAAGGCCACGAATTTTCCATACATACAGATCATGCCTCCTTAAAATGGCTTATGTCCCAATCGGACTTAAGTTCTAGGTTGGCTCGATGGGCTCTTAAACTGCAAGGGTTTTCTTTTAAGATTTTTCACCGCAAAGGCAGCCAAAATATTGTCCCGGACGCTCTATCTCGTGTTCACACTGAGGACTTGTCAGAAATTAGTGTAGATACGTTGATAGACCTACAGTCTGAGCAATTCAAGTCAGCAGAGTATCAGGATCTGAAGGACAAAATTATAGCAAATCAAACACAGCTACCAGACGTTAAAGTCATCGATAATTTCATTTATCGTCGCGCAGAACACGCAACTGGTGATCAAATTGCAGACGACCTGTGTTGGAAGCTGTGGGTTCCAAAAGATCTTGTTGTAGAAGTGCTCAAACAAAATCACGAACATCCGTTAGCATCCCATAGTGGCATTAATAAAACGCTCGAGAAAATTCGACGCTATTATTATTGGCCAAATCTTGTTAACGACGTTAAGGCATTTGTAAACGGCTGTGCTATTTGCAAATGTACTAAACACCCTAATCGTCCGTTACGACCGCCACTAGGACCAGTGAAAGAAACGCAGCGAGTGTTTCAGAAGCTTTTTGTTGATTTTTTGGGTCCATATCCTCGAAGCAAATCAGGAAATATTGGAATCTTTGTTGTATTAGATCATCTCTCAAAGTATCCGTTTCTTAAGCCCGTAAAGAAATTTACAACGGATGCCATAATTCGTTTCATGGAAGAAGAGATATTCCATTGCTTTGGTGTACCCGAGATAATCGTGTCCGACAACGGAGTACAATTTAAGTCTCACCAATTTAATACCTTGTTGCAGAACTATAATGTTCAACACTTTTATACAGCCGTGCACGCACCTCAGGCAAATGCGTCTGAGCGTGTGAACCGATCTGTTATTGCTGCCATCAAAGCTTATATTAGACCAGACCAAACTAATTGGGATGAGCAGCTTAGCCACATAAGCTGTGCATTACGATCAAGTATGCATTCAGCCATCAACAACAGTCCCTATCGTGTTGCATTTGGACAGCACATGATAACGAATGGTAACACGTATCCACTCTTGCGAAACCTACAGCTATTAGAAGACCGTACAATTAGTTTTGATCGTGAAGACTCATTTGATTTAATTAGGAAAACTGCTCAGAATGTTATTCAACAGCAGCATCAACGAAACGAAAAACTGTATAATCTTAGGAGTCGTGAAGTTGATTTTAAAGTTGGTCAAGAGGTCTATAGACGAAATTTTCAGCAAAGCAACTTTGCAAAAGGCTTTAACGCAAAATTAGCACCAACATTCGTAAAATCCCGAATCAAACGTAAGCTCGGTAATAGCTATTATGAGCTAGAGGATGCCCAAGGTAGATTTATCGGAAAGTTTCATGCGAAGGACATAAAGCAATAAATCCGTCCATATATAGCATGTCCTCCAAGCGAGTAACACCCTTTGGTATTTCAACACCAAAGTGTGATTTTGGCAGGGGGGATTGTAGAGGTCGATTGTCGTTGAAATTTTCAGAACAGCCTGAAAGTAGGCAATAGTTTTTTTTGTATCTGTATCGCGGGTATGCAGTACTTTTGCACCGACCAAAGCGGTAGATACGTCACAAAATAGCATAACCTAAATGTATTATATTTATTAACTTCTATATTTATTATTATTAAATTTTTGTAGTTTATTCTATGTATTTAGCATGCCGTTCTTATATGTATTTTAATGTTAAATGTACTTTGATTGTTAAGTAGAATTGTTAGCGCCATCTAGGGGTGAGGTTCATATTGGGCACAAAACAAACAAAAGATAAATGTACCCAACAATGGATTTCAAAGATTTGACAGACCCTTGTGAATGTCAAGGATAGGAGAAAAGAGATTTCCGGAAAATTAGATTTCTTCTAGGCCCAATCATTTCTTCTCCTCGTGGTCGTCAATGAGTCAAGTTGTGCGTGATTAAGCTCCGCTTATTAATTAATTTTAATATAAAATTTAATAAAGATAAAGTGCTAAATAGTTAAAGTCATAAAGTGATTGCAGATTGCAAAAGCCTTTCTTGTGAGTATTAATATCTTTTTCCTCTGTGGTTACTTTGTTGATGCTGTTTTGTCGTTTTTCATTGCCTTTAAAGTGCACATTAATGGCCATATTGGCAGCTAAACAACAACAACGACGACCAGGAGAAACCAAAAGTAATAAAATTCTCAACACAGTGCCTATTCCAATAAGGGTAAATATCTTAATTGAAAATCCGGTAATTTTTTTTTGTAATTTTCCATTAATGTTCGATTTTGGTTTTCTTTAAATTTCAAAATCAGAGTCGGCACTTAGGCTTGAATATAAAGCCCTTTTTCTTGGCTTAATGCAGCCACATACATAAAAGCTTTTACATGAGCTTTTAAACTCAGCAACGAACAGCTGATCGTCATTGTGGAGTGTTCTTGCGAAGCGATGCAAGCCCACAATTAGGAGTGGAATAATTTGTGGAAATCTGCCCAGATGCGGCCAATTGAGTGCTGAATATTTAAGACCACTCGTTGTGCTTGGTGATCTGGCCAGGATTGTGTGTGCTGCTGTGCCTTATTTCTGGGAACAACCAACCTCAACATAACCCTATGGATGACGTCGCCTGTCCAATATGTTTTTGTTTGTGAATGTCTTTTAGTGTAAAGTGTTTGTTTCTTTTTGTCTAATTTTTGGGCCTTCAGCCACTACATGTTGCAACGCAAGATTTGTTAATTGTAAATTCATGTATGTTTGAGCCAAAATATTGTATTGAAGTTGAGTGTATTAATTTTCAAGGTGGTGTTATGTAAAATCAAAGAGAATCAAATAATACAAATACCCCTGAAATTAATGTGATCAATTCAATGGAATCAATTGGCATGAAGATGCATAATTTGCGAGTACCATAATCATGGTTCAGCATTAATGTTAAATAAATAAAATTTTGTTGTTTATATTTATATTTTCTATATTAAGCATAAAAGCTTAAAGCTTATATGCGCTGTAGCAGTGAGCTTTTTGCCAGGCCACGCAAGCTCAGCTTAAATTCCACAGCTTTGCAGCAACACACACACACCCACACATATACCAGCTGAGAAAGATCTTTCTACGCGGGAAACATGCTGTAAGTGAGCTTTTGTTCTCTTTATTAATATAATGCTGCTGTTGTAAACATTGAGCGCAAAGCCTCTCTTTGACGCGAGCATTTTTATTGCTGACCTTGCCGTCTCTCTTAAAGCTGCTTCACAGCTGGTTAATGCTTTTGCTTTTCAAACTTAAAGATAAATAACTTCAATCTCAAGCATTGCCAAAGACTTGAAATAGATTTTTGTTTATATTGCCATATATTAAAATATTTTCAAGGAATGGAAAATAATACAATATATATTGCAGTATAATTAAATATTATGTATATTTAACTATTTATATTTATAGTAATTTTCGTATATTTATATATAATTAAACTTATTATATTTATATATACGTATATTCATATATAATCATAAATTAGTACTACCTGAATTTATACATATTTATACCCAAAAATTATTGCCATCATTCGTCACAAATTTGCGAAGTGAAAGTCGAATATGAATTTGTTTTGTTTTTAATAATTATTTCTCTCGTTATGAATATCGTCCCATATATTGTTAATTACTATTAAAATGTTTATAATGTTATTTATTTGCTAATTTGTCGTTATTTTGGAACCATGCAGCATTTAGATGAGATAGGCTAGTTGACTCAGGACTTCTTTTAGGGATCCGTATATTTTTTTTTGGCTCTTTAGGATCATGGTTGGGAGGGCGATTGCACAAGTTAAGTGCAAATATAAAGAAGAAGTCCGTTGTCGATTTTAGATCCCATTACTGTCCCTTTTGTTTCCTCTCTGGTATTCATGGCATCCTTCCTATCCTATTGATCCCCTTCCTTTTCTCTTTCCCCCTTCTCTAAAAATAGTACGCGAAATTAATAAGATGTTATAATAAGGAGCGAAGCAGCATAACGTGAAGGTTAAGCTAGTCTACCCACACCCATCCGACCAGAAAGTAGCCGATTGCAAGCGCGTACTCCTTCGGTCCGTTATACGAACACCAGCTTCATTGCCCGAAGATTTTCCTTCGTTACTCGTTACACTGTTCCTTTCCAAATTTTTTGCTGATTAGCACAATTTGCCACGTTCTTGAAGTAGCGAGAGATAATTGGAGCTCCACTTTCTTCAGAAAATTTGTTGCCGCGTTGCCACTTTCCAAGGCGATTGATGTCAAGATGCGTGACATCAGGCTCATCAAACGATGCAGAGGCTGATCCAATTAAAAAATGGCCAGGAGTCAAAACATCCAAGTCGTCAGGATTTTCTGTAATGGGACAAAGTGGTCGTGAGTTTAACATTGCAGATATTTCACAAACAATGATGCGAAGCTCGTGAAAAGTTAGAATCGTCTTCCCAACAACACGATAAAAGTGAAATTTGGCCGATTTCACTGCAGCCTCCCACAATCCGCCAAAGTGAGGAGAACGTGGTGGAATGAAACGCCAGTTAATTCCGAGAGAACAGCATGAGTTGATAATCTCATTGTTTTGGCACCCACAAAGTTCGTCGCATTATCCGACCAAATAGCGTTTTGTTTGCCTCGAATGCTGATAAACCTCCTTAGTGCAGCAATAAACGACGATGTAGATAAATCTTCAACAACTTCCAGGTGCGTTGCCTTTGTAGCGAAGCAAACGAAAACGGATATGTAACATTTAGTTGGTGGCCTGTTCCTTACTTCCGATTTGCAAAGGAAGGGACCACAGAAGTCGATTCCAGTGGTGAGAATCGGGCGATTCGGCTGAACACGATTAGCTGGCAGCGGGGCCATGATATGCTCGCAGAGTTTGGGCCTTAAACGAAAGCATAGAATGTTCTTGTTGATCACAGCTGCAACAATTTTCCGACCACCAATTGGCCAGAATCTCTGGCGCAGAGCTGCGAGAAGACTTTGTGAACCAGCGTGCAAGAACTTGTGGTGATAAAACAGGATAATGGCATTTGTTACCGGATGCCGTTTCGATAGCAGCATTGGATGTCTAGCATCGAGCGAGTTCTGCAAACGCCCACCAACTCGTATTAATCCAGTGTGATCAATCAGCTGATTCAAGGAAATCAGCCTACTTTTGGATGAGATTGGCTTCTTTGCGCTCAGGGCCTTGTGCTCGTCCGCAAAATGTACCAATTGCATGGCTTTAACCAGCAAGTGCCACTCCTGATGTCATCAACTGTTAGGCCACCTCTTTCGCGGGGCAGATCCTTGCGCTTAAGTTGCAAAAAACGATGAACATAAGCGAAAACACGCTGAAGTTTGCCAAACGAATTTTGGTTTTTCAAGGTGAATGTGATGTCCAGCTGATGAACCACAACTAATGCTTGCCGCCGGCGTTCAGGTAAATCTCCAACAGACGGCGCAGTTGCTGGCCAATCGGATGCTTTCGAACGCAGAAAGGCAGGTCCCTCGCACCACAGGCTTGATCCAAGCAACTCGAGCGTTGTGCATCAACGAGAAAGTACATCTGCGGGATTCATTTCGGACGGTACATGACGCCACGTCATTCCTTTGGTTCGTTCCTGAATTTGAGCTATCCTGTTGGAGACGAAGACATTGAAATTAGAAGGAGCTTCACGAATCCAGGAGAGAGCTATAGTGGAATCCGACCAACAATAAAAGCTACAAGAAAATGGAACTATCTCTGCGATGTTAGAGATGAGTTCAGACAATAAGTGAGCTGCTGAGAGCTCCAACTTGGGAATTGTGATGGTTTTCAGAGGAGCAACCCTTGACTTGGAGCAGAGCAGACGAGAGGTTGGTTCTCCTTCTGATTCTGATCGAATGTAAGTACAGGCGGCAGACATACTAGCATCGCAAAAGCCATGTATCTCCCACGAAGCATGAGGCAGCAATAAAAAACGAGGAAACTTAAAAGAAGTGGCAGCTTAAATCCTCGATTTGTGATCCAACCAAGATGAGTGCTGGGCTAAAGGCAAGCTTTCATCCCAGTCAAGCTTATATTTCCATAGCTCCTGCAGGAAGATTTTCAGCTTCGTAATGATTGGTGCTATAAGTCCGAGGGGATCATAGAATTTAGATATGGCTGATAAAATTGCTCTTTTAGTTGCTGGCCTCTTAGGTAACTCTTCCGAAAAGTGAAAGATCAAGTCGTCGGAGCTTGGATCCCGTATGTGACCGTGTCTTGAGTGTAAACTTTGACCTCATCATCAGGATTTTCGCGCCACAGAATACACTGAAGGTATTCATCAGGATGCGTTACGCGTACACAGCGGTACACTTTACAAATATCGCCACACAAAGCAATGCGAAAGAAGCGAAAGCGAAATAGCGTTGTAACGAGTAACGAAGGAAAATCTTCGGGCAATGAAGCTGGTGTTCGTATAACGGACCGAAGGAGTACGCGCTTGCAATCGGCTACTTTCTGGTCGGATGGGTGTGGGTAGACTAGCTTAGCCTTCACGTTATGCTGCTTCGCTCCTTATTATAACCTCTTATTAATTTCGCGTACTATTTTTAGAGAAGGGGGAAAGAGAAAAGGAAGGGGATCAATAGGATAGGAAGGATGCCATGAATACCAGAGAGGAAACAAAAGGGACAGTAATGGGATCTAAAATCGACAACGGACTTCTTCTTTATATTTGCACTTAACTTGTGCAATCGCCCTCCCAACCATGATCCTAAAGAGCCAAAAAAAATATAAGGATCCCTAAAAGAAGTCCAGTGTCAACTAGCCTATCTCATCTAAATGCTGCATGGTTCCAAAATAACGACAAATTAGCAAATAAATAACATTATAAACATTTTAATAGTATTTAACAATATATGGGACGATATTCATAACGAGAGAAAGAATTATTAAAAACAAAACAAATTCATATTCGACTTTCACTTCGCAAATTTGTGTCGAATGATGGCAATAATTTTTGGGTATAAATATGTATAAATTCAGGTAGTACTAATTTATGATTATATATGAATATACGTATATATAAATATAATAAGTTTAATTATATATAAATATACGAAAATTACTATAAATATAAATAGTTAAATATACATAATATTTAATTATACTGCAATATATATTGTATTATTTTCCATTCCTTGAAAATATTTTAATATATGGCAATATAAACAAAAATCTATTTCAAGTCTTTGGCAATGCTTGAGATTGAAGTTATTTATCTTTAAGTTTGAAAAGCAAAAGCATTAACCAGCTGTGAAGCAGCTTTAAGAGAGACGGCAAGGTCAGCAATAAAAATGCTCGCGTCAAAGAGAGGCTTTGCGCTCAATGTTTACAACAGCAGCATTATATTAATAAAGAGAACAAAAGCTCACTTACAGCATGTTCCCGCGTAGAAAGATCTTTCTCAGCTGGTATATGTGTGGGTGTGTGTGTGTTGCTGCAAAGCTGTGGAATTTAAGCTGAGCTTGCGTGGCCTGACAAAAAGCTCACTGCTACAGCGCATATAAGCTTTAAGCTTTTATGCTTAATATAGAAAATATAAATATAAACAACAAAATTTTATTTATTTAACATTAATGCTGAACCATGATTATGGTACTCGCAAATTATGCATCTTCATGCTAATTGATTCCATTGAATTGATCACATTAATTTCAGGGGTATTTGTATTATTTGATTCTCTTTGATTTTACATAACACCACCTTGAAAATTAATACACTCAACTTCAATGCAATATTTTGGCTCAAACATACATGAATTTACAATTAACAAATCTTGCGTTGCAACATGTAGTGGCTGAAGGCCCAAAAATTAGACAAAAAGAAACAAACACTTTACACTAAAAGACATTCACAAACAAAAACATATTGGACAGGCGACGTCATCCATAGGGTTATGTTGAGGTTGGTTGTTCCCAGAAATAAGGCACAGCAGCACACACAATCCTGGCCAGATCACCAAGCACAACGAGCGGTCTTAAATATTTAGCACTCAATTGGCCGCATCTGGGCAGATTTCCACAAATTATTCCACTCCTAATTGTGGGCTTGCATCGCTTCGCAAGAACACTCCACAATGACGATCAGCTGTTCGTTGCTGAGTTTAAAAGCTCATGTAAAAGCTTTTATGTATGTGGCTGCATTAAGCCAAGAAAAAGGGCTTTATATTCAAGCCTAAGTGCCGACTCTGATTTTGAAATTTAAATAAAACCAAAATCGAACATTAATGGAAAATTACAAAAAAAATTACCGGATTTTCAATTAAGATATTTACCCTTATTGGAATAGGCACTGTGTTGAGAATTTTATTACTTTTGGTTTCTCCTGGTCGTCGTTGTTGTTGTTTAGCTGCCAATATGGCCATTAATGTGCACTTTAAAGGCAATGAAAAACGACAAAACAGCATCAACAAAGTAACCACAGAGGAAAAAGATATTAATACTCACAAGAAAGGCTTTTGCAATCTGCAATCACTTTATGACTTTAACTATTTAGCACTTTATCTTTATTAAATTTTATATTAAAATTAATTAATAAGCGGAGCTTAATCACGCACAACTTGACTCATTGACGACCACGAGGAGAAGAAATGATTGGGCCTAGAAGAAATCTAATTTTCCGGAAATCTCTTTTCTCCTATCCTTGACATTCACAAGGGTCTGTCAAATCTTTGAAATCCATTGTTGGGTACATTTATCTTTTGTTTGTTTTGTGCCCAATATGAACCTCACCCCTAGATGGCGCTAACAATTCTACTTAACAAACAAAGTACATTTAACATTAAAATACATATAAGAACGGCATGCTAAATACATAGAATAAACTACAAAAATTTAATAATAATAAATATAGAAGTTAATAAATATAATACATTTAGGTTATGCTATTTTGTGACGTATCTACCGCTTTGGTCGGTGCAAAAGTACTGCATACCCGCGATACAGATACAAAAAAAAACTATTGCCTACTTTCAGGCTGTTCTGAAAATTTCAACGACAATCGACCTCTACAATCCCCCCTGCCAAAATCACACTTTGGTGTTGAAATACCAAAGGGTGTTACTCGCTTGGAGGACCTGCTATATATGGACGGATTTATTGCTTTATGTCCTTCGCATGATACTTTCCGATAAATCTACCTTGGGCATCCTCTAGCTCATAATAGCTATTACCGAGCTTACGTTTGATTCGGGATTTTACGAATGTTGGTGCTAATTTTGCGTTAAAGCCTTTTGCAAAGTTGCTTTGCTGAAAATTTCGTCTATAGACCTCTTGACCAACTTTAAAATCAACTTCACGACTCCTAAGATTATACAGTTTTTCGTTTCGTTGATGCTGCTGTTGAATAACATTCTGAGCAGTTTTCCTAATTAAATCAAATGAGTCTTCACGATCAAAACTAATTGTACGGTCTTCTAATAGCTGTAGGTTTCGCAAGAGTGGATACGTGTTACCATTCGTTATCATGTGCTGTCCAAATGCAACACGATAGGGACTGTTGTTGATGGCTGAATGCATACTTGATCGTAATGCACAGCTTATGTGGCTAAGCTGCTCATCCCAATTAGTTTGGTCTGGTCTAATATAAGCTTTGATGGCAGCAATAACAGATCGGTTCACACGCTCAGACGCATTTGCCTGAGGTGCGTGCACGGCTGTATAAAAGTGTTGAACATTATAGTTCTGCAACAAGGTATTAAATTGGTGAGACTTAAATTGTACTCCGTTGTCGGACACGATTATCTCGGGTACACCAAAGCAATGGAATATCTCTTCTTCCATGAAACGAATTATGGCATCCGTTGTAAATTTCTTTACGGGCTTAAGAAACGGATACTTTGAGAGATGATCTAATACAACAAAGATTCCAATATTTCCTGATTTGCTTCGAGGATATGGACCCAAAAAATCAACAAAAAGCTTCTGAAACACTCGCTGCGTTTCTTTCACTGGTCCTAGTGGCGGTCGTAACGGACGATTAGGGTGTTTAGTACATTTGCAAATAGCACAGCCGTTTACAAATGCCTTAACGTCGTTAACAAGATTTGGCCAATAATAATAGCGTCGAATTTTCTCGAGCGTTTTATTAATGCCACTATGGGATGCTAACGGATGTTCGTGATTTTGTTTGAGCACTTCTACAACAAGATCTTTTGGAACCCACAGCTTCCAACACAGGTCGTCTGCAATTTGATCACCAGTTGCGTGTTCTGCGCGACGATAAATGAAATTATCGATGACTTTAACGTCTGGTAGCTGTGTTTGATTTGCTATAATTTTGTCCTTCAGATCCTGATACTCTGCTGACTTGAATTGCTCAGACTGTAGGTCTATCAACGTATCTACACTAATTTCTGACAAGTCCTCAGTGTGAACACGAGATAGAGCGTCCGGGACAATATTTTGGCTGCCTTTGCGGTGAAAAATCTTAAAAGAAAACCCTTGCAGTTTAAGAGCCCATCGAGCCAACCTAGAACTTAAGTCCGATTGGGACATAAGCCATTTTAAGGAGGCATGATCTGTATGTATGGAAAATTCGTGGCCTTCAACATATGCTCGAAACTTTTTCACGCACATAATGGCTGCTAAACATTCTTTTTCCGTAACAGAATAATTCCTCTGACAATGATTCAACTTGCGAGACATGAATGCGATTGGAACGTCATTTCCATCGCTATTCTTTTGCATTAACACGCCTCCAACTCCTGTATGGCTGGCATCGCAGTGAATTTCAAATGGGAGAGAAAAATCAGGGCTATGTAACACAGGAGCCGTACAAAGCTGTTCCTTTAAGTGTTCGAACGCCTTCTGTGCTTCGTCAGACCAACCAAAGGTGCGACGCTGCTTGAGAGTGTCGGAAATAGGGGCAGCAATCTCGGCATAATTTCTAATAAATTTATGATACCACCCGGTGGTTCCTAGAAATCTACGCACTTGCTTGACCGATCGGGGCACTGGAAACTCTCGAATGGCTGCAACTTTGTCGGGATCAGTCTGAATTGTTCCATGTCCAATGACGTGTCCTAAGTACTTTACCTCCTTGAGGCAAAATTTACTTTTCTCCACATTAATTGTGAGACCTGCTTGGGATAATCTATCTGCTAACGCCTTCAAAACCAAAATGTGTTTCTCAAATGACTCCGAAATCACCAACAAATCATCAAGATAAATGAATATTTCATTTCTCAGACTTGGCGGGATAACTTTGTCCATTAGTTTTGACATTGTCTGGGGAGCATTAGATAATCCAAATGGCATGACTGTAAACTGATACAGCGGTCTTCCTGGCACTGTAAAGGCAGTTTTCTCACGAGCTCTGGGAGTAAGCGGAATTTGCCAATAAGCATCTTTCAAGTCAATGCTCGAAATGAATTGGGCTTTTGGAAGTCTGCTCAATATACCGTCAATGAGCGGCATCGGATATGCATTTTTGATAGTTATATCATTGACTTTGCGGCTATCAAGACAAAGGCGAACTTTGCCTGGCTTTCGGACAATAACGACAGGTGAAGACCACGGACTATCAGACTCTTCAATAACGCCAAGTGCTATCATCCTATCGAGCTCATCGTACATCAGTTTCTCGACTGCAGGCGACACTGCGTAATGACGTTGTTTTATTGGTCGAGATTCTGTAACCTCAATGTCATGTGTAAGCCAGTTCGTCTTTCCTAAACCTTTTTCGGCAAATGACGGAAATAGTTTTATAGTTGTTATTAGCTCCTTTTGCTGTATCTCAGACAAAGATATCTGTAAAGGATCCTCGAAATTAAGGGCTGCCAAATTGTTAGCATTTTCTTTGTTCATCAAAAATAATGGCAATAAGTTAAAACTCCTCCAAAAATCAATGCCTAGATACAACTCTTGCGCTAAGGATGGTACAAGATAAATACATAATCGTTTTGTCTCACCGCGAAAACAAACTGACGTGGAAATTCTACCTAAAATGTTTTGACCTTTTCCATCCGCAGTACGAACAAAAGCATGCATAGGTTTGAAGTCTTTGTGAGTTTGGGCCAATTCTTGCGCAAAGTTTCCTCCTATGCAGCTTATTGAGGCACCAGTGTCCATTAGTCCACTGATACTTCTGCCAAATATCGTGACTTCAGCATATGGTCGCAGATCATTACAATTATCAACTACTGACGATAGGACTGCTTTGCGAATATCCTTGCAACATTTACGAAATGAATCTCTGCGCTTATGATCACGAGTTTTAGATTTAAATTCTGGACAAGAAATAGGCTGCTTCTGCTCACGATTATGTAAAGGAAGAGCTGGGATTTGAGTCATGTCTGGGTTATTTGAGAGTAAACTTGAACTCTCACAAGTTACTCTGTGTTTGTGGCTTTCGATACAAGTTTGCGTGCACTCGTCAACGGTGCACGAGTCTGTCCGTTTTTTGACATGGCACATCTGCGGCACGACGGTTTGTAAGTATCGCGCTTGCCACAACCATAGCAGAACACTGTGCGCTCTGCTTCGCATTCCTGATAGGGATGGCCTTGCTTGCCACAATTCCAACAGGAAAGAGAAACTGCCTCCACATCAAACGTTTCCACTTCATCACTCTCTGACTCTGTGACTATTTCTGATTGCACAGAAACTTCGCTAACGTGTGGTCGTGGAATAAATCGTCTATTTGAAGAAGTGGGCTTTACAGAGTTTTGCAAGAATCTCTCACGCTTGCGTACAAATTGTCGTAACTGTACGATGTTGTGGATTGGCACATACAAGAGCTCATGTTGTATTTCAGTCAACAAATTTGCTCGTAGTGCTTCCAGCAAAGACTGTTCAGACATTGGCTGATCAAGTCTATCAGCTAGAGCAACAATACCTTCGTAGAAGTTGTCAAATGTTTCGCTCGGCTTTTGCTTTCGTTGTGAAATAGCTGTTCGAATCTCTAAATCTGTTCGTCCATCTGCAAACTGAGATCTGAGAGCGATACATAGATCAATCCATCGGACAACTGACACACTTCTGTGATACCTCCAGTACCACTCACTAGCGCTACCCTCGAAAAGATTGCTCGCATACTTTGCTAGCAATTCAAAATTACCATCTAACGTTTGATTGGTAAGAGCTTCGACGCGATACAAAAAATCATCTACTGCCATAGCAGAATGACCTGAAAATCGCAATTTCCAGTTATAAATGATCTGACTTATCTTGTCAGGGCGCAAATTATGTGACTGTTGGGACTCTGGCGGAAAAGATTGACTGTTCTGAGTATTGGGTGTTCGATTTGGCATATCTGCTCCTTCTCTATTCGGCACTCTAAACAGTTGCTCAAAAGATTGATGTTGTCTAGCTGGAGAAGACTGCCTGTTAGCAAACTGGTCTCTATCAGTTGTAGGAGGAACTGACGCTTGAAGTGTCAGTCTTTGAAATCCTGTTTCAATTGCCTGGGTTAATAATTGAGTATGCTGAGCTAGCGCAGCTGAAACTGCTTCAGCAATACTTTGCTGTAAGTTTGCAACTGGAGCTGCAGAAGTAGACGCAGCTGGATCTGTAGTCACAGCTGAATCTCGTTGTGCATCCTGCTGACTCATTTCTGAAATATCCTGCTGACTTGCAGCTTGAACTAGCTGTTGTTGCTGTGCTCGTGCCCTTGATCTGGTCATAGATACCGATCTAGATTGTTCTCTAGCAATCTGAGCAGCAGCTAACTCTTCAGATAAACTTAGAGTTGACTTGCTAAGTGCAGTTCTACACACTGGACAGACTTTTCTATTTCCAGTACGTGTGTTGAAGCACGAGTGATGGAAATAATGATTACAGCTCGTAGTCAAAAGTTGAGCAGGATATTCTACTTCCTTTGTGCATACACAACAATAAGTTTCGTTATCCTGTCTCTGATATGGAGTGTCACTACTTCTATTCAACGGCATAGTATAACTGTATTATTATTTATTGCTAAACGTACGATATTCTAATAATACAAAAGACTGAAACGATAAATAAACAAAATAACTCACAAATATAACAATATATCATAAACAAATTTTTGGAACCACACAACATTTAACAACAAGGCATTAAAACTGGCTCTCTCGCTCCGACCGGATAGTTTCGCAGAGGTGTTTGGGAGATGCATTTACCAAGGAACCTTTCCCAGCTCTTGGAAAGTCCAAAATTTGGTGCTCATTCCAAAACCAGGTAAACCCCCGGAGCTGCCATCATCATACCGCCCTATCTGCCTGATTGATACGGCTGGTAAAGTGTTGGAGCGACTGATATGCAGTAGGCTAGAGCAAGCTATTCGAGATGCAGGTGATCTTTCCCCTCTGCAATACGGCTTTCGTAAAGCTCGGTCGACGGTTGACGCTATCGCCAGAGTAACCAGCATTGCCAAAAATGCAATTCAAGGCAGCAGATGGCGAGGAGGCAGTAAAAAGTACTGTCTAGTTGTGACACTCGACGTTAAGAATGCATTCAACTCGGCAAACTGGAATCGCATTCTTGAGTCTCTCCGAGGCTTCAACACGCCGAGTTACCTGATGTGCATCATAGCTGATTATTTTCGCAATCGGGTACTGCACTACCGTACGGATGCAGGGAAGAGGAGCTACAGAGTGTCCGGAGGAGTTCCACAGGGCTCGGTTCTCGGACCATTACTATGGAACGTCATGTACGACGGTATCCTAAGGCTGGAGCTTCCTGAGAACGCCACCATAGTGGGCTTTGCCGACGACATAGCACTTGTCGTCACCGCTAAACACCTTCCAGAGGCGGAATTGCTATGCAGTGCAGCAGCTGCAGCTATCAGGGATTGGCTAAATTCTGTTGGCCTTCAACTTGCTGACCACAAGACCGAAGCTGTCCTCATAAGCAGCAGAAAGGTCGTCGAGGTAGCCCACATAAACCTGGGGACAGCCACCATAGCTTCAACCAGAGCAATTAGGTACCTCGGAGTTTTAATAGATACGCGGCTAAGCTACAGGGAGCATCTTGAGCACATTGGCAGAAAAGCAGCAGCAATCGGACATGCATTAAACCGAATAATGCTGAACACCCGCGGGCCTAAGCAAGGGCGCAGGCTGCTACTACAGAATGTAGTCAAAGCAACAATGCTGTACGGAGCCCCGGTCTGGGCGCACGCAATGCAAGTCAAGTCCTACCGGAGGGGCCTGCAGTCGACCTACAGGCTCGGTGCTCTCAGAGTATGTAGCGGTTTCCGGACTATCTCTGAAGATGCGGCTCTGGTAATTGCGGGAATGGTGCCACTTGACCTGCTGTCTACGGAGAGGGCTGCCATTCATAATGAGAAAAGCAGGGAGCACCCCATTGGACACCGCCAGATTGTCAAAGCAGCGAGGGAAGAGAGCCTGAGGGAATGGCAAACCAGGTGGGATGCCTCATCGAAAGGTCGGTGGACACGTCGACTCATCCACGATCTGGGAAGGTGGCTTAGTCGCAAATTCGGCTTCGTCAACTTTCACTTGACGCAGCTATTGAGCGGACATGGGTGCTTTCGGAGCTACCTCCACAGATTTGGACACGAAGGTGATCCATACTGCCTATGGTGCTATCCAGAGGAGGAAGAGACTGCTGAGCACATCCTGTTCACCTGCCGAAGATTCACTAGTGAGAGGGACGAATTGGAAGCGACTGTTGGAGCACAACTCACAGTAGACAACGTGATAAGCTGCATGCTTGAGAAGGAGGAGAACTGGTCTGCGGTATGCACGTTCGCAGCTCGAGCAACCACAAAGCTGCGCCAACTGGAGAGAGAGCGCAGAAGGAACGCAGTCAACGGTGGGGCATATTAAAATGCTCGCCCAGGATCCCGCGAAGCCTTGCCCCGCGGAATAGTACCGCGAGATCTTATGGGCCCCTTAGTCTAGTCTACGTTTATTTTTTTCCTCTGTATCTACTTGTCTAGTCTCCTATCTTTAAATATCTGTTCCTTGTTTATTTGTGTACTTTACCGAAATAAAAAAAAAAAACACAACATTTATCCGAGAAAAAGTTTGTTGACAACTACTATTCGATGTAGATCAAGAAAGGGGAACAAAAAGACAATAGGAAATCTTAGTATAAGTAATTTCAAATATAGCGGCAAGTACTAGTAGCTCTAAGCCACTAACTTGTTTCCAGCGAATATTGAAGCTACTACCAAAATTCGGAGAGTGGTTGTTTTACAGACTAACTTACACTCGTGCCCACGCAAAGATCACGACAATGCTTGTTTGCTGCGAACAACGAAATTAAAGGGATAGCATTTGAAATTGAAAGGCAATTTTTAACAATACATCAATCAACACCTTAGTGCAGAAGTTATTGTTCCAGGAAAAAAAAATATAGACAAGAGAAACGCACCAGCAAAAGGGAACTATATTCTTCCGGCAATAGCCTGCAGTATTAATTATTAATTAGTATTGCTGAAATTACTGTAAAAGAGTGAATTTAAAGATGACTTCATGGCTAGTTTTGTGCATCTACTTTTTATGTTTCTGTCTAGCGGCAGGTCGTAGCTCACATCCACGAATAAACCTGTTTCCAGCTTAGACTCTTCATGACAGTATACGCAAAGGAAATATCGTAACTATGTGTTCTTAGTGTTCGGCTATACAGCTATTTTGAAGCTAGTATAGTTCCTGAACATCTCACAACAGCACATATGTTTTGAATATTAGTAAGACGGGGGCTTAAAGTCATTTTGAAACTATTAAGGCATCCAACATCTAAATATTCAAAACTAGGGCAAGGGAGGAAAATATAGGAAGGATATGGGCAAAAAGGATATCAAAGTCAAAAGCATATGCATGTGTATGCATAGTTTGTTGGTGTTGTTGGACTTTATCAAAATTTCTTAAGTCGAGGACAAGTCAGCCTAGTGCATCATAATACTTGTAATAAAATGTTGCTCCGATTTGTAAATCTACATGATTTACAAGCACGCTAAACCTGGCTCCACGTCTGGGCGCCAAATAAAATAATTATAACTGTAACGAGTAACGAAGGAAAATCTTCGGGCAATGAAGCTGGTGTTCGTATAACGGACCGAAGGAGTACGCGCTTGCAATCGGCTACTTTCTGGTCGGATGGGTGTGGGTAGACTAGCTTAGCCTTCACGTTATGCTGCTTCGCTCCTTATTATAACCTCTTATTAATTTCGCGTACTATTTTTAGAGAAGGGGGAAAGAGAAAAGGAAGGGGATCAATAGGATAGGAAGGATGCCATGAATACCAGAGAGGAAACAAAAGGGACAGTAATGGGATCTAAAATCGACAACGGACTTCTTCTTTATATTTGCACTTAACTTGTGCAATCGCCCTCCCAACCATGATCCTAAAGAGCCAAAAAAAATATAAGGATCCCTAAAAGAAGTCCAGTGTCAACTAGCCTATCTCATCTAAATGCTGCATGGTTCCAAAATAACGACAAATTAGCAAATAAATAACATTATAAACATTTTAATAGTATTTAACAATATATGGGACGATATTCATAACGAGAGAAAGAATTATTAAAAACAAAACAAATTCATATTCGACTTTCACTTCGCAAATTTGTGTCGAATGATGGCAATAATTTTTGGGTATAAATATGTATAAATTCAGGTAGTACTAATTTATGATTATATATGAATATACGTATATATAAATATAATAAGTTTAATTATATATAAATATACGAAAATTACTATAAATATAAATAGTTAAATATACATAATATTTAATTATACTGCAATATATATTGTATTATTTTCCATTCCTTGAAAATATTTTAATATATGGCAATATAAACAAAAATCTATTTCAAGTCTTTGGCAATGCTTGAGATTGAAATTATTTATCTTTAAGTTTGAAAAGCAAAAGCATTAACCAGCTGTGAAGCAGCTTTAAGAGAGACGGCAAGGTCAGCAATAAAAATGCTCGCGTCAAAGAGAGGCTTTGCGCTCAATGTTTACAACAGCAGCATTATATTAATAAAGAGAACAAAAGCTCACTTACAGCATGTTCCCGCGTAGAAAGATCTTTCTCAGCTGGTATATGTGTGGGTGTGTGTGTGTTGCTGCAAAGCTGTGGAATTTAAGCTGAGCTTGCGTGGCCTGACAAAAAGCTCACTGCTACAGCGCATATAAGCTTTAAGCTTTTATGCTTAATATAGAAAATATAAATATAAACAACAAAATTTTATTTATTTAACATTAATGCTGAACCATGATTATGGTACTCGCAAATTATGCATCTTCATGCCAATTGATTCCATTGAATTGATCACATTAATTTCAGAAGTATTTGTATTATTTGATTCTCTTTGATTTTACATAACACCACCTTGAAAATTAATACACTCAACTTCAATGCAATATTTTGGCTCAAACATACATGAATTTACAATTAACAAATCTTGCGTTGCAACATGTAGTGGCTGAAGGCCCAAAAATTAGACAAAAAGAAACAAACACTTTACACTAAAAGACATTCACAAACAAAAACATATTGGACAGGCGACGTCATCCATAGGGTTATGTTGAGGTTGGTTGTTCCCAGAAATAAGGCACAGCAGCACACACAATCCTGGCCAGATCACCAAGCACAACGAGCGGTCTTAAATATTTAGCACTCAATTGGCCGCATCTGGGCAGATTTCCACAAATTATTCCACTCCTAATTGTGGGCTTGCATCGCTTCGCAAGAACACTCCACAATGACGATCAGCTGTTCGTTGCTGAGTTTAAAAGCTCATGTAAAAGCTTTTATGTATGTGGCTGCATTAAGCCAAGAAAAAGGGCTTTATATTCAAGCCTAAGTGCCGACTCTGATTTTGAAATTTAAATAAAACCAAAATCGAACATTAATGGAAAATTACAAAAAAAATTACCGGATTTTCAATTAAGATATTTACCCTTATTGGAATAGGCACTGTGTTGAGAATTTTATTACTTTTGGTTTCTCCTGGTCGTCGTTGTTGTTGTTTAGCTGCCAATATGGCCATTAATGTGCACTTTAAAGGCAATGAAAAACGACAAAACAGCATCAACAAAGTAACCACAGAGGAAAAAGATATTAATACTCACAAGAAAGGCTTTTGCAATCTGCAATCACTTTATGACTTTAACTATTTAGCACTTTATCTTTATTAAATTTTATATTAAAATTAATTAATAAGCGGAGCTTAATCACGCACAACTTGACTCATTGACGACCACGAGGAGAAGAAATGATTGGGCCTAGAAGAAATCTAATTTTCCGGAAATCTCTTTTCTCCTATCCTTGACATTCACAAGGGTCTGTCAAATCTTTGAAATCCATTGTTGGGTACATTTATCTTTTGTTTGTTTTGTGCCCAATATGAACCTCACCCCTAGATGGCGCTAACAATTCTACTTAACAAACAAAGTACATTTAACATTAAAATACATATAAGAACGGCATGCTAAATACATAGAATAAACTACAAAAATTTAATAATAATAAATATAGAAGTTAATAAATATAATACATTTAGGTTATGCTATTTTGTGACGTATCTACCGCTTTGGTCGGTGCAAAAGTACTGCATACCCGCGATACAGATACAAAAAAAAACTATTGCCTACTTTCAGGCTGTTCTGAAAATTTCAACGACAATCGACCTCTACAGCGTTGTGAACAATTTTGGTTGCGTTGAAGGTCCGGCTAGAAGAAGATCATTTAGTAAATAGCCAGAGGTAGATTTAGCTGTCCCGTCAAAGACAACAAGCAGCTTGGTTGTTGTGCTATCCATTTTATGAACGCAATGATGTGGCAGATAATATTGAGGAAAGATAGACTGCTTGTTGGCCAATTCGAGATATTCCTTAAGAAAGGCAGAATATTGCGACTTTAGAATAGAATCATTTGCAAGTTTCTTCTCAAGTGACTTAAAACGCTGCAAGGCACGCTCATAAGAGTCTCCGAGAGAATCGAAGTTAGTTTTGGCTGGTAAACGAACCGAATATTGCCCAGAGCTAAGCCGGGGGAATCCCTTTTGGAATAGCTGCTCGCAGAGCAAGTCATCATCTGATATAGACGCCGCCGAGCCACAGCAATGATCCACTTCCCAAAATCGATTGACGATGTCGGACAACGCTTTACTCTCTGAGTGCTGAGCCGACTCCATGCGAGATGCAGTTAAAATTGACAATTTTGATTTTGCAGCAGATAGATTTTCTGCTACAATCCAACCGAGTCGTGTCTTCTGCAAAAATGGTAGATTTTCCGCTAATTTAATCTGCCCAACACAGAGAAGAACGTAGAATAGACCTGCACCAATGAGTAGGTCAATTCGTTGACTTTTGTAGAAAAGCGGATCGGCGAGGTGAATGTTGCTTGGCAAGTTAAATTGTGAAGATTTTATGTCGAAATGAGGGTGATATCCAGTAATGGTGATAAGAGGCGTTTCGAGATTGCAATTGAATATCAATAGCGTTATCAGATGAGACTGTGGATTCTCCAAGACCTGATATCAAGATGCCGGAACGATGAGGTTTAAGCTGAAGAAGATTTGCGAAGCGAGATGTAACCAAGTATGGCTCGGCAGGGCACAAGCACACCAGAACAATTTCTTATATAAACAACAACAGTAGCTAGCAGCACGTATTCGGACTGATTTTGGGCTTCAGGCGGAGCTGTAGTCGGAGCCGTTCAAACAAGCGCCGATGCACGCTGAGTTTGGGAATCAGATGGAGGTTGCGCAACGACAGTGGCAGTGTTGGAATCCATATGGAGCAAGGAGTGATGTTTGGACTGACAATGCCTACAGTGCCCAGACTTGCACTGTTGCAGTCAAAGCCAAGAATCGTGTGCATTTAAACAAATAATGATCGTTACCGTTGCATAAAGTACATGAGGAGCTAGTCGAAGATATGAGCGCATTTCGATTTAATTTAGGTTTTCCCACCTGATAGCTGGGTGTTGGATCTACCGCAGCGTTTTCCAAATTTTCTCTCATCATGCATCTCTTTTCCAAAAACGTTGACATATCCGTCCACTTGGGCAGCTTATTCGTTGGCAGAGCCTCCTCCCATTTCAAACGCATGGTTTGATCCAGTTTTGAAACGACGAGATGAATCAGCATTCCATCGGTGATCTCCTGAGCTGTTGCCACCGCGTTTAATGAACGCAAATGAGCTTGAACTTTGTCGCTCAATTAGCACAAGCTGCTTGCAGAGCCCTTCCCAACACTTGGAAGCCCAAAAATCGCCCCAACGTGTGCCTGAAATTGTAACAATTTATTATCAAAGCGTTTGATTAACATATCCAAAGCTGTGTCATAGTTATCAGATGTGAGCTTCAGAGAGCGAATAGTCTCCAGAGCAGCGCCTTCCAAACATGATCGCAAATGCTGAAATTTCTCCAACTTTGTGAGTTTCTCGTTATTCCCGACTACATTTTTGTACATGGCATAAAAGTCCAGCCATTCAGTGTAGACGCCCGAAAACCGCAACAGTTGAAACTCTGGAAGCCTGGTGCTCCGGGAAACTAGTCGAAATGTTCCGCTTTGCTCATCCGCGACGTTTCGAATCACAGTTGAGTTGACCACTGACGATTTGCAATGCCGAGTGAGCTCACGGGCTAGTCTTGACTTTACTTCACAATAAATTTGATCGAATTCGAGTCGAGCGTCAGAAGCCAATTCCATTAAGTTGAGCTTCTCTAGAGCACACCAAGATCTATCATAGTAGGCATGCAAGTGATCTACAATATCAATGCGCGCCTCCAAATCAAACTCATCAAAATGCGAAAGGTCTTCCGATTTTAAAAAATCATTTAATGCCACAACTTGCCGCAACACGGAATCTGATTTTGCTTTATAAAAGTCAATGTCATTTGAACCCGCGGGAGCATTGTCAGAGACCGCTGTGTTATTTGGCATTTTAGTCGATTTTGAATTCACTGTACTGAACTGTGCCGTATAGAAGCAGTTGCAACTTATATATATACTTTGTATGCACTTTAACCGTATACCGAATCTATATGTAAGCACTGCACCAGAGCAACTATTTTTATGTACTGAAAAGGAAGTGTTTATGCCCACAGTGAACTGTAGTGCAAGAACAAACTGTTATACAATGCAGCGGCACAATGTATGCGAACACTCGTATGTGTATGTGTATATGGTATCTTATAAAAAAAACTCTTTACGAGCTAAAAGTCTAGTGACGAAATTATTTTCATGCACCAAAAAAAAACTTTGAAGGTATGCCTAAGAGCCCTTCAAAAAACCTTTTCATCGATATATAGATCATATCTGTAGCTTCTATCGCTTGGATGCTATGAGGGTTTAGCGGTTTTTAGCGATTTCCCGCTAAACTAGCTATTTTTCGAAAAAGTCGTAGAACAAACGTTTCTATATTTTTGAGCAGGAACAAGTCCTCATTCAAACATTTAAGCTAAATCAACGCTTTCATAGAAACAAACAAACAAACAAACAGACTGAATTTTCAACTCGTTTTGAGAAGGGCACCAAAAATATCAATTTTAATAATCTTCTGAACCAGTGATTGGATTTTGATGATCAAGGTGTCATTCGACGCGAAATTTTGATTAGAATAGTAAAAAATTAAAAAAAAAATCAAAAATGATTCAAAGGCCCCATTAGCTCCAATCATTTAAATTTTGCCCCTCACGATTACACCTGTTTATCTCACGAACCAGGTGAGTTTCCAAAAGTCTTAGTATGCACATTTTTAAGTTAAATTTATACCTTTCGATCGGTATATAACTCGACCTGATCGGACAGTCGTAGCAAATTTTCAATTCTTCCTTTATATGCTAGTCGCCTTCGCACCCTTCGTGCTGCTTTCGTCACTAGCGCGGACTGCCGTCCGCAGTGATGTATACAGCTTTGTGACCGAATTGTGCACAAAGCGTGGGTGATAAATATTAACGATATAATATTACCCGAAACGAAAACTATTGCGAACAACAAAAAATTCACGTCGGGGTCACCAATGTTTAGAGGGTTCACTATTTTGTGAAACCCTTTTAGCGAATTATAAAATGAAATATGCGAAATTAAATAAGACGTGTGCGTTCGATTTAGTAGCGATGCGTGGGTGCGTGTATTGCTTTTTGATTACAGAGATCGACTGACTGATATTAACGTTACAAGATGCTGCACAAGCTCGCAAATTAAATTAAAGAGAGTTGGTTTACAGATCATATGCTTATGTATATGTACAGCTTTGAGTTTTTCAGATTTTAAGTACGTTGACATATTTTAGCAAATAATAGCATAATTAGAGTAAGTGCAATAGATAATTTTAGTTCTGCTCCCGACACACATTTTCCGACCGATTGTTCATTTGGAAGCTATAAAATATTGTAATCCGATTTTGAATAAATTTGGTCAAAATGTAAATAACCTAATAACACTTGTTACTAGCGAGATTGGTTAAGACACGTTGAGAAAAAACTAGTGGACGGTGCTACAGTCGAGCATAATCGACTGTCGGAGACCCCGTACTTACTATGGAAAAAAAGTTTTTCATACTAAGACTTGATTTTCAACTGATTGTTTCTATAGTGGTCCGATCCAAAATCTAAAACAAACCCGATCTGCTTGCAATATAGACGAACCTACATACCAAGTTTGGAGTCTCTAGCTCTTATAGTCTCTGAGATATAGGCGCTCTTACAGACGGACAGTCGGACAGACGGACATGGCTATATCGACTCGGCTGTTGATGCTGATTAAGAATATATATACTTTATGGGGTCTGCCACGCCTCCTTCTGCCTGCTACGCACATTTTTTTTGTGACAAAGTTAATAGACCCCTTTACTTTTTTAAAGTACGGGGTCTATAAATGTGTGTAACAGAACTTATTTTTCGACGGATTGTTCCTATGGAAGCTATAGGATTTGGTAGCCGATTTTGACCAAATTTAGTCAGGATGCAAGAGACAGTTCCAAACATAAAGTCAGTGAGTTTGGTTCAGATATCTTCAGAAACTAAGAAGTTTTTCATACTAAGGGTTATTTTCATCCGATTGTTCCTCTGGAAGCTATAGGATATGGTAGTCCGATTTCGTTAAAACTTTACCAAATTTTATTTAAATATTGGCATGTAGTACCTTCCGTAGAGTTATCTTCAGAAATAAAAAAGTTTTCCATACAACAACAAATTTTTTTTACACAAATGGCTTGGGGTGACCTTTGACCCGTTTTTGGGTCCATCAAATGAACTCCGATTTTTCATTGATATTGAAAATTCATAAGAGTTTTTATGAACAATTTATTTAATATTATTTATTAAATAAACGAAAAGTGGTGGCTTTTAAAATGAAGACTGCGACAGCGATTTCGTGCGTAATTTATAATTGTATTTCGACAACTGACAACTTCATTTTCTTAAGCCTAGCTTTACCCTACGGTGGCGAAGCGAGGCGAATTCGCGCTCAAAACGAATGACGAAAGCTTTATTGCGCTCTCGCTTCGCTCTAAGCCTAATTAACCCTAAACTTCATAAAAAATCAACAACTAACTTAAACTAGGAAAAAGATAATAAAAATATAAAAAAAATACGCCGAAGTGCGGCGACATCGGCCCCCATGAAGCCCTGTGCTTCATCCAACTGGAAGCCGCGCCAGCTTGTGGATAGGCCTCTTAAACCTTCCTCCGGTTGCCGTCCTGACATCAGCGACGCGAACGGCGCCGTCCTCTCCCCGATGTACCGCCGTGATTCTGCCGATCAGCCACTTCTGAGGCGGCAGATTGTCCTCGGCGACGACCACCAGCTCTCCAACGACGACGTCTGGCGTGCGATGGTGCCACTTGCTCCTGGCTTGGAGTCCCAGTATGTACTCCTTGGACCATCGCCGCCAGAACTGTCGCTTGAGCGACGAGACAGCTCGCCATCGACTTAAGCAGGTCAGGCCCTGCTGGTCCGGGGCCCCTCCTGCTGGCATCGCGGTCAATGGGCCTCCCACGAGTGCGTGGCCCGGTGTCAGTGCCTCGCCGTCGCTGGGGTCGTCGCTTAGAGCTCCTATTGGCCGCGAATTGAGCACGGCCTCCACTGCGACGAGCGTCGTCTGCAGCTCCTCTGCCGTCAACAGCAGGCTGCCTACCGTCCGTAGGAGTAGGTGCTTTGCAGACTTCACACCTGCCTCCCACAGACCCCCGAAGTGCGTAGCCCTGGGCGGTATGAACGCAAATTCGCATCCGTTTCTTGATGCGAATTCGTTGATTGCGTCCGCCTCCTCCTCTACTCGGGCCCGCAACTCCCGAAACTGGCGACTGGCTCCGACGAAATTCGTCGCGTTTTCGCAATGGACGGTCTGTGGGACTCCTCGACGGCCGACGAACCTTTGAAAAGCCATTAGAAATGTATTAGTCGATAAATCGGATACTAGTTCTAAGTGAACCGCTTTGGAGGCGAAGCAAACAAAAAGTGTGATGTACGATTTATACGTTGGCTTTCCACGCATTCGAAAGGTCGTGCTAACTGGGCCACAAAAATCAACGCCACAAATCGAAAATGGGCGGAGTGCTCGGAGTCGGTCTGCTGGCAAATTGCCCATTATTTGGGTTAGCAGACGAGGCTTGCATTTAAAGCAAGGGATGCAGGATCTCACTGTCTGACGACAGACCTCTTGAGCGTTGACTAACCAAATTCGCTCACGAAGAAGACTCACGAGCGCTCTTGGGCCAGCATGACAATTCGTCAAATGCAGGTATCTAATATAGCTTCTAGCAAATTGCGAGCTTTTAGGAAGGAGCATCGGAAACTTAGCATCATATGAAAGAGGAGCATTAGCAAGTCGTCCCCCCACTCGCAATATCTTAAAGGAGCACCAAGATCCGTTATACTCATGTATAAACGGATTGAGACGCTGTAGGCTATGACCTACACGCGTGACCTTTCGAACCCTATCTATGTCATCTTTAAATTCAACTTGTTGGATTTATTTATTTTATTTATTTATTTAAAGCAAACATTGCTGCCAAAAGTTTAAAACAAATACAATATAGAATAGATATTACAATAATATAAGAATTTATAAAGAACAGAAAGCCTAAATGAACTTACAAGTTTAGTCTAATAACGTCACCGACACGATGGGGGAGTTTTATTTGCCAGTCCGGCGAGCTATGCCCCTATTCACAGCCAAGGTCTGTCAGTGGCGTTATTAGAGCCTAATTCTGGATAGGAAAAGTGAAGAATTAAAGATAGAATTAATAAATAAGACTTAATTTAAACTTAAAATTAAATGGAGAGTAAGGATGAAAAATGCAACCCGATGGGGGAAGTTTATTAGCCGGTCCGGCAAGCTCTGCCCCTGTTCACAGCTAGGGTTGGTTGCAAATTTCATAGGAAATAGAAAGTAGAAAAATATAGAAGGTCAAGTGGAAAGACAGAAGATTTAAGATCAACAGAACAAAGAAGAATATGAATAAGAGTAGAGTAGACAGAATTGAGGTGTAAGACACGAAGTTAGAGTTGGCCAGAGATGGACCGTAGGTGACAGAGAATACAAATTTTAATAGAAGACAGAGTGTGTTCCAAAGAGAACACATGAAAGAGAGAATTATAACACGTGCATAAAACACGAAAAGGATTGTGCAAAGCATAATCAGTGGTGCAAATAGGAAGAGATAATGGAAGAAAGTTTCTAGTTGGTCTACAAGGAATAGAGAAGTTAAGACGACTTAAAAGAAAAGAAGAATCAATGTTACCATTAATAAGATTATGTATAAATAATACACTAAGCATTTTTCTACGATCAGATAGTGAAGGAAGGTTTATAAGTAAAAGTCTACTGGAATAAGAAGGTAGGCGAAGATTGGGATCCCAATTTAAACTACGTAGAGCAAAGAGAAGAAATTGCTTCTGGATCGACTCAATACGGACCTCGTTGTTCCTATATTGAGGGGACCAAATACATGAGCAATATTCTAGAATAGGACGTACAAGGGATACATAAAGGAGTTTGGTAGTGAAAGGATCGTTAAATTCTTTCGACCAACGCTTTATGAATCCAAGCACGCCCTTGGCTACGTTAATGATAGAAGAAATATGAAGATTAAAGTTAAGTTTAGGATCGAATAGAACACCCAGATCTTTAACGGTGTATATACGTTGTAATGGAACATTATCAATCGTATAAGAACCAAGAAAGGGTTTTAAGCGACTAAAAGACATGAACATACACTTAGAACAGTTTAGAGGAAGATGATTAGCCAAGCACCAAAGTTGCATAGAATTAAGATCATTTTGAAGTAGATCAAGCTGAGCAGGATCGTTAAAAGACAGGATAAGTTTTACATCGTCAGCATACATTAGTATGCGAGTGTATGCAAAGCTATTGAGTCTTTCCGCAATGTTACTTGCTGTTGTAGATCTCAACGGTATTGCACACACAATGCATACAAAGTATCAAGTCTTTCCGCAATGTTAGTTGCTGTATTAGATCTCAATACTATTGTACGCAGGCCAATCCCTAAGTAAAACACTCTCGAGTTATGATTATGAACTGACATCGTTTATTGAGTTGTATGCGTTTTTAAAGGATTTCTTATGTACTAATAAACAGAGTTAGATATAGTATTAATATATTTCTGACTTCTTCCTACTTATTGTATTGTCTTATGTAATTATTTAGATAGAGTCGACAGTTGTTTTATATTACGTTTGGTTCTCTTTTACTCATTGTCTAGTCTGATCTTATCTTATGTAATAACTATTTGACACATATCTTTTACTCCTTCTTACCCTTGTGCTCTATGCTCTTATCTGCTCTACATATATTTTACTCCTTGCTCTCTATGATCTTATCTGCTCCCACATACATGCAGGCTCGCTTATGTTTATTTGATCTTTTTATTGCTGAGAACCGGGATCTCGACCCGTGTGGTAATTCTATGCCGTCGTGACCCTTTTGCGTCACTTTTGTGTTGCACATGTGGTGGCGCATTCCGAGGGCTGATTGAAAAGTATGTTCATTTATGAACATTTTGCGGGGGGCCATGCTTAAGTGGCTGTTGTTGGTGGTGATCCGAAGACTATATTAATATTTGTTTATCTATTTTACATTTCCTTATTATAAACATTGTACCTAAAGCTATCATTCCAATATTGTTTCTTAACCTTATCAAGCTATTAAGTTTTTGTTCATCTTATAATTTCTTCATATTATTAATTTCTTCTACATTATTTATTAGCTTATTAAATATGGCTTTTACTTTATTAAGTGAAATATTATTTGCTAGCTGTTTGATGTTGAATGTCATCCGCTGTTGTAATTACTTGAGAAGCGGTCAGTAAGTGCTTGTCTTGACGGGCAGTGCATCCTTCTTATAGCTGCAAGATGTCTTGTGCTGTTATTTGTAGCACTTGACTGTGTTGACTTCCGCAGGTCCATTCCAGAATTGGTTTGTTGACAACTTGAATAACCAAGTGTTTCGGGATTGCAGCTATGTCCATATGTGTTCGGCTGCTACTTGTTGAAACTCGCATGCTCGATTTTTCCATCTACTCCTGGGTGAGATTCTTCTACTCGTACAAGTGGCTATTTTGTAGGACTTGTGCTCTCGTTTTTTAATAGTACTGTCTTTCCATTTTTGCCAAAGATGTGTTTTCATTATCGATAGTAATTTCCAACGATCCGTTAACCAAATTTTCTTATCGCTTTCAGTTTCCTTCACCTCCAACATCGGTCTTCCGATTAGAAAATGACCTGGAGTCAGAATATCCTCGCATTCTTTTCCGCAGTCAATCGGATATAATGGCCGAGAGTTGATAATAGCTTCAATTGTCGCTAGCCTGTCCTCGTCCTTGAGTGTGCTGTCTCCAATTCCTCCGAAGTGAGGACTTGCCGGCGGGATAAATTGACATTCTATCCTTTCCTTTTGCACCTTTTCTTCTCGATGTTTTGTTTGCTTGGACTGCTCCTCTGTGACATTGTCCAAAGTAGTTTTATTTCTGTTCTTTGGTTTTTTCATATGCTGATATTCCTTTACCTCCGCTTCCTGTTCCGCTTGTTCCTGTTGTAGCTGCACTTGATCTGCTGAACTTTTTTGTACGGGATGGGGAACAGATTGCACATCGTCTTCCTTGCTCAATTTGTCCTTTGATTGTGTGTGTTGTTCTGTTTTCTCTTCCCTTGTCTCTGGCTCTTCAGGAGTCTCTCGTTTTTGCTCTTCATTATTTTTATCAATTTCACCACGTGTTTGTGTCTCCGGATACTTTTTCATAAATGGAATAAATCGTATTATTCGCTCACTATTTTTCCGTAATCTTTTTTCTGAGTTTAGAAAACGTTCCATCTCCCCTTTTTCCTCAATGAGCTGTTCGTAACGAATTTGCATTGATGACGTTACTTGCTCATGGGATTTCAATTCTTTGAAGATTTCTGTTATCCTATCGAAATCTTCTTTGATCTCGTCCAGATCGTTTTGGATTAGTTTTGGATTTTGTCCACAAATGTTCAATGTTCTTTCCAATGAATATATCGCTCTGTTAAATTCTTCTATCCGCATAACATGTTTCGCAATTTTCTTGTATAGTTGTGACATTATTTCATTTTGTATAGCTTGAGTTCTCCCAAAGGTTCCATCCATAAAATAATCTTCTGCCCAAAAGGATAAATTTTCCTGTAGAATCTTATCTTGTTTCTTGAACAATTCCCATTTCTCTTGAACTTTTGTTGCCCAATCCAAACTTGGGAATTTGTCCTCTTTTATTTCTTCGCCCCAGCTTTTCAATTGGGCGTATATGGCATATTGACTAACCTCCAGTGCATTGAGCTCCTCTTTAGTATACGCCATTTTGAACTATTTTATTTATTTTCTTGCGCCGCTATTCTGGGTTGTCAACTCTGACCCGCGCAGATCTTTCCCTGCGTCGTCCAGTCGCTGATTCCCACGTCGCTTTCTTCTTCAACGCCCAGATGTTGACACAATCTGGTTGATTCGTTGATTTCGTTTATTTTTAGAAACTCCTGTTTCTATTCGTTTTTCCTCTGTGACTTCGCAAAGCCACACTTTGAGGGTTGTTTTTTTTTCTCGTGTCGCTGCACGTTATATTGTTGCGTCGTTTTGTCTTGGGTTATCGTTCCTGATACTGCGTTGTCCAGGCCAGCGATACCCACGTCGCGTTTTTTGCTGATCAGCTCTGATCCCGCGCAGCTCTTTTCCTGCGTCGTCCAGTCGCTGATTCCCGCCGTTAAATTGTTTGCGCCGTTTTTTCTTGGTTGCTAACTTCTGATTCCGCGCAGCTCTTTACTGCATCGTCCAGTCTTGTTGCTCCCACGTCGCTTACTTTGTTGCGCCGTTTATTTTGGGTTACCGTTCCTGATACTTCGTTGTCCAGGCCAGCGATACCCACGTCGCTTTCTTTGCTCAGCTCTGATCCCGCGCAGCTCTTATCCTGCGTCGTCCAGTCGCTATTTATTGCGCCGTTTTTCTTGGGTTACCGTTCCTGATACTGCGTTGTCCAGGCCAGCGATACCCACGTCGCTTTTTTTGTTGCACCGTTTATTTTGGGTTATCGTTCCTGATACTTCGTTGTCCAGGCCAGCGATACCCACGTCGCGTTTTTTGCTGATCAGCTCTGATCCCGCGCAGCTCTTTTCCTGCGTCGTCCAGTCGCTGTTCCCACGTCGCTCACTTATTCCAGCGTCGTTTTTGTTGCTCCACCGCCGTTCGTCCAATCCCACGCTGCAGTCAATCGTGGTAGCAGGATAATTTTTTATTTTTTATATTCCCTAACTATGCCACGATGCACGACAGGTGCTATCAATGGACTTGATCTGCGCGATACCGATTAAAGTATCTGCTACAGTTGGCAGTCACTGAGCTAAATTGCTCGAAGGACCATATGTATGCAAAGCTATTGAGTCTTTCCGCAATGTTACTTGCTGTTGTAGATCTCAACGGTATTGCACACACAATGCATACAAAGTATCAAGTCTTTCCGCAATGTTAGTTGCTGTATTAGATCTCAATACTATTGTACGCAGGCCAATCCCTAAGTAAAACACTCTCGAGTTATGATTATGAACTGACATCGTTTATTGAGTTGTATGCGTTTTTAAAGGATTTCTTATGTACTAATAAACAGAGTTAGATATAGTATTAATATATTTCTGACTTCTTCCTACTTATTGTATTGTCTTATGTAATTATTTAGATAGAGTCGACAGTTGTTTTATATTACGTTTGGTTCTCTTTTACTCATTGTCTAGTCTGATCTTATCTTATGTAATAACTATTTGACACATATCTTTTACTCCTTCTTACCCTTGTGCTCTATGCTCTTATCTGCTCTACATATATTTTACTCCTTGCTCTCTATGATCTTATCTGCTCCCACATACATGCAGGCTCGCTTATGTTTATTTGATCTTTTTATTGCTGAGAACCGGGATCTCGACCCGTGTGGTAATTCTATGCCGTCGTGACCCTTTTGCGTCACTTTTGTGTTGCACATGTGGTGGCGCATTCCGAGGGCTGATTGAAAAGTATGCTCATTTATGAACAGCGAGAGTTTAATAAAATAGACGGAAGGTCGTTAATAAAAAGTGTAAAGAATAAGGGCCCCAGGTGACTACCTTGAGGAACTCCAGAAGTTACAGAAACAGGTTTAGATATGGTAGATCTGAGTAGAACTTTCTGTGTTCTATTCTTTAAATAAGAAGAGATCCAGAAAAGTAAAGGAGAAGGAAATCCAATGCAACCAAGTTTAAAAAGTAAAAGATCATGATTCACTGAGTCAAATGTTTTACTGAAATCAGTATAAATGACATCAGTTTGCATTTTCCTCTGGAATGCATCATTAATAAGGCATGAAAATTCCAACAAGTTGGTCGTAGTAGACCGACTCTTGATAAATCCATGTTGAAAGGGGGAGATGACAGATTTACAGAGGTGTTGCAAATTTGCTGAGATAATTTTCTCAAAAAGCTTTGGAATAGCCGACAACTTTGCAATACCTCTGTAATTAGATACATCAGACTTACCACCTTTTTTGTGCAAGGGTATAATAAAAGATTCTTTCCAAACAGATGGAAATACCCCGGTGGTAATTGAAAGATTAAAGAGCTTAAGTAAAGGATAAAGTAAAGAAGAACTGCATTCTCTCAATACACAACTTGGGATATTATCAGGTCCAGGGGAGTAGGAAACTTTAATAGACCTAATAGCTGATAATAAGGAAGATTCGGAGATGAGGGGAGCAAAAATAATCGAAGATGAACTAATGTTATAGGGATATGAAGAATTAGTAGAAAGAATAGGGGAATAGGTGGATTGAAAAAATTTGGCAAATAGATCAGCAGCAGCTGAGTCATTACCTGCTTTTTCAGAACCAAGGAAAAAAGAAGAAGGAAGACGCGTTGATTTACGCTTAGAATTAACAAAAGAGTAAAATAATTTAGGGTTATATGAAAATTGACTTTTACAGCGGGAAATATAAGCAGAATAACATTGAGTGTTAAGAAGGAAGAAATTAGATTTAGCAATAGAGTATTTAGATAGATCAAGGCTGGAACCAGACATCTTAAACTTTTTAAAACATTTAGATTTAGTATTTTTTAAGTTTGAGAGTCAACTATGACTTCAACTATTTTCTCAAAAGCTTCTTTTCTTTCTTGTGCCGTAGGTATCTTCTCGAAAACTTCATTTTTGTTTTTACATTTCTTAATGAAACGGAACACATAAGCGAAAACTCTAAGCAGCCTGGCATGCGATGAATAACTATCGATGGTTTCCAAAAGATCCGGGCGGTCTACCATAGCTGTCAGTCCAACAGCTGTTTTGCGTACCTCCAAAGTACGCATCTCGTCCGTCACCAGATGCTGGTTAACCGGCCAGCAATCTCTAGGATCCTTCAGAAAGGAAGGACCATCAAACCAAATCGATGTGACTAATTCGTCAACATCGCAGCCTCTCGAAACGATATCTGCTGGGTTTTGCTTTGTAGGAACATGGCGCCATTCGGCGTTCTCTGTCCACTCTTGGATTTCAGCCACACGATTCGACACAAATGTTGCCAAGGACGAAGGATGTGTCTTAATCCAATGAAGTGTAACTTCAGAATCAGACCAAAGAACCGTCCGTTCAATTGGTAATCTTTTAAGATTTCTGACTCGGTGACAGAGATCTGCGAGAAGGTGAGCCGCGCACAACTCAAGTCTAGGAAGAGTCTTAGTCTTGAGGGGGGCTACTTTGGACTTAGATGTCAGCAAGGAAACATGACAACCTTCTGCAGTATGACTGCGTATATACACGCATGCGCCAAACGCTCGCATTGAGGCGTCAGCGAAGCCATGAATCTCGATCGGTATTGTCGGCTCTGTAAAAACATATCGTGGTATCCTGATTCTTTGCAACTGAATCAAAGTTGATTTCAGCTACTGCCACGAGTTGTCCAAGCTCAGTGGGATAGATTCATCCCAGTCTAGCTTTTGAAGCCAGAGCTCTTGGAGCAGGATCTTTGCCTTGATAATCAGAGGGCTTAACAGGCCAAGCGGATCAAATAACCGCGATGAAACCGAGAGAATGTTCCGTTTTGTCGCTCTAAGACCAATAAATGAATCGTCAATCTTAAATTGAAAGACGTCTTCATTTGGCAACCACAACACGCCTAATGTTTTGGTTGTATCAGACTCTGAGATCGTTATCGGCTTTACTGCATTTGTTGCGGAGAACTCAGGCGAATTCGAAAACCATTTGGTTAGCTCGAAACCTGCGCCTTGCAAAATTTGCGAAACCTCAGACTTGATAATCTGAAGGCTCTCTACGCAAGCAGCACCAGTTAATAGGTCATCGACATAAAAGTCGTGCCTGATAACGTCAGCAGATTTTGGGTGTGACGATTCCACCATGTCACTAAGCTTTGTCAAACACCGTATAGCCAAAAATGGAGCTGGCGCAGTGCCATAAGTTACGGTGTTTAACCTGAAGGACCTCAAAGAGTCAGATGAGTTCTTTCTCCACACTACTAGCTGGAAATCTCGATCTGCTTCATGCACCATGACTTGCCGGTACATCTTTTTGATGTCAGCTGTCAGTGCATACTTATGCAATCTAAATCGAAGCAGAGTCGAATACAGCTCTTCTTGAATGGTCGGTCCAACCATCAAAAGGTCATTCAACGCAACTTGAGACGAAGTACGACAAGATGCGTCAAAAACAACGTGTAACTTCGTCGATGTGCTTTGTGGTCTTAGAACACATTGATGCGGAATAAAATAGTGAGGAGTACTTGGAATCTGGTCGCCTATTTTAGACATATGACCAAGTGAAAGATATTCTTCCATGAATTCCAAATACATACGGGATCACGAGCTAAGCGTCTCTCAAGCGACAAAAAACGACGCTTGGCAACTTCGAAAGAGTTACCAAGCTGATTTGGATCCGACTTAAATGGTAGTCGTACTTCAAATCGACCTGACGGCAATATTTTTAAATTCTCTAGAAAGTGGTTCTCACATAGCTGGTGCTCAACTGTACGCACCTTTTTTACCGAAGGCAACTCTTCCAATGACCAGAATTTCTGCAATGGGGTGTCTATCGAGGTATAACAATCTTCTTGACAACTCAGATTTACTATCTGAGCCGTCTAAGGACCTGTAGGCGTATAGCGCCCTGAGACTATCCAACCAAGCAGAGTTTTTTGCAGAATCGGACAATTCGGACCTTGTTTTATCTGACCGACAGAGAGTAGTTCAAAGAACGTCTCAGCTCCGATGAGCATGTCGATCTTCTGTGGCTTGTGGAAACATGGATCAGCCAACTGCAGGTTCTCAGGGATTTTCCAACCACAGACATTGACCGTGTGGTCAGGCTGGTATCCAGAAATGGTCTTTAAGAGTAAGTAAGAGTAAGTATTTATCTTGCTCTTAACTTGTGTGTTGCATTGAGCTATTCCAAGCAAGCTGATACTAGCCTCTTCTCGACGCAGCTGCAATCGCTGAGCTAGCTCGCCTGTTACGCAATTAATTTGCGACCCAGAATCAAGCAGAGCCCTGGCCAAAACGAAATCGCCACTTTTCGTTTTAGCTTTAACGACTGCTGTAGCTAGGATCACACTATCAGACACATTCGCATGCATAGCATGTGATGTCGAAGGTTGATCCTGGGCGGAGTCAAGGGGTGGTGGTAACGCTCTAGTGCTAGAACTGGCAGAATATCTATGCAAAAGGGTGTTATGCGAACGACTGCATACTCTGCATTTGTTCGCTTTGCATCTGGCAACAGTGTGTCCTTTCCGAAGACAATTAATGCATAATGGAGCTGCCTTAGCAAACTCAAACCGCTGTAGCACTGTTTGTGCGGCATATGCGGAGCAATTCAATATTGAATGGTCTTCGGAACGACAATATAAACATTTTGGGGACACCTGGTCGTTTCTAGCACTGGCCACAGAACACGAGAACAAACTGCGATTATTGTTTTTAGAAGCAGTCTTTGGCTCTGACTTAGAGCTATCGGACGAATTTTTCGATGATGTTCCAGCAATAAGATGCTGATATCTCCGATTCAAGACTGCTTCGCAATCACTCCACATTGGGATAGTTGCATAATCGCGTTGGTCTTCCCATTTATCTTTGGTCATTGGGTCAACGCTGTTCATAACGAGGTGAACGATGATTGCGTTTGAAATCTTTTTATCGTCACCTATCGAGAGAAGTGAGCCATATATGGCTGAGACAGTGTCTATTCTCGATCTTAAAGCAGCAGCGGAAGGCTGCGCTATTTTTGGAAGGCTAAAGAGAGCGTTAATATTATCATTAAATATTAGACACTCATTGTCATACACTGTCTTTAGCCTGTCCAATGCCTTCAGATAATTTTCCTCATCTACATGGAATGCTCTTACAGTTCCTAGAGCTTCACCGGACAGACACGATAGCTGGAATTGTCGTATCATTATGGACGAGGGTTTCAAACAGACTAATAAAATTTTTGAACTCTGAGTATTTTCCACTAAACTTGGGAAGTGCCAGATGAGGAAGACGTGTGCGTGGAGTCGCAACCGGAACAACTGCTTGTGTAGCAGGAGAAAGTCCCTTAATGAGAGACTTTAAACGAGCCTTTGTTGTGATGCAAAGCTCTTCCAACTCGCCACGATATTCATCGTCTGCGTCAAATGATTCTACTCGAGTCTGATATTTTAACGCTGTCTCTATGTGAGAATCCAACATTTCTAATCTACATTCCAATTCTGTAGCTTCAAGGTTTAATTTACCCTTGGTAATTTGGTCAAACAAACGGAGTAAACTCTTGACGCATAGATTGCGTTTACTCTTCGCATCCTCAAGATTTTCCTTAGGGTTTGTCATGGCAATATTTAAATTCGATAATATTTAATATATTAAAATATGATTGAATTTAATTATTATAGCACTCGTTTATACGTTAAACGTTAAAAGAAGCAAAAACTAAACGAACGCTATCAATTGACAAACGACTTTTGAAAATGAATATGCCTAACCAACAATGTAGGGGAGCGAGTGATGCTTGCCCAAAGCGCGCCAACTAAAATGCACACAAGCAACCGCACAGCTGTCGCTAAGTAAAACGAAAACGAAAACGAAAATAGCGGACTGCAGCTTTGCTGCTATGTACGTGTGTGTGTATGTATGTATGTGCGCTGGTGTCAGTCAACTGGTCAACTTCCAGTGACTGCAAGTGTAGGTAAGAGAGGGGGGAACGAACGACTGAGCGAAGTGAAATTAATAAGCAATTAATAATGCTTTAATTTAAAAGAAGCTAATTATTGACAAAATGACAACAAACAATCTCCAAAGCGGTTACTTAGTGCATGCAATATATTAATATACAGGCATGCCACATAAATCTCTTTCACTTGAGTTTCACGTCAATTTCATTTCTCCGTGCCACAGTCTCAATCACCTGCACCATTTTTGGTGAAACGAAATCATCGCTCAATTCACTGGCGTCCGATGCCATGAGAATAATGTCACATTTTTTGTCCGAAATTTGAAATTTAGAGTTGTTGAGTAACTTTCATTGTTTGTCGCGCCAATAACTTTTAAATTTTTTTAGGCTATACAATATAAATTATTAAATAAATAAGTTAAATAATATTAATTAAAGAAGAAATAAAATAAAAAGCTACTTTTCAGCAATAATAAACTTACAAAAATTGCTAAACAAACCCTTGGGAAATTTAATCTGAGAAGGGGCCAACCCTTAGCAGCCTAGTACGAAAAGGTTGATGAACATGCTTAAAAACCTAAATCACACGAATTTCTGTGGCACGGAAAAATTTTCGAAGTGGAATTGTTTTTTTCTGAAATCACTTTCACTAGTGTTTTTTGTGGCATGCCTGATAAGTAAATATTAAAATGCTCAACTACTTTACATATGTGCCAAGAATTGAAAGCGTTGGCTTTATTAGCACAACCAATGCAATTTGTGGTTGTTTGGCTTTCAATTTTTAGCACAGTACCTGCTGTTCCGGACTGTTAATTGCCGACGCAACTTTCCTTGGCATTTCCACAAAATATCGTCTTTTAACACAAAGTTAAAAGGGAATCCAAGCACAAAGAATAGGGCGATGTCCAATGCAAAGTAGCAGCAACAATATTTGCACGACCGGCGCGATTTATTTAAAATTTAAATTATCAATTATTTCGCGTCGCGGGCCACACAATTCGAAGAATGATGTCTGTTTATATATTTTTGCTGCACTGTTCGAAAAAAAAAATAAACACTTCGAACTTTGTTGTTTGGCACTCGAAAAAAAATTAAAAAAATTCACTTTAAAATTGACAACCCGGGGGCGCCATGAAAATTCATAAGAGTTTTTATGAACAATTTATTTAATATTATTTATTAAATAAACGAAAAGTGGTGGCTTTTAAAATGAAGACTGCGACAGCGATTTCGTGCGTAATTTATAATTGTATTTCGACAACTGACAACTTCATTTTCTTAAGCCTAGCTTTACCCTACGGTGGCGAAGCGAGGCGAATTCGCGCTCAGAGCGAATGACGAAAGCTTTATTGCGCTCTCGCTTCGCCCTAAGCCTAATTAACCCTAAACTTCATAAAAAATCAACAACTAACTTAAACTAGGAAAAAGATAATAAAAATATAAAAAAATACGCCGAAGTGCGGCGACAGATATCAATCATTTTTTTTTAAAAAGGCCATCCTAGTATAGCTCTAATTATACACGAACAGTCAACAATTTCAGTTCTTTTAAAACAATTGAAGACTCTGGCCTAGAAAAGATTGTGAAGTTTAATTTGGGCCAGTTTGTTGATATTATTGATAGTTGTTTTCCAGGTTAATAAGGCCGTTGATTTTAAATATACGGGGGTGCCACAGAAATCGCTTTCGCTTGAATTTCTCTTCAATTTCATTTCGCTGTGCCACAGGTCAAATCGCAGAATAATTTTACGCGTATTAAACTAGCGCTAAAATCGCTGGCGTCCGATGCTGCCACCTAGCCCGATTCAGATTTTCGAAGTCAGGGTCAGCGATGCCACATTTTTTAGTCAGAATTCGAAGTAAGGTATTTAAAAAAAATATGTGGAACCACTTTAGTTTTCTTTAAATTAAGCATTAAAAAAATAGGTCTTTTAAGGTAAATCAAGTTTTACCGAAAAAAAACCTTTAACTTATTGTGCAATTTGTAAAAACATTTTTCACCAAGAGTTGCCAGACTAATGGTAGACAATTGCTAGAGTTGTCGAGTGATTTTTAGTTTTTCGCGCCAATTACTTTTAAATTTTATTCAGCTAAACAAAATCAATTATTGCATAAATTAATAAAATTATATTAATAAGTTAAAAATTAAAAACCTATTGTACTGCAATCATAAACTTTAAAAAGTTGCTAAACAAACCCTTGGGTAATTTAATCTGAGAAGGTGTCAGCCCTTCGCAGCCTAGTTCGAAAAGGTTGGTGAAATTGCTAAAAAACATTAAATCATTCCAAGTTCTGTGGCACCTCGGAAATTTCCGTGCGGAATTGCTTTCTGCGGAATTCTATTTCGCTTGCGATTTCTGTGGCATCCCTGATAAATTGTCATTTTTATTATTATAATTTTCCTCGTACGAGTTTCGGCGACATTTTCCGTCTTCTTAAGGGAGTCTGTTTACATAAAAACATATACGGGGGTGCCACAGAAATCGCTTTCGCTTGAATTTCTCTTCAATTTCATTTCGCTGTGCCACAGGTCAAATCGCAGAATAATTTTACGCGTATTAAACTAGCGCTAAAATCGCTTTCATCCGATGCTGCCACCTAGTCCGATTCAGATTTTGGAAGTCAGGGTCAACGATGCCTCATTTTTTAGTCAGAATTCGAAGTAAGGTATTAAAAAAAATATATGGAACCACTTCAGTTTTCTTTAAATTAAGCATAACAAAAATAAGTCTTTTGAGGTAAATCAAGTTTTACCGATAAAAACCTTTAACTTATTGTGCAATTTGTGAAAACATTTTTCACGAAGAGTTGCCACACTAATGGCAGACAACTTGTAGAGTTGTCGAGTAATTTTTATGTTCTCGCGGCAATTACTTTTAAATTTTTTTCAGCTAAACAAATTCAATTATTACATCAATAAATTAAATTATATAAATTAAATAAGAAAAAAATTAAAAACCTTTTGTTCTGCAATTATAAACTTAAAAAACTTGCTAAACAAACTCTTGGGTAATTTAATTTGAAAAGGTGTCAGCCCTTGCAGCCTAGTTCGAAAAGGTTGGTGAAATTGCTAAAAAACATTAAATCATTCAAAGTTCTGTGGCATCTCGGAAATTTCAGTGCGGAATTGCTTTCTGCGAAATTCTATTTCGCTTGCGAATTCTGTGGCATCCCTGATAAATATATACATATACTAGGGAGCTCCCCTCTGCTCGCTTCGCTCGATAACATTGACTTTAGTTGTCCGGTTTAACAAATTTATATAATATCCGGTCCCTCCTCGCTTCGCTCACAATATTGTATTTAGTTGCCCGTTTTAACAAATTTATATAATTTTAGCCAAAATATTTTTGAAAAATTTTTTTTGCAGTCACTCTTAGAAATGTTTGAAGACTTTTTCTGCATCAAAATATTTTTTGAAAAAAAATTGACTTTTTTTTAAATTCAAAGTTTTTAATGGGTACTTAATGGTTTAATGACATTTTTGCATCATTAGAACGGGATTTGATTGAATAAAAGATTAATATACAAAACCCGCATCAAAACATCTTTATTATACGCAAATTTAACAAATTTATGCTGTATGAAGACATTAGTGGTTCACTGTATATAGATGAAATTTTTTCTAAAAAAAAAACGGAAATATTTAGTTTCCGCTGCCTTAATGTTTTTTCCTTGCAATTGAACTTTGGCTAAAAAGTCGGATTTAGGGATTTATCGGGAAAATGCTAAATTTGGCGGGAAAAAGCTAAATTTGGCGGGAAAAGCTAAATTAAGCGAATTAGTCCAAATTTGGCACTAAGAGTTAATCTGGGAATTTTGTTAGGATATCTTCGATTGCATCCGATTGTTCCTACTTTGACCAAATTTGGTTAGTATGTTAGAGACAGTATCAAACAAACAATCTGCAAGTTTGGTTGAGATATCTTTAGAAACAAAAAAGTTTTTCATACTAAAGGTTATTTTGCATCCGATTGCTCCAATTGCAGCTATATGATATAGTCATCCGACTTTGAACAAATTTGGTCAGTATGTTAGAGACAGTATCAAAAAAACAATCTGGGAGTCTGGTTGAGATATCTTAAGAAATAAAAAAGTTTTTCATACTAAGCAATTCCGTGACCTTTGACCCCGATTTGACCCACTTAGAGATCGAATTTCACAAAACGCCGTCTTATTGATCGATGAAACTATCTCATCTATGTTGTTTAAAAATTTCAGCATTCTATCTCTTACCTTTTGGGTTGCACGTTGATACTCAGTCATACGCGATAAGTGTTTACATAGAATGATCACTAATAACAAAACATCCTTAAAATACATACATTTTCAGAAACTTAGCGGATATTTAAAAGAGCTAAATAAATTGTATATAATATAAGGTAGGCTTCCGTTTAAGTCCGACCCTAAGATTTTGGGAAACTCATTTGAAGTTACAAAACGGAGGTTCTTGTCGCTCGAAAGAAACCTGTCCCGAGATGACCAATTAAGGAGAATGTACATGGACTTCATGGAAGAATACATGTCATTGGGACATATGATAGAAGTTGAAAACAAAATTCCTGACACTCCTCACTATTTCATTCCGTATCAGTGCGTTTTGCGACCTCAAAGTACTTCGACGAAGTTACGTGTAGTATTTGACGCGTCATGCAAGACTTCTACTCAGATTGCGTTGAAAGACATCCTGATGGTCGGCCCTACGATCCAGGAGGAGCTATATTCTACTCTACTTCGCTTTAGATTAAATAAATATGCGCTAACTGCGGATATTAAAAAGATGTATCGCCAAGTAATAGTGAAAGAAGCGGATAGACAATTTCAGCTCATAGTTTGGAGAAGAGATCCGTCTGAGCCTCTGAGAATTTTTACATTAAACACCGTGACATATGGCACTGCTCCAGCGCCCTTTCTCGCTATCCGTTGTTTAAAAAGGCTGAGTGAGACTGCCCAAGTCTCTTACTCTAAAGCTGCAAACGTTATTTGGTCAGATTTTTATGTAGATGATTTGTTGATTGGTGCTGCATGCGTCGAGGAACTACAGACAATTAAGTCTGAAGTGTCTCAGGTGTTGCAAGAGGCAGGGTTCGAGCTAGCCAAATGGTTTTCGAATTCCCCTGAAATTTCTGCATCCGAGAGCACGGACAAACCGATAACGATCTCAGACTCGACAGACTCAACAAAAGCGTTAGGAATTTTATGGTTACCTCATGAAGACATTTTTAAATTCAAAATAGACGAATCGTTTATGAGTGTAAGAGCGACAAAACGAAAAATTTTTTTCGGTGACGTCGAAATTATTTGACCCCCTCGGATTGCTTAGTCCCCTTATAATAAAAGGAAAAATCTTACTGCAAGAGCTTTGGTTACTGAAACTGGACTGGTATGAGTCGATTCCAATGAGATTAGAAACCGAGTGGGAAGCTCTTAAACAAACCTTGTCGGATATACAGAAGATAACTGCGATACGGTTTGTACACCGTTTGTACGGTGCATGTATATACGTCCGTTGTTTAACTGCAGAAGGTTTTAAAGTGTCATTGTTGACCTCTAAATCAAAAGTAGCGCCGCTCAAGACCAACAAAGCAGAACCCAGCAGATATTGTATCTAGAGGCTGTGACGTAGACGAGTTGATGGAGTCGATATGGATGACTGGTCCAGCATTTCTACTGGATCCAGAAGAAGAGTGGCCTGTGAACCCACATTTTTCATTGTCGAAAAAGGTTCTTGAGATGGAAATTCGGAAATCGGTTGTCGGGCTGACAGTTGCAAGGCCAAGTTTAGGATTGTTGGAGATCATCGAGGAGTATTCGTCACACCTAAAGCTGCTGAGAGTCTTCGCTTATGCGTTCCGGTTCATTCGAAAATGCAAAAACAAAACGACCCAATTTGAAAATACACCTTCTGTTTTGGAGCTCAAAGACAAAGAGGCATTTGAGAAAATAGTCGAAATTATCCAAAAGCAAGAATTAAAAGATGATATCGAAAGGGATAGATAGAGCGCGCGTGTAGGCCCGAGTCTTCAGCGGGTCCATGAGTATCGTGGAACTTGGTGTGCCTTTTCTTTGTTGCGAGTGGTGGGGCGACTAATAATGCTCCTATTTCGTATGATGCTAAGTTTCCACTTTTGTTGACGAAGCGCTCGCAATTTGTGCAGAGCTATGTCCGCCATCTTCACCAGAACAACTTCCACTCAGGTCCTCGAGCACTTGTAAGCCAACTTAGAGAGCGTCTGTGGCTAGTTAACGCTCAAGAGATCTGTCGCCAGACAGTGCCATCATGTATCCGATGCTTTAAGTGCAAACCTAAGCTTCTGACGCAAATTATTGGAAACTTGCCAGAAGATCGGCTTCGTGCTCTCCGCCCATTTTCTACATGTGGCCTTGATTTTTGTGAACCAATTGATACGTCCTTAAAGAGTCGTGGAAAGAATCCATATAGTAACATATGTAATGCACATAGCCACCTAAATATTCTCGCACATATTCCCCCTATCAAGTAATAAGATATCAATAACAATAACAGGCTGGTGAAAATAACAATTCAAGCGCTCCCACGATCGAAACAGTTAATATAAGCATCCGCTAGAATTGTCATTCCCACCAAGGGTCAAATCTGCCGACGCGGCAGGCTGTTGCTTAGCACCCAAATATTCGTCTTCTCAAAAGAGCGATCCCTAAGATCTCTCTGTTTATATTAGAGCGCAAAGCTCAATCCCCAAAAGCTCACAGCCGAGGTTTGCTATGCGACGTCAAAACATTTAACAGTTAGTCTTGAATTATTCTCAAACTCCGATGTTCAACTCGCTTTAAGTTTTCTATTTAATTTTTTATATTTTTTTAAATAAACTAAAGTTGGAACTCGTTATTGGCGCAGCCGGTAGGATATGTAAATTGTTTGTAATCAACTAAACTAAAAAGACTACTAAGGATCCGCATATCCAAAGTCAAGAGTAAAGTTGAACTTTATTTAGCCAAAATACATATCCGCTAAAGAACATACGTGCGTGTTTAAGTTACAACAAAAGTGTTAACCACTAAGGGAAAACTGAAGTCCTAGGTTAAATAAAACCAAGTTTTTGTCCTTAAGAAACTTTGTCAATTTTGCTTTGTGACCACTAAAGGATAATTGTAATCCTAGGCCACAACAAGACAAAGAAAACCGAACATTAAAAGGAAAAAATAAATACACTGTCAACATCAATCATGACACCCCCAGCATCTCCATCAACCCCACCAATGGTTTTGTCAGCGCTTCTCTTGAAGCAAGCTCTTGGACAAATAAAACAAGTGCCCACCTATGATGGACAAACGGAAGAGCTCACGGCGTTCGTGAGAAGAGTGGACTATATAATGCAGCTATACCCCACCCAAGATCTGAGACAACACAACGTTGTATTTGGAGCCATCGAACTACAGACTTCTGGAACAGCACAGCGAGTCGCACAGCTATCAGGAGCTACAAACTGGATACAACTGAGGAACGCGCTCATCGACGAATTCAAAACACAGACGCCCTTTGAAGAACTGCTTCGTCGACTCTACAACACTAATTATAACGGAAGTATCCGTAAGTTTGTTGAAGACCTTGAGTATAAATCATTTGTAATTTCAAACAAATTAATGTTAGAAGGCATAGACTCACAAACAATTCTGTACACCAATGCTATGAACAACACAATTAAAGACGTTATAACAAGAAAATTACCCGTCCGAATTTTTATGACTCTGGCTAGGTACGATATTACGACAATAACTAAATTAAAACAAGTAGCTCAAAGAAAGGGACTAACGAAAACAACTTTTCTGACCGTTCAAAAACCAACACCTCAACTACGACAAACAGTAGTGATGCTCGCAGGAATAGGGGAAACTCTCATAATTTCTATCCAATGGCAAGCCCACCAAACACAAGTAATGCCACTCAAAACTTTCAAGCCCCAAATCAAAGCAACCCACAGTTGCATAATGAATTTCAACAAAAACTAAATCAAGGTAGATTCCAAAACCCAATGAACTACCAACAAAACAGAACTTCAACGAACACTTCAAATCCGCCTATCAAAAGACAACGCGAAAGTTCTAGTGGTCAATCCAAAATGGATACTGCCGAAAATTTTCATCACGCAGCCTCGGACCAAGAACTAGAAGAAACCCCTTCATTCGACTAATAATGAACAACATTCACCTCAAATGCGTAAGCGATACAGGTTCCTCTATAAATCTAATGAAAAGAACTTTTTGAATTTCCCAATTAAATCTTAAATCTAAAGAGGAAACTGTCACCTTAAGCGATTACCCATTTATCATGAGATATAATCATGAAGAATTCTTAAAGGACAAGACCGCAGTCAATCGTGTTGATCCACCTTACGTGAAAGATACCGAATTTGATTGCCTTGATCCGCCTTTTACAAAGGACCAACCGTTTAATTTTGCAATCGAAAATGAGTTAATAGAAAGTAACCAGTTCAGATTAGAACACCTCAATGAGGAAGAAAAATTAAAATTAACAAAAATCCTTCATGAGTTCAGAGACATACAATACAAAGAAAGTGAAAATTTGACTTTCACCAGTACAATCAAGCATGTCATTCAAACTAAACATGAAGATGCAATTTACAAACGACCTTATAAGTATCCCCAAGCTTATGACGAAGAAGTCGAAAACCAAATGAAGAAAATGATAAAACAAGGAATTATCCGAAAATCAAATTCTCCTTATTGCTCACCAATTTGGATTGTACCAAAGAAGAGTGATGCATCAGGAAAACAAAAGTTTCGAATAGTGATTGGCTATCGAAACTTACATGATATTACAGTTGACGATAAATACCCAATACCAGTTATGGATGATATATTAGACAAACTTGGAAAATGTCAATATTTCACTACCATTGACCTGGCAAAAGGCTTTCATCAGATCCAAATGGATGCTGATTCAATTCCAAAGACTGCTTTTTCGACGAAAAATGGCCATTACGAGTACACTCGCATGCCTTTTGGACTCAAAAACGCCCCTGCAAGTTTTCAACGTTGCATGAACAACCTTTTAGAAGATTTAATCTATAAAGATTGTTTAGTCTACATGGATGACAAAATAGTGTATTCCACTTCATTGGAAGAACACATATTATCATTGAAAAGAGTTTTTAAGAAACTTAGGGAAGCCAATCTAAAATTGCAGTTGGACAAATGTGAATTTTTGAAAAAGTAAACTGAGTTCCTTGGTCACATTGTCACAACTGAAGGTATAAAACCAAACCCAATAAAAGTCAACGCAATTACAAATTTCCCAATACCCAGAACAACGAAAGAAATCAAGTCATTTCTAGGACTCTGTGGCTATTATAGGAAATTTATACCAAACTTTGCACAAATCGTGAAACCAATGACCTTAAAACTTAAGAAAAATGCAACAATCGACATAAGTAACAAAGAGTACGTCTCAGCATTTGAAAAATTAAAAGTACTTATTACATCTGATCCGATACTAATTTATCCAAACTTTGAAAAACCTTTTTCGTTAACTACAGATGCAAGCAATATTGCTTTAGGTGCCGTGTTATCGCAAAACCATAAGCCAATATGTTATGCAAGTCGAACATTAAATGAACACGAAATAAATTATTCCGCAGTAGAAAAAGAACTTTTAGCTATTGTTTGGGCCACTAAATACTTCAGGTCCTATCTTTTTGGCAGGAAATTCGAAATCCTCAGTGATCACAAACCCCTAGTTTGGTTAAATAATGTTAAAGAGCCAAACATGAAACTTCAAAGATGGAAGATGAAATTAAATGAATTTGACTATCACATAAAATATGTCCCTGGCAAAGAAAATTATGTTGCCGATGCTTTGTCAAGAATTAAACTCGAAGAAAATTTATTAGGAGAATCTCCTAACAGTTCAGCAGCAACTGTACACAGTGCACAAGAAGATAATCAAAATTATATCTCGATTACAGAAAGACCAATCAACTATTACAATAGGCAGATCGAATTTGTTAAACATAATACAAACGAAGTAAATGTAATAAATTATTTTCATAAAACTAAAATTCAAATTATGTATAAAGAAATGACCAACACCCATGCCAAAGAACTAATCAAAGAATATTTATGTACAAAGAAAAGCGTAATCTATTTTCATTGTGAAACAGATTTCTTAACTTTTCAAACCGCTTTCTTGGAAATAATCAGTCTCAACAATTTAACCAATGTAATGAGATCTACTAAAAAATTAAAAGATATTCAAACATACGCAGAATTTAAAGACTTCGTTATTAAAACACAAAGAATTACTACACCCAGGTATACAGAAACTAACGTCATTATTTAAAGAAAAGTATTATTACCCAGATTACCAAAACCTAATTCAAAATATTATTAATGAATGCCAAGTCTGTAACATTGCGAAAACAGAACATAGAGACACAAAGCTAGCTTTCGAGTTAACGCCAGAAACTTTGAATCCCACGTTATAGATTTTTTTATGGTAGATAATAAACAATTCCTTTCTTGCATAGACATTTATTCAAAATTCGCGTCCCTAATCGAAGTGAACGGTAGAGATTGGTTAGAAGCCAAATGAGCGTTACTTAAAATTTTCAATAGTACGGGAAAACCGAAAGAAATTAAAGCATATAAAGATTCAGCTGAAAAGCTGAAGGAGTAGATATAAATATAACAACAAGTAAAAATGGCATATCTGACGTAGAAAGATTTCATTAAAATATTAATTAAAAATTAAGAATAATAAACAGCGAATCAGATCCAGAAAATAAGCTTACTAGATTCGAAATAATACTTTACATATATAATCACAAAACCACTCATAATACAACAGGTAGAACACCAGCAGACATTTTTATATATGCAGGAACCCCAGAGTATAACACTCAACTTAACAAAACAACTCAAATAGATAAACTAAATGAAAACCGTACAGATTTTGAGGTCGATACTAATTATAGACAATCACCTTTGGTACGTTCAAAATCAACTAATCCATTCAAAAAGACCGGTAATTTGAGACAAGTAGACGAAAAACATTTCGAAGAGACAAACAGAGGGAGAAAGATAATACACTACAAATCTAAATTTAAAAAGAAAAAGAAAATTAACAAGAGCAAATATGATAATTCCAGATCATCGCCTAATGACCACTCAAATCAGGAAGCTACAACATAAAATAATTATTTTTACAATACAATTCTTACTAATGTATTTCATCCAACAAACTAATGGTCAAAGCTTAGAAGTAAACCCAATCCAATCGAAAAACGGTTACCTTATATTTAAAACAGGAACTATTAACTTACCAATAAATTACGAATACCACTATTTAACTGTTAATCTCAGAAAAATCGAAAACACATTCAATAATTTAATGAAACAAGCTGAAGAATTTAAAACATTATCCCAAATTCAATATTTAACAGAAAAATTGGAAAGAGAAATAAACGGCATAAGAATAGCAAAACGCAACAAAAGAGGCCTTATCAATTTTATGGGAACATTTTATAAATACTTATTTGGTACATTAGATCAGGAAGATAAAGCAGAACTGGAATCCAAAATAAATAACTTATCAGAAAATAGCGTTCAAGCAAACGAACTAAATCAAGTAATTGAAGTAGTAAATAGAGGAATAGAAGTTACAAATACTTTAACATTTATTAATGAAGGAGACAAAAAATTAGCAATAATTACATTTAATTTACAAGAATTTACAGAATATATCGAAGACATAGAGCTAGGAATGCAGTTAACAAGATTAGGTATATTTAACCCTAAATTACTAAAACACAGTCCATTATCACACGTAAACTCTGAAAAAATTTTAAATATTAAGACTTCTACATGGTTGAAAACAACTACAAACGAAATTTTGATAATTTCCCACATTCCTCGCGAAATCATCAAAACACCAATTTTTGAAATTGTTCCATACCCAGACGAAAACAGAAACATTTTAACTGAAATTATACATGACAAATATTTCATTCAAAATAATAAAGCATATACCGAAAAGACCAAAGATCTAGTAATGAACAAATGTATAACAGGAATTTTAAATCAAGACGCAACCGAATGTAGATATGCAAAAACACATAAATCTTTTGAAACAAAATATGTAGAGCCTAATAAATTGTTAACTTGGAACTTACCTAGAACAATTCTAAATCAAAATTGTATTAACAGAGATATAAAAATAGAAAGTTATAATATTATAAAAGCATTTAATTGCTCCATTCAATTAGAAGAAATATTGATCACAAGTACTATGTTAGATTACACACAAACTATTTATGTAAACAATAATGTAACTAAACTAGAACCACTATCTTATATACAGGCAAAAAAAATTGTAAATCAACAAACAAAACATTACAATACACTTCAAATTATTATTTAACAACTCTTATAATTTTTGTAATCATACTAGTACTATATTTTAGCTATAAGTATAAAAGCATACCACGCAAAATAATTGTTAACTATAAGAAACAATCAGAAATAACCCCACAATCAAATAATGTACAAATTAATCCAATATCAAATGAAACCGCAAATATTGTACTCGAATCCGAACCAACACTATATCCCAATATTACCGCCTGAGGACAGGCTAATTTTTTATGGATGGGGAAGTAACATATGTAATGCACATAGCCACCTAAATATTCTCGCACATATTCCCCCTATCAAGTAATAAGATATCAATAACAATAACAGGCTGGTGAAAATAACAATTCAAGCGCTCCCACGATCGAAACAGTTAATCACTGCGGACGGCAGTCCGCGCTAGTGACGAAAGCAGCACGAAGGGTGCGAAGGCGACTAGCATATATACACAGGAAGAATGGAAGATTTGCTATGACTGTCCGATCAGGTCGAGTTATATACCGATCGAAAGGTATTAATTAAACTTACAAGTGTGCATACTAAGACTTTTGAAAACTCACCTGGTTCGTGAGATAAACAGGTGTAAGTGGGAGGGGCAAAATTTACATTATTGGAGCTAATGGGGCCGTTGGAGCCTTTTTGAATTTTCGTTGAATTTTTTACAATTCTCATCAAAAATACGCGTCGAATGACACCTCGATCATCAAAATCGGACAACTGGTTCAAAAAATAATTAATTTTGAAATTTTGAGTCGCCTTCCGAAAATGAGATGAAAAGTCAGTATGTTTGTTTGTTTGTTTGTTTGTTTGTATCAAAGCGATGATTTAGCTTAAAAGTTTGAATGAGGACTTGTTCCCGCTCAAAAATCTAGAAACGTTTGTTCTACGACTTTTTCGAAAAATCGCTAGTTTAGCGGGAAATCGCTAAAAACCGCTAAAACTAAAAACCCCCATAGTGTCCAAACTATGAAAGCTACAGATATGATCTATATGTCGTTGGAAAGGTACTTTAAAGGGCTCTTAAGCATATGTTCAAACTTTTTTTCTAAAGTACACAGGTAAAAAGCTACAGGTGAAAAAAGGTAATTTTTTCCACATTTTGGCGGTTTTCGAGAAAACGCCGCTAGCGATTTTTTTTAATTTTGAATATGTTTGAGCTTTTAATATTTCGCGTTTTTTGATACATCATGCATAAATTTTTGTTGATTGGTTTGGAAGATGTAACCTATTAACTGAATATATACGTTTTACTTTGAATTGGAAAAGGACAGCAGCAACAAAGTGTCATAGCAGCCAGAGAATGTGAGTGCTGATAAATTTTGCGCTTGGCATGTTGGCATGTGTGTTAGTAAAGAGAAACAGTGTTGCCAGACAGTTTCTTTTTGCTTGTACAAACAATAAACACCGATTGACAAAGTTACACTGTAAAAAAATATTTCAATTGTCAAAACTTCCTATGTCTTATTAAAAAATTTCTGATATCTTATAAAAAAACCTCTTTACGAGGTAAAAGTCTAGTGACGAAAACATTTTCATGCCCCAAAATTTCTGATATCCAATTTTGTGACGAAAAATATTACATTTTACACATGAATTATTAAAAAAAAAATTTTGTCACTGGCTCTGCGCAAAAAAGTACTACTAGTATATACTGGTATTTATTAGTTATGAAAAATTTAGCGCAATGTGTCCAGTGACAAAATTTTTTTTTTAATAATTCATGTGTAAAATGTAATATTTTTCGTCACAAAATTGGATATCAGAAATTTTGGGGCATGAAAATGTTTTCGTCACTAGACTTTTACCTCGTAAAGAGGTTTTTTTATAAGATTTCTATTATACACTGGTATTGTATCTCTTAAAGATACAATTATTGATGACCAGTATTATGAGTTTTTATTACTCCACTGTGCCTTGTAACGGTTGCCGTTTTGTTTGTTTTTTTAGGCAATTCAATTTGTTTTGTTTTATCGCTTACAGTTTGCGAGTCGCTGCTCACGTGCCATAAAACTGAAGCAAACAGCTTTTTGTTGCGCTGCATACGATAATGAAAAGCTCGCAGTGTGATTACTCACCAATACCCCTCTGCAGTTGCATTCTAATATCGGAGTGCAGAGCTGCGCTTATTGGAATTGAGCGATTTAAAAGCTCGCCATGCGGCCGCAGTCGCTCTCTTTCCTGTTTGACTTTTTCGCTGCTTGCTGTGTGCAAGTTCCCCTGCCAATTGGAATTACATTATAGGTGAATATTACATTTGAAGGAGAAACGATCCCATTTTTCGTTTAATTAAAAAGAATTTAGACATTGCATTCACCTCAGGAGCGGGAAACTTTTATATTTTTGGAAAATTATAAAAAGCACTATTTTCGTGGTGCAGCCGCTGCCGCCATTTTTGGGTCTTTTTATATTTTCGCTGAAAAGGTATGTTCTGCAATATAAATTGCATTATTTGGCATCAGTCTAAATGGTCTTTCTTTTTGTCCTCTAGATTGGTTAAATTTGTTTAAATAATAACCACATATCCTCATCCACACTAGCTATCAGCTCTAACCTTGTGGGCCGGCGAGCCTAGAACAACTACAGTGAGCCCTAGTGTGGATGCAAAACAATTTTGGGAATTTATTCATCTGCTACAGGCCAAACGCCTAATTTCATATTCTTGGATTTTTAAATTTCGCGCCTAATAGCGCCACCGCTGGAGCGCAGCTCAGAGCGAAAGCTCTTCTTCGGCGTTGGAGTCGTCAGCTGCGCTTGCGCGCAAGCTTACATCCCCCTCTCTCATGAAGGAGGTGTTGTGTGTATAAAGTGCGATAGGAAAATTTGTGAAAAGTGTTGTGCAAAACGATTCTTGTTGTTGGTTTTTGCCAATAAGGCAATAAACTGGACAAAGGGTCTTGTGTATGAGTGACGGTTATTGAGGTTGAAAGCTTGCATTAAAAAAGCTTTAAAGCCCCTTCAGACGAGCGCTTTTTCACCGACACTTTTTGTAATTTTTTGTCAAAAAGCTGTCCGTGTAGCGTAACAACACAAAATTTCAAAGCGCCGGTGAAAAAACGAAGCTCACCGATGGAAATGGAACACGTTCTATTCCATCGGTGAGCGATGGTGATCGACACGGACAGCTTTTTGACAAAAAGTGTCGGTAAAAAAGTGCTCGTCTGAAGGGGCTTTTAGAGAAACTGGCCAGATCGGCTAATTTAGTTGTTCATTTATTTTTTTGAAATTGAAAAAAAAAATCATATAAATAAATTATAACATCAGCATAAACATATAGCAAAGAGAAAATTTTCAAAATTTCAAATACTTGGGGAAAAATAATTTTTACATCTAACACACTCTCACACTAACACACACCTTAAACACATACACACATACATCATTCACCGTGGGAAAGCTTTCCAACGTTGGACACATACATACATACATATAAACACACGTGAGTGAGAACTTTTGGTTATTTGCTTTTATATATTCAATACTACTATTCAGAAATACGTGCATACATACTCGTACTTACATATTGTAATAAGTGCGAGTTTTTATTTTACAACATGTCAGTCTGGTGAGGCTTTGTAATTGAAAACTACAAAAATTATCCAATTTAAAAATTTTATTGAGAAATCAAATATTAAATAATATTAGAAATAGAAAAAAACAAATTAATGTTTTTTGGTGCGAAAAAGAATAAATTTTAATTCGAATTGAATATTAATAATTAAAATTAAAAATACAAACGAAAAGGAAAGAAGAAAATGAAAACAATTTAAATAACATGATTGTTGAGCCGCCAAGTCTTTTTGGCAGCTGTTTTTGTTTCAGTCAATTTAGCAACAAAGGGTTTGTTCCACGTAGAAACGTTATAAAGTTTATTAATATTGAATATAAATTACAATTGGCGCGACGATACGCGTATGATCCGAATGATCCAAAATTACAATTTATTTTTGACAATTAGCAACTGATCCGATTGATTTCTAATGGCAAACTAAAAACTGCAAGCGCCGGTAAGTGAGCGAGAGACGGCACAAACTCAAGAGAGAATGAGAGAGCGAGAGAACGCCTAACGCTCACGGCTGCCTCTGCATACATAAATTGGTTATGTTAATGCTCTGTTAATGTTGTGTATTTGATGCTGCGCCGAACATACTCCCCCCGTTGGAAGCCAGCCTTTCAACCGAATCCTTGAGGGGCAGCAGACATAGCTTCCGGATGGCGCGTCTAATCATTCCTGTGGCAGTCTTCAGATCAGCGACTCGTGCTACACCATCCCTGCCTGGAATCAATGCTGCTACTCTAGCCAGTGGCCAGCGCATCGGAGGCAAGTTTTCATCCTTGACCAGGACTACGTCGCCTACCCTTGGAGATGGACTTGGAGTGCGCCACTTCGTACGTTGTTGAAGAAGGGTGAGGTATTCTTCCCTCCAGCGCGCCCAGAAGACTTGTTGCAGATGAGAGACTCGCTGCCAGCCATCTAGCCGATTGTAATTGAGGCCAGATAAATCAGGTTCTAGTAGTGTGGTCGGAGGCCCACCGAAGAGGAAATGAGCTGGTGTCAACACATCTAGATCAGCGGGATTTTCTGAAATTGAGACTAAAGGGCGTGAATTAATGATCGCCGAGATTTGGCATACCAGTGTGCGTAGCTCATCATAATTAAGCAACGATGGACCGATAGAGCGGTAGAAATGGTGTTTGGCAGTTTTAACCGCTGCTTCCCATAAGCCACCGAAGTGTGGCGAGCGAGGTGGGATAAAACGCCAGTCGATGTTGTCAGACAGACAAAATTGATGCACAGCCTCCTGGTGAGCACTGCTTAGCATTACCTCCTTTAATTCCAGTAGCTCATTTTTCGCTCCTACGAAGTTAGTGGCGTTGTCTGACCAAATTTGACTTGGCCTTCCACGAGTCGCTATGAATCTTTTTAGAGCGGCGATGAATGATGGCGTGGATAAGTCCTTCACGATCTCCATGTGTATCGCTTTCGTCGTGAAGCACACAAACACGCTGATATAGCATTTGACGGGCGCTCTAGTGCGAACTTCAGGCTTATAATAAAAGGGCCCACAATAATCGACTCCTGTAACTTCAAACGGTCTTGAGGCTTGCAAACGCTCCTTAGGTAAATCTGCCATTATGTGCTCCAGCAAGCGCGGCTTAGCTCGGAAACATCGAATGCATTTATTCACCACCTTGGCAACTGTCTTCAGCCCTCCAATGGGCCAGTATTGTAAACGCACATTGGCTAGAAGCGCACGAGGTCCACTGTGCAAGTTGCGTGCATGATGATATGCAATAAGCGACGAGGTTATGGGATGATCCTTGGGTAGGATGATAGGATGCTGCTATTCATAACTTAGGTTTGAGTTGGCAAGACGCCCACCAACGCGAAGCAAACCAGACTCGTCCAGAAAGGGGTGCAGAGAGGCGATCGAACTGGAACCCTTGATGATCTTCTTTGACTGCAGGCATTTTATCTCCTCCCATAGCTGAGTCCGCTGCACAATGCGCAGCAGAGTGTGCGTACCGTGGTGAATATCAGTCACCGTCAGACCAGGATGCCGAAGACGCCGCGTGAATTTATGTTCGTAGGCAAAAATACGCTGCATGAAAGAAAATGAGTTAGTATATTTGCATTTGATGGTGATGTCTTCGTATGGAGCCTTAACGTGGAGTACAGTTTTTCGAAGTTCTAACGAGGGTGCCGAAACCGAGCATGAGACAGGCCAGTCATCCTTTATGCAGGCCAGGAACTGTGGACCATTGAACCACAGATCCGATTGTATTAGCTGGGCAGGCAAGGAGCCTCTCGATAGGATATCAGCCGGATTGCAGTTTGTTGGCACATGCCGCCATTCCATGCCTCTAGTTAGTTCTTGAATAGCTGCTACACGGTTCGAAACAAAGACGTTGAACTTGCTAGGCTCACTTCGAATCCACGATAATGCTACAGTTGAATCCGACCAGCAATAGTAGTGGCTTCCAAAAAGGGTCATCTTCTCTATCTCATGCATTAGCTGTGCTAGCAGCATGGCTCCAGATAGCTCAAGTTTTGGCACTGTGAGCGTTTTCAAGGGCGCTACGCGAGATTTCGAGCATAAGAGCCGACTAAACGGTTGTTCAGTTCTGGATACGATGTAGACGCAAGCGCCATAAGCGTCGATGCTTGCGTCGCAAAATCCATGGACTTCTACAGCAGCTTGAGAGTCCAACACAAGTCTTGGAAAGGAGAATCGACTGATACTGGAGAAACTATCTATAATTTCCATCCAGGCCGTCATTAAAGATGCAGGCAAGCTCTCATCCCAGTCTACTTTGGTCTTCCACAGGTGCTGAAGAAATATTTTAGATTTAGCGATAGTTGGACCAATTAGACCAAGAGGGTCATAAAAACGAGCAATAGTAGATAAGATGGATCGCTTGGTGGGTTTGCCTGATGACTGCAAGGGCGATAAGGTGAACAACAAATTGTCGCATGATGGATTCCAAGCAAGGCCGAGTGTTTTTGTTATGTCGCTGCCATCATTAAATTTCAGAAATTTCGTTTTATCCTCCTCTGCGACGTCTGCGAGAACTTCTAGTCTATTGGAACACCATTTTCTGAGATTGAAGTTTCCACGTGACAAAATCTGTCCTGTCTGGTGCATCTTGCTTATGGCTTCCGAAACTGAAGCGCCACCGGAGATAAAATCATCGACATAAAAATCCTGCAATACAGCAGAAGCACCGATAGGCAACGATTCTTTTTCATCTATAGCCAACTGATGCATTGCGCGAACTGATAGAAAAGAGGCGGGCTTCGTGCCATATGTTACGGTATCCAGCTTATATATTTGAATGTCCTCTTGCCGGGAGTTCCTCCATACGATGCATTGAAAGTAATTGTCAGGCTCAGTTACCCTGACACAACGATACATTTTGCATATGTCTCCTTTAAGCGCCACAGCAAATGTGCGAAATTTAATCAAAATGTTAAACAGCTTGGGCTGAATGACCGGTCCAGCCAAAAGCACATCGTTCAGGGACTGGCCAGAGGAGGCTGCTGCAGAGCCATCAAACACCACACGAAGCTTTGTGGTTGTACTATCTTCCTTGAAAACACAATGGTGTGGAAGAAAGTATCGACAGTTACCGACTTGGCTAGGTTGAACGAGCGACATGTGTTTCAGCTCTAAATATTCTTGAATGAATGCTGAATATTGCTGCTTAAGAGTCGAGCTACGATCGAGTTTACGCTCGAGGTTTAAAAATCGATGATATGCTTGATTGAAGGAATCCCCAAGGTTATCTGCATTGGCTTTGAAAGGCAAACGGACTGAGTATTCACCTGACGACAAACGCGTGAAGTTCCGTACAAAGTGCTCTTCACAATCCAGCTCCTCTTTTGTGCCCTTGGGGCTTGCCTCTTCAACGCCTTCAAGTTCCCAGAACCTCTGAACCAGCACGTCAAGACGATTATCCATAGTTGCAGCCACTTGTGGCTCAGATTTAGCAGCCAATAATGAAGTGCCACGCTGTCCTTGTCCACCACCGGAAACGACCCAGCCAAATAGAGTTTTTTGCAACAGTGGTAAACCAGGCACCAATTTGATTTGTCCGATACACATCAGGTCGTAGAACATGCCCGCACCTATTAACAAATCCACTCGCTGAGGCCTGTAGAACTCTGGGTCTGCAAGACAAATGTTTTTAGGTATATTCCATTCCTTAGTGTCGATGGCAATACTAGGCTGGCTATCCGTTATAGTATGGGTAACTAAAGCTGTAAATGCTGTAGTATAATCAGAATTTCGAGACTGCAGGCAAATTTGAACAGTAGCGCCCTCAGTGCGAACGCTGGTGTCACCAAGACCGGCTACAGCAGTGGATGATCGAGTTTTCTTTAGCTGCAGCTGATGGGCTAAACGAGATGTGACGATATTCAATTGTGAGCCCGAATCCAAAAGGGCCCGACATGGCACCCATGAGCCTGAGCTGCTTTTAACGAGTACGAGGGCGGTGGCCAGAAGCACAACATCAGCTTGGAGACTTGGGGCAACAAGAGAGGTAGACGATACTGATGAAACGGTACTGCAATTTACTGATAGAGATGGCGAAGCTAATGCTGCAACGTCAGGACTTCTATTGCTGACTGATGAAGAACTGTCAAAATGCAACAATGTATGATGCTTCGAGTTGCACATACGACATTTGCTACTGGTGCATGACTGGCTCTGATGGCCTTTTCTAAGGCAATTTAAACAAAGGGCTAGACGCTTTGCTTCCTTGTAACGAAGCATGGCAGTCAGTTCTCCGAATTTACTGCACGTGTATATAGAATGCCCAACAGAATTGCAAAACGCACATAATTGATTGTTAGTTTGTGCAGCCACTAAGGCTCTTCTACTGGTGTTAGAATTTAGATTCTGTTTTCCCACCTGTGAATTAGGCACGTGAGATGCCATTGCATGTTGAACAGTCTCAAGCTTTTGGCATCGCTTTTCCAGAAACGTAAAAAAATCCACAGCAGTAGGTATCTTGTCCATCGATGCATTTTCCTCCCATTTGGTTTGAGTTTTAGTGTCCAGCTTCTGGAGCAAAATTTGTATTATCATGCAATCAGCAACTTCAGTAGCGTCTCCAATAGATTCCAAAGCGCGCATGTGACCATTTATTTTGTCCGAAAATTCTCGAAGCCTGGTTGCCGATTCCGTGTCTACTCTCTTGAGCCCTAGAATCTCCAAGATGTGTGCCTGAAAAACAAGACGCCTGTTATTAAAACGTTTGCTCAAAATATCTAACGCGACACGATAATTAGCGTCAGAAATTTCCAACGATTGAACCGCTTCCAGAGCCAACCCAGATAGACATGAACGTAGATGCTGGAACTTCTCAATGTTGCTTAACTCCGAATCCTTGTCGATGATCGACTCAAACATAGATATAAAATTAGCGTACTCGGTATATCCACCTTGAAATGTTGGCAACTTTAATTCCGGCAAACGGGAACGATGCAAAAGGCCAGCGTATATTGCAGCTTGATGCTCCAACAGCTCCTCGTTGTTATGCATAGTAGAGGTCAGAGGTCCTTGTGAGCATTTCAGCTCGATTTGTTTCTTAATTCGAAACAGGAGAGCCACTAGGAGTTGGTCAAAATCTTCACGCAAAGAACTTCCGATTTCATCAGGGTTAATTTCCTCTAAGCTGTTATGCGCCATATTAAATGAATATTTGCATTCATTAATCAAATCCAGACATACATTCAGCTCCGCGACACAAAATTCACTTATTGTTTGGAACGGCCAGTTCATGCTCAGCCGTTGCAATGACTTGTACGCGGAATCTGCTTTGCGTTTGTACAAAACGCCCTTTGATGCAGATGGCACATTATTTTCGCCCTCCACTGTATTTTCACCAGGCGCCATGCTTGTACTGACGTCGCGGCGACAAACGTTTTAAACCAAAGTAACAAAGAGAGGAGAAGAACAAGTAACGGTGCTTATGTATGGCCAAACTCTCCAAAGTAACAGCAGCTATATATGTACAAACGCTTGGTGCAGTGATCCCAAGCAACGAAGTAACGTACGAAGAACAGTGCGAAGAGCCAGATGAAGCAACGGGCGAAGCAATGATTTGAAGAATAACTGAGCGATGATACAGTTACAGCGATTGTGCATTTATACGTACATATGTACATGCAATTATACATATACATAGGTATGAAAATGCCGACAAAACGAATTTGTGATTCAATCACGTCGGGGTCACCAAAAATGTTGAGCCGCCAAGCCTTTTTGGCAGCTGTTTTTGTATCAGTCAATTTAGCAACAAAGGGTTTGTTCCACGTAGAAACGTTATAAAGTTTATTAATATTGAATATAAATTACAATTGGCGCGACGATACGCGTATGATCCGAATGATCCAAAATTACAATTTATTTTTGACAATTAGCAACTGATCCGATTGATTTCTAATGGCAAACTAAAAACTGCAAGCGCCGGTAAGTGAGCGAGAGACGGCACAAACTCAAGAGAGAATGAGAGAGCGAGAGAACGCCTAACGCTCACGGCTGCCTCTGCATACATAAATTGGTTATGTTAATGCTCTGTTAATGTTGTGTATTTGATGCTGCGCCGAACAATGATTCTAATGTAAATATAATTTTTTTTAAATAATAACGTGCATTAACCGAACAACAACATCAACCCTCATACATACATACACCCGTCCACTGCAGCGAAGCGATCAGCTGGCGCGCTGAAACGCTTTTGCATGCTGGTTGCAAACTTTTAAGTGTTTGCAAGATGTATGCACACACATTAGGGAAACTTTAACTTTAAAATTCTTTTAAGAAGAAAAATTTAATTTTTCTGCTATAAAAAAAAAATGAAAATATAACTACAATTAACTAATGCACACACACACAGTCCCTTCGAAACATCTTCGCACCCAATAATATTAACTTAAGATTTATACATGTATTAAAAATAATTACAACCCAGAACCAATTGCTTTTGGTTACAAAGTACAGTGTCGCCTGTAAATATTCGCACACACACATCGAACACAATGAAAGATAAAACAGTTTAAACATTTTTTTAAATTAAATCCAATCAACAAATGCTTTGTTGAATTTATTCAAGTGAATTAATTTACATTTTCTTACCATTGCTGGAAATAAATTATAACTATAGCATGAAAAAAAGATGAAATCTAACTAAACTTGTCCGCCCATATATCATTTGTATCTTTGAATTAAAAGTAACAATGGCAATGAAACAAAGTGATTTCCTCTTCTAATTTTTTTTATTCTTTTTGGTAAAATGAGTCTGTAAATTTTTTTTTCGTTTTCCTAATGGCCGAAATAATATAAAGTAATGTGAGCAACATTTATATTTGGGGACTTTTCATAAATAACTTTTCTGCGCAGGAAGTCCAATTGGTTGGGTGGGTAAAGACCGCATTCACGGGGCAAACAACATCTTCGTCCCCACCACAAAATCATCGGATCGCAAACGAACGAAGCTGTCGTGCTTCATATTTTATATTGTTTTAACATTAAATTCTCTCCTTTCATGTTGATCATGTTGTGCTTCGGAGTTAGACTCCAGTTTAAGGGACTCTATAAATAAAATTTGACATAGCAGAAATTTCAGGTCAGTAGCACACCCACTCCCACCTCCCGGCTCGAGCTACCACCAGTAGGGTCCCGTCAAACTACCTGTTTTGAGTTCCACTCGACCTGATTGCTTTTCCGTGCAATATCGCATGGGATTTTTGATGCTATTGCAGCCTTGTTATTTTATTTGATAACTTGGCCATTAAATGCAAACCGGTGTCGCTCAGTCTATTACAAATTTTTGGCGCCCAACGTGGGGCGAGCTAACGGATCCGTTGCTTATTAAAGGCAGGAAAATATTTTTTTAATAATGCTGATAGTTAGTCGTCTCACAAATCGGTTGTTTGACCATGGGTCAGTCAGAAGACATATCTGACCCTTGGCTTAAAGGTATCAGTGTAATGCGACAGTGTTCACTGATTGAATTAATTTTTTTAATACTTTCTCAAACTTTCATGAATGTCACTGAGGTTGCTTTTGAATTAATGTTTCTTGGCGTAAGGCCGCTCATCAACTTTTGCTCATCGTTGTTTTCGTATAGCAAAGTCGTGATTTTGTAATCGTTTTGAGGGTTCTAAAATATTGCGTATACGTTCGTTGGCTCATGTGAATTTGGCTATGCCGGATGCCCTGCCGAGTTGTCACTTCGTAATTTTTTTTCAAATTTCTCTTTTCGAAATTTAGTTTCTCCTTTGCCATACCAGTTGATCAGATAGCTTCAAGATTCTGACACTGAGTTTTTTTAGTTTTATGAATATAAAGGACGCTGATCGTGCGTATTTTTACTAAAGCTAAGAGGTTCAGTCGAGAATCCTTCGTTTGTAAAAAATCTTTTGATTTTGTGAAAATTGTTCACTTTATTTATTTATTTTGGCCAGATATTAGGAAAAATGTATTAAATATTAAACATTGATTATGCTTGATCGCAGTCCCCCCGAGCAGTCTCAGACTGAGGCAAGAAATAACTCTTGCATTGTTTGCACTGTTGACATGACAAATACACAGGCATGTCTTATGACAACCTGTAATCATGTCTTTCACCAAAGTTGTCTGGAAAGTTGGTTTGAAACCAACGCACAATGTCCACTTTGCAATACTGCATGCACGATGGGATCATGCAAATTGGTAGTCGGTAACTGTTCTCCGAATAGAAATAATACAGGAGCACGTCCTAAGACGGCTGCTGTAGTACATCGTCCTGTGACGAGAAGATTAGCTAGAGCCTTGGAGGCAGGATCAGATGTGGAAGTTGCCAATCCACAAGCAGAAGGCCTGAATGGCAGCAATACTTCAAATTCCACAGATGCTGCTGTCTTGCATCCAGTTATTCGCCAGAGGCGAAGTCGACCACAGCGAAATAATAATACTCGACAAAACACAGCACCGGACTATGCTGTAATTCAATCGGTATCATAAGATAGAGTCTGCAGTTCGCAAAGGGTCAGAATGTCTGGGCCGACGACTCGGTAGAAATGGTCCTTAGCAGACTTGATAGCCGCTTCCCACAAGCCGCCAAAATGGGGCGATCGAGGAGGGATGAATTTCCATTCGATGCCGTCCGAAAGACAAACTGCGGCGACAGATGAAATGTGGGGATCACTTGAAAATAAGTGTTTGAGCTCTGCAAGCTCGTTTTTTGCCCCAGCGAAGTTGGTTGCGTTATCGGTCCATATGGTGCGTGGCTTGCCCCTTAGGCTGATGAAGCGCCTTAAAGCAGCAATGAAAGATGCTGTTGACAAATCATCAACGGGGGCAGGATGTTCACAGCAGAGCATTTGAATTTATTGATTTATATTAATCTTGCCATTTATAATTATACCTATTATAAATAATTGTCAACTTATTAATTGTCACAAGTTAATTAATGGAACACCTGTGCGTATGCAACAATATTGTTAACAATGCATTTTGCTTGCCCAAAGTTAATGTTAATGTTAATGTTGTACTCATTTTGGCACACAGATGATCTGTATAAAACTTGCAAATAACTACTTGAAAACAGCCAGCAATAAACAAAGTCAACAAATCTATTCGGTCGTGTTTTATAACTTTAAATACGGATTAATTAGGGACATATCGTTGCCCCTCGAAACAGTCGCCTTGCGACTAACCAGAACCACTAGTTCCCCCCTACCAGTAGTTCCAGCAACTTACAAGAAATTTTCTGTGAGTGATCCTGGCTAGACTGTGACATACCCTAGCCGTAGAAAACATCCTTACATACTCTTATCTTCTAATTCTTCACAGAATAGACGTAAGTTACCTTTGTAATGTGTAGAGAAGAGGCGTTGTAGTAATTCTTCCAGCTGTTTTTGCGTCTTGAAGTCATCGATTAGGGCACCTTTTAGAGTTGACCATTCGTTGTGGAATCCAAGCTGTGATATTTTTTCAGCATCTCCAACGATTTGTAATTCAATGGCTCCAAAAATAACGTCCTTCTATCATGCGTCATTGGTAAAGTGTTGTATGTTGTATGCAAAATGAGCATATGCCCACAGTATTGTAGAGTATCACTGCGGACGGCAGTCCGCGCTAGTGACGAAAACAGTACGAAGGGTGCGAAAGGCGACTAGCATATATACACAGGAAGAATGGAAAATTTGCTATAGCTGTCCGATCAAATCGAGTTATACACCGATCGAAAGGTATCAATTTAACTTACAGATGTGCATACTAAGATTTTTGAAAACTCACCTGGTTCGTGAGATAAAGAGGTGTAAGTGGGAGGAGCAAAATTTAAATGCTTAGAGCAAATGGGGCCGTTAGAGCCTTTTTGAATTTTTTTTAAAATTTTTTACTATTTTAATCAAAAATACGCGTCGAATTACACCTCGATCATTAAAATCCGACCAATGGTTCAATAGATAATTAATTTTGAAATTTTTAGTGGCCTTCCGAAAATGAAATGAAAAGTCAGTTTGTCTGTTTGTCTGTTTGGATCAAATCGTTTATTTAGCTTAAAAGTTTGAATGAGGACTTGTTCCCGTTCAAAAATCTAGAAACGTTTGTTCTACGACTTTTTCGAAAAATAGCTAGTTTAGCGGGAAATCGCTAAGAATCGCTAAAATTGAAACCCCTATAGCATCCAAACGATAGAAGCTACAGATGTGATATATACATCGATGAAAAGGTATTTTGAAGGGCTTTTAGGCATACCTTCAAAGTTTTTTTTTTAAGTAAAAAGATAAACTGCTACAGGTGAAATATAGTATTTTTTCCCACACTTTAGCGATTTAAGAAAAATCTACACATGAAATCACCAAAAAATATGTTATATGTTATAGGCAATTTTATTCCGCGTTTTTTGACATATAACACATATCTGTCAAAGTTCGTTTGGGCAAGATATTACCTATTAACTGAATATACCTTTTACCTTTACACTACTGCATGTACATATGCAGTATGTACACTGCTTGCAGTGCATGTGGAAAGATACTGCTTGCAAGTGGTCAATTCTTTTTGCGGCAGATAAGTCATTTTATAATCAAAAATATAGAAACTTTTGTTTTTCGACTTTTTCGAAAAATAGCTAGTTTAGCGGGAAATCACTAAAAACCGTTAAAATTGGAACCCCCATATCATCCAAACGCTAAAAGCTACAGATATGTTCTATATGTCGTTGGAAAGGTGTTTTGAAGGGCTTTTAGGCATACCTTCAAAGTTTTTTTTTTAAGTAAAAAGGTAAACAGCTACAGGTGAAATAAGATATTTTTTGCCGCATTTTGACAATGTAAGAAAAATCTACACATCAAATCACTTTTAAATATATTATATGTTGTAGACAATTCAATTCCGCGTTTTTTGACATACAACACATATCTGTCAAAATTCGTTTGGGCAAGATATTACCTATCAACTGAATATACCTCTTGCCTTTACACTACTGCATGTACATGTGCAGTAAGTACACTGTACACTGCTTTGAGCGTAATGGGGAAATGAACTGCTTGCAAGAGTGCTTGCAACCAGTGCTTAAAGTAACCAATGCTGCCAGAAAGTTTAGTTTTGTTATGTGACGCGACATTAATTTATTCAAATGAGTTAAGCATTAGAGTCTCTCTGTAAATTTATTTTATTTATTCTTCTTTACTATATAATTAATTAATTGCTTAACATTGCATACAGGAAATTGATATTTTTACTTGTGCATTGTATGTGTATCTGTGTGGCTATCATTTATTCATGAATTAAAATATTCGAATTTTCCTGCAACGCATTATATTTGTATGTGTTTTTATTCTGTTATTAAAATGTTTTATTTTAAGCGTAGTAAAACATTTTGGGCGCTAAAATGTTCGATGTTTTGAAGGCAGGCCTTACAAACATCAGTGTGACAGCAAAATCCCGAAAATCACTAAAAAGTTTATGCTGCTGTGGTCACACTGCTGTGTAAGCTGTGCACAACAAACAAATAAATAACATTGAAAACAAACAATTGAGAAAGGCTATAGTCGAGCTCCCGACTATAGGACTTATAAAAAAACCTCTTTACGAGGTAAAAGTCTAGTGACGAAAACATTTTCATGCCCCAAAATTTCTGATATCCAATTTTGTGACGAAAAATATTAAATTTTACACATGAATTATTAAACAAAAATGTTTGTCACTGGCACTGCGCTAAAAAATACTATTTATTAGGTATGAAAAATTAAGCGCAATGTGCCCAGTGACAAAAATTTTTGTTTAATAATTCATGTGTAAAATTTAATATTTTTCGTCACAAAATTGGATATCAGAAATTTTGGGGCATGAAAATGTTTTCGTCACTAGACTTTTACCTCGTAAAGAGGTTTTTTTATAAGATATCAGAAGTTTTTTAATAAGACATTGGAAATTTTGACAATTGATATATTTTTTGACAGTGTAACTTTGTCAATCGGTGTATATTGTTTTTGAACAAGCAAAAGCAAACTGTCTGGCAACACTGGTTTCTTTCATAGTTTAATTCATATGAATAAATTAAAACCCACATTGTTGTAAGACAAAACTGAACTGTCTGGCAGCACTGGTTTTTATCGCTTCACATAAATATTTTATTTACATACGCTTCTGGCATTGTTACTTTGCTAGAAGATTTTCAATATGCACACAGACAGATCGACTACAGCGATTCTTTATTTTGCAGCTAAGATTTCTGCCAACACCTTTTTATACCCGTTACTTATTAAAAACAAGTGGGAAAGGCTATAGTCGAGCTCCCGACTATAGGATACCCGTTACTTACCTAAATAAATTAAACTTTTGTTTTTATTGCATGCTTTTAGGCACTTTTATTGCTTAAAAGCTTTAATCAGCCAGTACCACCTTTATCTTTGTCCGATCTTGTTGGGATTTAATAGGATGATAGGTAATAATAATAGCTAACGTTCACCGTTTAAAAAAACCTAATATTTTGAAAACTGTGCGTGTGGTGGATTTTCGCGATTTACGGAGGCGGAAAGGGGCGTGGCAAAATTTTGAAACAAACTTGACCTGCGTGGGGTTTATAGAAATCTGTGTGCAAAATTTGGTTGCTCTAGCTCTTATAGTCTCTGAGATCTAGGCGCTCACACAGACGGACAGACGGACGGACGGACAGACGGACAGACGGACGGACGGACAGACGGACATGGCTATATCGACTCGGCTGTTGATGCTGATCAAGAATATATATACTTTATAGGGTCGGAGATGCTTCCTTCTCCCTGTTACATACATTGCAACGAATACAATATCCCCTTTTACTTATTTTTAATAAGTAACGGGTATAATAAGTAAAAGGGGATATTGTATTCGTTGCAATGTATGTAACAGGGAGAAGGAAGCATCTCCGACCCTATAAAGTATATATATTCTTGATCAGCATCAACAGCCGAGTCGATATAGCCATGTCCGTCTGTCCGTCCGTCCGTCTGTCCGTCTGTCCGTCTGTGTGAGCGCCTAGATCTCAGAGACTATAAGAGCTAGAGCAACCAAATTTGGCACACAGATTTCTATAAACCCCACGCAGGTCAAGTTTGTTTCAAAATTTTGCCACGCCCCTTTCCCCCTCCGTAAATCGCGAAAATCCACCACACGCACAGTTTTCAAGATATTATGTTTTTTTAAACGGTGAACGTTAGCTACTGTTATTACCTATCATCCTATTAAATCCCAAAAAGATCGGACAAACAGAAAGGTGGTACTGGCTGATTAAAGCTTTTAAGCAATTAAAATGCCTAAAAGCTTGCAATAAAAAAATTTTAATTTGTTTATGTAAGTAACGGGTATCCTACAGTCGGGAGCTCGACTATAGCCTTTCCCACTTGTTTAAATTGAAAAACAATAAAAAAAACATTAGTGGATCATATACTAACAAATTAATTGCATTTAAAAATAAAAACATAAAAAAGTTTCGTCCGTGCCTGAATTCGAACCCGGAACCCTAGCTGAGAATTCATGCAAAAATCGGGCGCTCTACACTTTGCGCCACTGGCGATCTTTAATAACGACTGTCTAATAATAGATTTCATTGTTACTGGACTGTTAGTCAAATGTAATTGCCGCTGCCGTCCTATTGCAATTCAAAGTAAAACGTATATATTTAGTTAATTGGTTATATCTTCCAAACCAATCGACTACAATTTATGCATGATACATCAAAAAACGCGAAATTGTACAAACTATAACATATTTAAAATTAAAAAAAATCGCTAGCGGCGTTTTCTCATAAACCTCCAATATGTGAAGAAAAATACCTTTTTTCACCTGTAGCTTTTTACCTGTGTACTTTAGAAAAAAAGTTTGAACATATGCTAAAAAGCCCTTCAAAGTACATTTTCAACGATATATAGATCACATCTGTAGCTTCTATGGTTTGGATGCTATGGGGGTTTTAAGTTTGGCGGGTTTTAGCGATTTCCCGCTAAACTAGCGGTTTTTCGAAAAAGTCGTAGAACAAACGTTTCTAGATTTTTGAACAGGAACAAGTCCTCATTCAAACATTTTAGCTAAATTAACGATTTGATCCAAACAAACAAACAGACAAACAGACAAACTGACTTTTCATCTCATTTTCGGAAAGCGACTAAAAATTTCAAAATTAATTATCTTTTGAACCAGTAGTCGGATTTTGATGATTGAGGTGTCATTCGACGCGTATTTTTATGAGAAATATTAAAAAATTAAAAATGTTGACCAAAAAGCTCCAGCGGCCCCATTAGCTCCAATCATTTAAAATGTGACCCTCCCAGGTGAGTCCGTCCGTCCGTCTGTCCGTCCGTGTGAGCGCCTAGATCTCAGAGACTATAAGAGCTAGAGCAACCAAATTTGGCACACAGATTTCTATAAGCCCCACGCAGGTCAAGTTTGTTTCAAAATTTTGCCACGCCCCTTTCCGCCTCCGTAAATCGCGAAAATCCACCACACGCACAGTTTTCAAGATATTATGTTTTTTTAAACGGTGAACGTTAGCTACTGTTATTACCTATCATCCTACTAAATCCCAACAAGATCGGACAAACAGAAAGGTGGTACTGGCTGATTAAAGCTTTTAAGCAATTAAAATGCCTAAAAGCATGCAATAAAAAAAAGTTAAATTTATTTAGGTAAGTAACGGGTATCCTATAGTCGGGAGCTCGACTATAGCCTTTCCCACTTGTTTTATATGGAGTTTTGGCCTTGCAAACATATTTTCGTCTAGAGAGTACTCTGCTTTAAATTAAAAATTGACAAGTGGGAAAGGCTATAGTCGAGCTCCCGACTATAGGATACCCGTTACTTACCTAAATAAATTTAACTTTTTTTTATTGCATGCTTTTAGGCACTTTTATTGCTTAAAAGCTTTAATCAGCCAGTACCACCTTTCTGTTTGTCCGATCTTGTTGGGATTTAGTAGAATGATAGGTAAAAACAATAGCTAACGTTCACCGTTTAAAAAAAACTAATATCTTAAAAACTGTGAGTGTGGAGGATTTTCGCGGTTTACGGAGGCGGAAAGGGGCGTGGCAAAATTTTGAAACAAACTTGACCTGCGTGGGGTTTATAGAAATCTGTGTGCCAAATTTGGTTGCTCTAGCTCTTATAGTCTCTGAGATCTAGGCGCTCACACGGACGGACAGACGGACGGACGGACGGACAGACGGACAGACGGACATGGCAATATCGGCTCGGCTGTTGATGCTGATCAAGAATATATATACTTTATAGGGTCCGAGATGCTTCCTTCTCCCTGTTACATACATTGCAACGAATACAATATCCCCTTTTACTTATTTTTAATAAGTAACGGGTATAATAACAAAAATTTATGACAAATATATTTACATTTTTATATGTGTGCATTATCGAAATCGATATGCGTCAGTGCTACCAATTTGCGGACAGATCTGTCTGTTTGTAAACTGCGATTTCCGGAAAAATTTTAAAACGACCACTTTACGGAAAAAATTCACATATTATTTTATTTTATCCTTTTATTCATCCATTTTTAATTTTTAAGACGCTCATACAATTTATCAATTACAACCATGTGGCATCGTTTTCATATTGTTTTTTCAGTTCAGCCAATTTGTCCTATTTGCGGACACATTTGCCCTTTTTAAAAATGCGATTTCTTGAAAAATTTCTAAACGTCCCCTATCTGGAAATAATGCCTTTTGTAATATATTTTACTTTATCCTCTATTCATTGTTTTGTATTGTTCTTAGTCGTTCACAGAAATTATCAAATACAACTATGTGTCATCTAATATATTCATTTTCGGATAGCCGAATAAATTTGAAATTTACGGAAGAAAAATTTATACATTTCTCGTGGAAAATATTTTGCTGGCCAATAAAAAGCTAATACTTTCAATAGTTGTTTTATTTTTAAAGCTATGATATTATTATATTTATTATGATTATATGTATTAATAAGAAATCATTGTTTGACCAGATTTTTTGTCTTTTAAAAAAATATCTGTCCGCTTTCTGTCTTCTTTTGTGTAGAGGCGTTGGTAGCACTGATATCCGTGCTAAATACGAAATCTTTGAATGTTAAAAAGCCAAAGTTATGAAATCAAACATAACAGCTAAAAAGGACATTGAATACAAATAAAATAGCTAAAGTGTCCGTCTAAGCGCAGTGGAGATTCTATGAATATCGATAGATGATCTTATTCAATTCTGCTTTCGATAGTCGTTTTGTGTATCGATACTCCTCTAAGTTTTCCTGTTCGCCAACCACGTCCGGTTGGCCAACCGGTGGCCCATTGGATCCAATTGGACGCCGATGGCAATGTGCCACCGGCACAACCCAGCCTATGACTGCCCATCAAAAAAATTGGACGCCAATAAAAATAAAATCAAAATAAATTAAAACATTTTTTTATTTATATATGAACAAGTTCGCCTGTGGATACTGTGCTTTAAAAAGCAATGAAAAAATTAAACATTTTTTTTTTAACATAATCAATGTTAATTTTAAAATTAAACTTGCAATTATAAAAATCAAGGGATAATCCCTGTTACAAACTGTGCCGCGCTGGCTGGCTTATCGGTTCTCAGGTGGAGTTCTATCCCTTGCCCTCAGTTCGCATAATCGATAACTAACATACATCGATACACAAACATACGGAACTTTACAACACTTTCGCAACTAGAAAGCATAAAAAACAACAACAAACAAATGGTAACACAAGATGCGAGTGCCAAAGGGCATAAAGGCCACCGGGGAGTTCTCGAATCAAAATGGCATGATAAGATCGACATGAATGTGCCCGATAACATTGTCGTGCTGGGACATAATCAACATCTGGAGACGCGATCGACACCGCGTAAAATTCTGTTGGAGAACTCAGTATTGCACAAAAATCCATCGATGGGTTTTATGCGTGTCCAATCGCACCCTCGGGTCATTACGCTCAAATATCATTATTTTCCATCAGTCTCCGAGGAGAGCACACCCCTCAAACCCAATGAGAGTTTCTACGGCAACGATCTCGATGGGGATGTCGACGAGGAAGATGATGAGCAACGAGCCACTCAATATGTGCGCTCCAATGGCAAAATGGCAACGAAGACAACTCGCAGCTCACCACGGGCAGTGCGAGCGAACGCTTCCAGCTGATGCTGCAACAGCAGAAGCACAACAATCTGAAAGCCTCGATGCTGAGGGCACGTCCATGCGAGAGTTGACACCATGTGAGAAGATTCTATATCTGCGTCAAACTTAACAGGCCAAACTTAACAGACGTGTGCTCAACATTGATTTCAACAATGAGTGGATGCAACGCGAGAAGATCGTTTATTGCTTGGGACTGGCGTGCTTTGTATTGAAGACCAGCTTTTGGCTTAATTGCAACTAGAGCTGAGAGAATGAGGTCAGGTCATCGTTTGTTTTCTTGCTGCATACACAAACACACACACACCGACACCATTTACACACAGCATAGAATAGTTTTGTGTTTCTAATTTTCTTCTATATTGTAAATGGCTCTGTAATTAAAAAAGCACACCTTCTTTTGGTTTGTCCGTCGTGGAAACCATAACATTAATTTCATGTTTGTTGACTTGTAAAATCTTTTTAAATGTGCAAGTAACCGTCTATTTATGACTTAATCGAACAGCGCATTATTTCAAAATTTATCTGATTTCTAGTGTGCTTCTGTTGAACATTAGCTTTAGCCCAAACATTGTTAATGATTATCCCATGGAACGATTTTTTAATCCAGCAATACGAAATAATCATAAATTAAAAATGGTATTTCTATGCAAAGTCCCATATGATCTAGATAAAATCAATTCCCATGCTTATATCTAAAAACAATTTTATGGATATGTTTTGAATACTTTTAAAACGAATCCTTTAGCTGCAGATGAAATCATTTAGTGTAAGTGATGGATTATTATTGAATTAAATACGATATTTAAAAACAATAAATATATTTTATACATCACTGCGGAAGGCAGTCCGCGCTAGTGACGAAAGCAGCACGAAGGGTGCGAAAGCGACTAGCATATATACACAGGAAGAATGGAAAATTTGCTATGACCGTCCGATCGGGTCGAGTTATATACCGATCGAAAGGTATCAATTTAACTTACAAATGTGCATACTAAGACTTTTGGAAACTTTCCTGGTTCGTGAGATAAACAGGTGTAAGTGGGAGGGGAAAAATTTAAATTATTGGAGCAAATAGGGCCGTTGGGGACTTTTTGATTTATTTTTTAATTTTTTACTCTTCTAATCAAAAATACGCGTCGAATGACACCTTGATGATCGAAATCCGATTACTGGTTCAAAAAATAATTAATGTTGAAATTTTTAGTCGCCTTTCGAAAATGAGATAAAAAGTCAGTATGTCTGTTTGTTTGTTTGTTTGTTTGTTTGTTTGTTTGTTTGTTTGTTTGTTTGTATCAAAGCGTTGATTTAGCTTAAATGTTTGAATGAGGACTTGTTCACGCTCAAAAATATAGAAACGTTTGTTCTTTCATTTTATGTAAAAAAAAAATTTGATTTTTTCAAAAAAATCCAAAAGAACCTCCCCTTAAATAAAAATCAAATTTTTTTAAGTGCAAAAAAGAGAAAAAGACAAATAAATTAAAGAAAAAGAAGGAATATTGAAACTAATAAAAGTTAAGAAACCAAAAAAAACAAAAAAAAAAATATTGACGAGAAAAACACAAAAAAAAAATTGTAAATAAAATAATTTTAAAAAAATTTATTAATATTTGATAAAAATCAAATTATTTTGAATTGCAAAAGAAAAAAAGACACAAATATTAAAAAAAAGAAAGAATATTGAAACCAATGAAAGTTAAGAAACCAAAATATACAAAAAGAGAAAATTAACAAGAAAAAACAAAAAACAAACACATATAAAGAAATTTTAAAATTAAAATATTAATAAAAAAATGTATAGTTGAAAAAAAAAAAATTTTTAAAATATTAAATTTATTAAAATAATTTAAAGCGTAAAACAAAAATAAAAAATATTAAAATCATTAAAAAAAAAAAATTAAAGCGTAAAATTAAAATAAATTTGATAAAAAAAAATAAAGAAAAGAATAGTAAAGAAGGAAAATTTTTAAAAATATTACAAATTTTTCAATTGGAAAAAAAGAAATTAAATTTTAAAAAAAATTTGATATTGTAATGATAAAGTACTTTAAAATATACACAAATGAAATAGAAAACTTTATCAAAAAATTGAAAAAGCTGTATAAAAAGATTTTGATTATTTATTTGAAAGGTATCTTTAAGAAAGAAGTAATAAAATATTGAATATAATATTCAAAAATACACAATTAAATACAAAAAAATTTTTTCTTTAAAATGGCTGGGCGTCCTGTTAAGAAACCGCATTATTTTAAGAGAAAGTTTGTTAACGAAATGGACGATGTAGATCGTAAAAAGGTTAAAATAAATGATGATTTAGAAATTGAATCTGATCAAATGAAAACAATTTCAGACAAAGGAATAAGATCGCAAATGAATAGGTATTTAGAAACACCAAAACGTACTTCTCAAAGGATTAAATATGTTTCAAAAAAAGTTCATTTAAATAGGGAATCAGAGACACAAGAACAAAGGCAAGAAAGAATAAAAAAAGAAAAAACTAGGGCTATAACAAGTAGAGTTTTAGAGACAGAAGAAGAGAGACTTAAACGCTTGGAAAGAGATTCAAAAAGGGCTACTTCCAAAAGAGAAAATGAAACAGAACATCAGAGGGTTGAACGAATTGAAAAAGAAGCACAAAGAATTATATTAAACAGAGCCTTAGAGACTGAAGAACAGAGACAAAAACGCTTGGAAAAAGATGCAAAAAGGGCTATTTCCAAAAGAGAAAATGAAACAGAGCATCAGAGAGTTGAACGAATTGAAAAAGAAGCGCAAAGAATTATATTAAACAGAGCCTTAGAGACTGAAGAAGAGAGACAAAAACGGTTGGAAAAAGATGCAAAAAGGGCTACTTCCAAAAGAGAAAATGAAACAGAACATCAGAGAGTTGAACGAATTGAAAAAGAAGCGCAAAGAATTATATCAAACAGAGACTTAAAGACTGAAGAAGAGAGACAAAAACGCTTGGAAAAAGATGCAAAAAGGGCTACTTCCAAAAGAGAAAATGAAACAGAGCATCAGAGAGTTGAACGAATTGAAAAAGAAGCGCAAAGAATTATATTAAACAGAGCCTTAGAGACTGAAGAAGAGAGACAAAAACGCTTGGAAAAAGATTCAAAAAGGGCTACTTCCAAAAGAAAAAATGAAACAGAACATCAGAGAGTTGAACGAATTGAAAAAGAAGCACAAAGAATTATATTAAACAGAGCCTTAGAGACTGAAGAACAGAGACAAAAACGCTTGGAAAAAGATGCAAAAAGGGCTACTTCCAAAAGAGAAAATGAAACAGAAGACCAGAGACTTGAAAGACTCAAAAAAGACGCTCATAGAGCTGAAATAAATCGGAATTCCGAGACTGAAGAACTACGTTTTCAGAGACTCGAATATCAAGCTCTAAGAAAACAACTCGCAGCTCACCACGGGCAGTGCGAGCGAACGCTTCCAGCTGATGCTGCAACAGCAGAAGCACAACAATCTGAAAGCCTCGATGCTGAGGGCACGTCCATGCGAGAGTTGACACCATGTGAGAAGATTCTATATCTGCGTCAAACTTAACAGGCCAAACTTAACAGACGTGTGCTCAACATTGATTTCAACAATGAGTGGATGCAACGCGAGAAGATCGTTTATTGCTTGGGACTGGCGTGCTTTGTATTGAAGACCAGCTTTTGGCTTAATTGCAACTAGAGCTGAGAGAATGAGGTCAGGTCATCGTTTGTTTTCTTGCTGCATACACAAACACACACACACCGACACCATTTACACACAGCATAGAATAGTTTTGTGTTTCTAATTTTCTTCTATATTGTAAATGGCTCTGTAATTAAAAAAGCACACCTTCTTTTGGTTTGTCCGTCGTGGAAACCATAACATTAATTTCATGTTTGTTGACTTGTAAAATCTTTTTAAATGTGCAAGTAACCGTCTATTTATGACTTAATCGAACAGCGCATTATTTCAAAATTTATCTGATTTCTAGTGTGCTTCTGTTGAACATTAGCTTTAGCCCAAACATTGTTAATGATTATCCCATGGAACGATTTTTTAATCCAGCAATACGAAATAATCATAAATTAAAAATGGTATTTCTATGCAAAGTCCCATATGATCTAGATAAAATCAATTCCCATGCTTATATCTAAAAACAATTTTATGGATATGTTTTGAATACTTTTAAAACGAATCCTTTAGCTGCAGATGAAATCATTTAGTGTAAGTGATGGATTATTATTGAATTAAATACGATATTTAAAAACAATAAATATATTTTATACATCACTGCGGAAGGCAGTCCGCGCTAGTGACGAAAGCAGCACGAAGGGTGCGAAAGCGACTAGCATATATACACAGGAAGAATGGAAAATTTGCTATGACCGTCCGATCGGGTCGAGTTATATACCGATCGAAAGGTATCAATTTAACTTACAAATGTGCATACTAAGACTTTTGGAAACTTTCCTGGTTCGTGAGATAAACAGGTGTAAGTGGGAGGGGAAAAATTTAAATTATTGGAGCAAATAGGGCCGTTGGGGACTTTTTGATTTATTTTTTAATTTTTTACTCTTCTAATCAAAAATACGCGTCGAATGACACCTTGATGATCGAAATCCGATTACTGGTTCAAAAAATAATTAATGTTGAAATTTTTAGTCGCCTTTCGAAAATGAGATAAAAAGTCGGTATGTCTGTTTGTTTGTTTGTTTGTTTGTTTGTTTGTTTGTTTGTATCAAAGCGTTGATTTAGCTTAAATGTTTGAATGAGGACTTGTTCACGCTCAAAAATATAGAAACGTTTGTTCTACGACTTTTTCGAAAAATAGCTAGTTTAGCGGGAAATCGCTAAAAACCGCTAAAATTAAAACCCTCATAGCATCCAAACGATAGAAGCTACAGATGTGATCTATATATCGATGAAAAGGTATTTTGAATAAAATTTTTGTCACTGGGCACATTGCGCTAAATTTTTCATACCTAATAAATAGTACTTTTATGCGCAGTGCCAGTGACAAAAATTTTATTTTTTAATAATTCATGTGTAAAATTTAATATTTTTCGTCACAAAATTGGATATCAGAAATTTTGGGGCATAAAAATGTTTTCGGCACTAGACTTTTACCTCGTAAAGAGGTTTTTTTATAAGATATAATGTAGTTATGAAGTGAATGTTTATTTTTATACCCTGTGCCCATTGAAAATGGTCAAAAAGGGTATATTAGATTTGTGTGATGTATGTAACAGGCAGAATGAAGCATCTCCGACCATATAAAGTATATATATTCTTGATCAGCATCAACAGCCGAGTCGATTGAGCCATGTCCGTCTGTCTGTCCGTCCGTCTGTTTGAACGCGTCGATCTCAGAAAGTATAATAGCTAGAGACTTCAAATTTGGTATGTAGGTTGCTGGATATCCGACGCAGATCAAGTTTGTTTTTAAATTTGGATCGGACCACTATATCATATAGCTGCCATAGGAACGATCAGTCGAAAATCAAGTCTCGGTATGAAAAACTTGTTTGTTGTTTGAGATATGTAAACCAAACTTACAGAATATGCGTATGGGATGGTCCGATACATCCTGACCAAATCTGATTGAAATCGGACCACTATATCATATAGCTGCCATATCAACCATCAGTCGAAAATTAAGTCTTAGAATGAAAAACTTGTTTGTTTTTTGATCTATCTGAATCAAACTCACAGAATATGTATACGCGATGGTCCCTTATAACCTGACCAAAATTGGTTGAAATCGGATCACTATATCATATAGCTGCCTTAGGAACGATCAGTCGAAAATCAAGTCTTAGTATGAACAACTTTTTTGTTGTTTGAGATAACTGAACCAAACTGACAGAATATGCATATGAGATGGTCCCAACCAATATTCTATATTATGGATACTGGCACAGGGTATCCTCCAGTCGAGCAAACTCGACTGTAGCCGCGCCCACTTGTTTTTCTTTAAATGTGAGTTGTAATAAGTGTATGGCTTAAAGGTACCTTGACCTACATAAAGAGCTCTCTGGGTGGTGAAAGGGGCCATATATATATACGCGATATAAGTACCTATGAGAATAATGATGAATTTTAATAATAATATTTGTCCTGTTTAGCATGTTCTTTTGAACATGTCTGATTCTTAACTCACTATTTTTATATTTTCTTTTAAATAAAAAATCAAATTAGATGTTTGTCGTATTGTTCCTGCAGCAATGTCTAAACATTATAATAAAAAAAATTACAAATTTTATCTCTACATAATATATGTGAAATATTTTATTGACTTAAGGCCTGTCTCCAGCACTGCGAAATTTTTATGCTAGGAATTTGCTATTTATTTCGTGTGTGTGGAATATAAATAAAACAGTGTGCCCATATACGTAAAACGTGTGACGATGTACCTAAAACGTGCATGGTCACTCTGTGTTTTGTAAAGAGCGCCAATTTTGAAAGTTCAACTTATTTAAAAAAATTGATATAATGAGCTCTGACGATGAAGTGATTGTGTTGGTGGCGGTGTATATTGTTGCGAAAATAGTTTTATCTCACTTTTTTGTTTTGTGCACAGTTTATTTTTCATTTTTTCAATCGAGACTAGCGAAATAATTGTCGACAATATATTCCTGAGCTGTGTGTCAGCTGTTCTGTCAGTCCACTCACCCTGTCGATAGGCCATTTATCGATATTTATTTGTGGATTTCGTTCAAGTTGCTGGATACTCAAGAAACGAAATCGAAAACGAAAAGTTTCTGCCTCAGTTTTTTTTATATGAAGTTTGACAGAAATTTTTATTTTCCGCGGTGGTGGATACCATGCTTTACCGCAAAGTAGGAACTGCATGCTGATAATACCACTTTCTGGGCTTTGAGAAACTTACCCTCATTTTCCAGCAAAATGCCAAATACGGTATTCACGCAAAAAAAACTGTTGATCGTCATTTGACATTGTGTTTTCACTCTTATTGCAAGAAAAAAGTACTGTTTATGGCCGCTTAACTTTTGTTTTGATTATTGAAGCTTTAGTTAAATCCCTAGGGCTGCCACCTCGTAGAAATTTTAGCCATCAACAAGGCAAAACCACTTGACCTATCGAAATCTACCGTAAAAGAATAATCAAAAACTTATCGTGCATGCCGAAATTCATACTGCAACAAGCTAATTTAAAATTTTTAAAATGTTAAATAAGTATGATATTGTATGTAGCTTAGAGAATGCCTTTTTTTATTTTGGCGAAAAATTTTTTATGTTGGGCCCACAATGAAGTTAAAACTTCATTCCACTCCATAGGTCCATTCTTAAAAAATTGTATCCCACGGACGTGTCCATCTCTAATCGATATGCATAACAAATGCAAATTGTCCAATTAATTGTTGAAATCGGCTGCGCCAAATTGTTTATTAAATTTTTACAGAAAAACTAACAAAATAATTATTCTAAAGTTAATTATTAAACATAAGCGTGTCATTCAACAAGGAGCAAAATAATATACATGTAAGTAAAAATATCAATAAATAACATATAAGAAAGAGTGAATGAAAATTGTTGTGTATGCGTGATGATGAAGACTTCAGTAATAGATTTGTAGATCTGTATTGACCTTGTACAATTCTGACCTTGGGAGACTCGAAAGATTACATGATAGAAAACAAAAGTTGAGATGCAGGTTATTTTTATAGACAGGGCTAACTAGCTGATTTATACAGAGATACAGTGACTCCCAAATTATTTAACTCACTAGTTTTACATACTTCATATTTTAAATGAAGTTTTATTTTGATCGAAAGGAGGTATTAATAAAATTAGAACGTTCAGCATAATATTTTCATGTTATGTTTTTGTATATTTATATTATCTAATAAAAAAAATGAATTGCATTAAATTAAATGTAGATAAATGGATCATTGTGAATTTTGCGTTAATGAATATTGTGAATGAATGGGATTGTGTTTGCTAATCTTTTAAATTTTTTGTGTTCAAAAATATTAATGTTATTATCCATTCTTCTTTTTAAGGCGAAATTATTGGCGATTGATAATTTAATTAATAGTTATAAGAGAAATTAAAATAAATAATTTTTTTTAAAATTAAGGGGAGGTTCTTTTGGATTTGGCCGAAAATCAAGCAAAATTTGAGAATGGTTTGTGGGAGAATGAAAATACATACGAACTTCTGCTTTCGAACTTTGATTCGTTGTTTATTGACGATTACAAAAAAAAAGTGATTTTTGAGAAATTCAAAATGGCGGCTTCAAAATGGCGGATCTCGTCGACCTCGACTCTCAAAATATCGCTCTGCTTCTTCAAGTGTGGGGCCTCTGGTAGTAAAGTGAAATGAAAAATGTAAATGTAATATGTAAATGAAATTTTTACACTTTTTTTACTTTGATCTCGTTTAAAAATTATAAATAAACAATTTTTTATGCCAATTTTAGGTATAAGCCATACAAAAAAGTATATACTTTAAAACATTTTTTGAATGAAGGAAATTGGATCAATAGAACAAGACCTGTACTTGAAATTAGATTAGAAAACACGGTTTCGAGAAAAACGCGTTTAAAGTTTTTGGAAAGTGACAGCGGGTACGCAGCGCGCGTGACATGCGTACGTTTGACACGCCCTATCTCAAGAAATACGCGTCGTATTGAAAAATCCTTTGGCACATATATTCTATATATATATAACTTTCATTTTATGTAAAAAAAAAATTTGATTTTTTCAAAAAAATCCAAAAGAACCTCCCCTTAAATAAAAATCAAATTTTTTTAAGTGCAAAAAAGAGAAAAAGACAAATAAATTAAAGAAAAAGAAGGAATATTGAAACTAATAAAAGTTAAGAAACCAAAAAAAACAAAAAAAAAAATATTGACGAGAAAAACACAAAAAAAAAAATTGTAAATAAAATAATTTTAAAAAAATTTATTAATATTTGATAAAAATCAAATTATTTTGAATTGCAAAAGAAAAAAAGACACAAATATTAAAAAAAAGAAAGAATATTGAAACCAATGAAAGTTAAGAAACCAAAATATACAAAAAGAGAAAATTAACAAGAAAAAACAAAAAACAAACACATATAAAGAAATTTTAAAATTAAAATATTAATAAAAAAATGTATAGTTGAAAAAAAAAAAATTTTTAAAATATTAAATTTATTAAAATAATTTAAAGCGTAAAACAAAAATAAAAAATATTAAAATCATTAAAAAAAAAAAATTAAAGCGTAAAATTAAAATAAATTTGATAAAAAAAAATAAAGAAAAGAATAGTAAAGAAGGAAAATTTTTAAAAATATTACAAATTTTTCAATTGGAAAAAAAGAAATTAAATTTTAAAAAAAATTTGATATTGTAATGATAAAGTACTTTAAAATATACACAAATGAAATAGAAAACTTTATCAAAAAATTGAAAAAGCTGTATAAAAAGATTTTGATTATTTATTTGAAAGGTATCTTTAAGAAAGAAGTAATAAAATATTGAATATAATATTCAAAAATACACAATTAAATACAAAAAAATTTTTTCTTTAAAATGGCTGGGCGTCCTGTTAAGAAACCGCATTATTTTAAGAGAAAGTTTGTTAACGAAATGGACGATGTAGATCGTAAAAAGGTTAAAATAAATGATGATTTAGAAATTGAATCTGATCAAATGAAAACAATTTCAGACAAAGGAATAAGATCGCAAATGAATAGGTATTTAGAAACACCTAAACGTACTTCTCAAAGGATTAAATATGTTTCAAAAAAAGTTCATTTAAATAGGGAATCAGAGACACAAGAACAAAGGCAAGAAAGAATAAAAAAAGAAAAAACTAGGGCTATAACAAGTAGAGTTTTAGAGACAGAAGAAGAGAGACTTAAACGCTTGGAAAGAGATTCAAAAAGGGCTACTTCCAAAAGAGAAAATGAAACAGAACATCAGAGGGTTGAACGAATTGAAAAAGAAGCACAAAGAATTATATTAAACAGAGCCTTAGAGACTGAAGAACAGAGACAAAAACGCTTGGAAAAAGATGCAAAAAGGGCTATTTCCAAAAGAGAAAATGAAACAGAGCATCAGAGAGTTGAACGAATTGAAAAAGAAGCGCAAAGAATTATATTAAACAGAGCCTTAGAGACTGAAGAAGAGAGACAAAAACGGTTGGAAAAAGATGCAAAAAGGGCTACTTCCAAAAGAGAAAATGAAACAGAACATCAGAGAGTTGAACGAATTGAAAAAGAAGCGCAAAGAATTATATCAAACAGAGACTTAAAGACTGAAGAAGAGAGACAAAAACGCTTGGAAAAAGATGCAAAAAGGGCTACTTCCAAAAGAGAAAATGAAACAGAGCATCAGAGAGTTGAACGAATTGAAAAAGAAGCGCAAAGAATTATATTAAACAGAGCCTTAGAGACTGAAGAAGAGAGACAAAAACGCTTGGAAAAAGATTCAAAAAGGGCTACTTCCAAAAGAAAAAATGAAACAGAACATCAGAGAGTTGAACGAATTGAAAAAGAAGCACAAAGAATTATATTAAACAGAGCCTTAGAGACTGAAGAACAGAGACAAAAACGCTTGGAAAAAGATGCAAAAAGGGCTACTTCCAAAAGAGAAAATGAAACAGAAGACCAGAGACTTGAAAGACTCAAAAAAGACGCTCATAGAGCTGAAATAAATCGGAATTCCGAGACTGAAGAACTACGTTTTCAGAGACTCGAATATCAAGCTCTAAGAAAACGAGTCAATCAAAAGCCCAACTCTCAAATTTCAAAAAAAACCAACAAATCAAACCAAGAAATTTGTTAATTATTTTATATTATTATGAGGGGGGAATCTGCACTGCGACCTCTTGGATCTATTGTACCCCCTTCTGAGCCTATAGCTCATCCATCAACCCTAGTTCTCGCACGAAGTCGAGGATTTTTACCGGGTTGAGGTCTGCTATGTCCTCCGTCGGTAGGACATGTTTTCCTAGAAAACTACATCTACGTCTAGCTAGAGCATTGCATTCTGCTAGTATATGCATCGAGGATTCCTCCTCGCAATTGCAGAACCGGCAGGCTCCACTGCTTACAATTCCTAACTTAGATTGGTGACTTCTCAGTTTACAATGCCCGGTCAGGAGACCGGTGAGTATTCTGAGTCTATTCTTCCCCAATGCGATTATTCGCTTGAACCGCTTTATGTTGTAGCTGCCTAGGAGGTGTTTGGCTTGTCTCAGACCTGTGGTCTCCGTCCAATGCGACTGTTGAAGTCGTCTCTCCTCTTTACGTAGGTACTCCCGTATTGTGTGTCTTCCAATTCCACAAAACGGTTCAGGACCTATTAGGGGCCTGCATGCACCCATTCTGGCTAGTTTGTCAGCTGCTTCGTTCCCTGCTATATCCATATGGCCTGGGATCCATCTTAGGGTTAACCTATTATGCGATCCCAGTTGGTTTAGCTTCTTTCGCACCTCGTGCACTACTTTAGACGTTATTTTCGCCTTGCTGAGTGCACTGAGAGCTGCTTGACTATCGGATAGAATGGCTATGTCTCTATTCCGATAGTTGCGTTTGAGATTAAGGTCAGCACACCTCCCTATTGCACATACCTCAGCCTGGAAGATGCTTGTGTATCTTGCTAGAGATTCATGGTAAGATATCCGAGGGCCTACAACTCCAAGTCCTGTGCCTTGGTCTGTAAGAGATCCATCGGTGTACCATTTTATGGTGTGTTGACCCATAGGGTGGACTTCATCAAGTGTTGTCCAATCCTTCTTACTGCTCAGGTTCACTTTGAAATTCTGCTCGAACGTGAGCTCGGCAGTCATCTCGTCCCTTGGCTGTACCAGTAAGGGGAGATCACCTGATAGTAATTCTGCGTCTCTGTGGCTAAGGATGCCTCCCACCCCCTCTCGTGCTATCCTTAGCAGAGTCGCTCTTTGTTGCAGTTCAATGAATACATGGAGTGGCGTGAGCTCCATTAGAACTTCTATGGCCGTTGTCGGACAGGTGCTCATAGCCCCAGACATACAAACGCAGGCCATCCGTTGCAGTCTTGACATCTGCTTCTTGACGGTGATGAGTTGAGCTCTGTCACCCCAGGCTATCGCTCCGTATGTGAGCATTGGCCTGATTACCATTAGGTATAGCCATCTAATAATCTTCGGTGATGTGCCCCATGATTTCCCGGCTATGCTGCGACAAGCATAAAGTGCTCGAGTGCACTTTGCTATCGCATTTTGTACATGGCGGCCGAAGTTAAGTTTACTGTCGAAAGTGACTCCTAGGTACTTGACCTCCTTGCTTGTTTCTATTGTGCTGTTTGATAGCCTTATTTGCCTCATTCTCTGCAACTTGTACCTTTTAGTGAAGGGAACGATGACTGTTTTGGCAGGGTTGAGGTTGAGGCCCACCTCTCCACACCAATCGCTCGTTATCCGTAAACCTAATTGTACAATGTCGCAGAGCGTTTCCTCGAATTTACCTCTTGCTATGATAACAATGTCATCGGCGTAGCCTTGACATTGGATTCCATAGCTGGCAAGTTTCTGGAGTAGTTCGTCTACTAGAAGACTCCACAGTAGTGGAGACAAAACACCCCCTTGAGGACAAACCTTTGTGGTTGTGACACTAACAGTGCTATCTTGAACTGTTGCCGTGGCTTGTCTACACCCCAGCAGTGAGCAAATCCATCTGCCTGTGGTTGTGTCTAGGCCGCTCCTGGTCAGGGCATCCTTGACAGCATCGTGAGATGTGTTGTCAAAGGCACTTTCTATGTCCAGGAAAGCGCATATGGCCATCTCCTTGTTGTCAACTACTGTGCCTGAAGTGCGGTGTAGTTGATATAGTGCCGTATCCGTGGATCGGCCTGCTTTGTATGCATGCTGCGTTGGTTGCAGTGGGGATTGCACCAGAAGGGTACTTCTTATCTTGTGGACCACCAGCTTTTCCAGCGTTTTCAACAAAAACGAAGTCAAGCTGATGGGTCTGAAGGACTTGGGACTGGTGATGTCTTTCTTCCCTGCTTTGGGGATGAAGACTACCCTAGGAAGGAGTATATCCTGTCCCTGCTGTAGAAAGGAAGGTGATATCATGTCAAGGCCTGGCGATTTAAAGGGCTGGAAAGTTCCAATTGCCCATTGTAATCGTTCAGGTGTGACTGTCGACTTGGCAATTTTCCAGTCGGCAGACACTGGCCTAGACATGTTACTTGCTTCAACTGTATCTTCATGTATCGGGGTGCTTCCCGGGAAGTGTGTCTCAAACAAAAGCTCTAACTTCGCTATACTACTGCCAGTGAAGGTGCCATCCCTTCGTTTTAAGGCTAAGTTTGCCTCTGGCGTGCGTCTCGAAAGTGCCCTATGGAACCGGGCACCTTCGGATGTGCTTTCTATACTTTCGCAGAATTCGCGATAGTTCTTCCGTTTGGCCTTTCTTATCTCCTTGTTGTAGGAGGTAAGGCTTTCACGGTAAGAGTCCCATAGTCAGTCTCTCTTCGCTCTGTTGAAGAGGTGACGGGTGGCGAGATGTAGCCTCTCAAGGCTATCGTTCCACCAAGGGGCATCTGTTTCCTTGCGCTTCCTTCCAAGAGGACAGCTTTCTTCAAAGGCATCTGTTATGCTGCTGTTTATATTGCCTACCACTCTTTCTAGTTCCAATTGAGAACGGGGTATACCCGTCCTTTCATTGGATAGATTGAGTTGTAGGGTCGTTTTAAACCTTTCCCAGTTTGTCTTTCTGGGGTTACGGGCTGGTGTGCTACTGTCCATATTGACATGCAGCTCAAATAGGATGATTCTATGATCGGACATAGATTCATCCGAAGAGACATGCCAGTTTCTTAGGTGTGGTTTCAGGCACCTACTTATCAGGGTGACGTCTAGTACTTCTTCCCTGATTCTAGTTACGAATGTCGGTGTGACACCGACATTTCCAATTTCTAAATTATATCTGAATATAAAGTCAAGAAGGTACTCACCTCTTGTGTTTGTGTCTGTGCTTCCCCAGACCACATGATGTGCGTTGGCATCACACCCGATAATTAGGGGGAGTTTCCTCCTGGCGCAATATTCCGCCAGCCCAACGATCTCCATTGGTGGACAGACTCCATCGCCAGCGAAATACGCCGAGGCCACCACTGTGGTACGAGCGCTTCCAGCCGTCTGCACGGCTATTGGCACGCAGTCCCTGCTTAGGAATTCTGAAAGGATGGTATAGTTAATACTCTTCCTCACCGTTATACACGTTCTTGGTACTGGATCTCTTTGGTCCCAGATTACCTTTGAGTCCGCTGTGTACAGGCCTTTGATGCCATTGTTCACCCATGGCTCCTGTACTAGTGCTAGCCCAAGGTGTTGGTTGGTGAACATCCTGGCTAGGACGGCCGAGGCCGCCTTTGCACGGTGGATGTTCACCTGGGCTAGCTTAGTGCTGATGTCTTGCGTCATCACACTACAGCAGTGGCTCCATATCACATGACGAGGGGGGCCGGGAGTTCCCCTCGTCATCGCATGACGTCAGAGTGACGTCTGCTCCTTCCAGCTCGTCCAGCACCTCCTGCGACGACATGGCCAGCTGCTGATCCATCTCCTCAGCTGCAGTTGGATCCAGTGTTAGATCCGCCAGATCTTCGTCTTCAGCTAGATCCTCCAATGAATTGGAAGGATCTGCCGGACAAACACTGGATCCTCTTGCCGCCGGGGACGGCTCCGTGTTCATATCCGCGGGAGGGAGATCCTCGCTCGCGGGTGCGGTCGTTCCAGATGGGGCGGGCGGAGCCCTCATACCATCCCTCTCCGCCGATTTTTTCAATCCGCTAACGGGGATTTTCCCGAAGCGGAAGAACAGCTTGTGACCTCTGGTCACTATGTCGTCCTTGGCCATCTCATCGATGCCGAGTACCAGGAGGGCTCCTCCTCCTTCTTCCTTTCTTGAGATTACCCTCCATGCGCCAGTCTCGATCCTGTTCTGGTTACTCAGCATAACCAGCAGGTCATCGGTTGTCCTGTCCGCACTTCTTGGCAGGTAGAGCGTGATGTTATGGGGTGACGGAATGTCATCCCCCATCCTGTTATTTGTTAATAAATGAAAAAGAAATGTAGAAGATGTTGAAAGTATGAGTATAAATGAAGAAAAAGATTCCGACTTTATTAATCTTCGGAAATTGTTTCATTTAAATACAACTACTTATGATTTGGTAAACAACATGATGAATATATGTGATAATAATAACAGAGTTGAGGTTAATAAAAAATTTTCGAAAATATTTCATCACAAAAAAACCATTATAAATTCGTTATGTAAAAATGTGTGCATTCTAAAAGAGAAATTTATGACCATTAAAATAAACGTGGACTCCGCTTCCAATCCCGAATTTTATTTATTATTTGGTCCATCATTGCATACACGAAACTCGGAAGCATATTTTTCAAGCGCATCGTACAATCCTTTAAAACTAAAAACAGCTTTAATTTTAAACTCGGACGGAAAAGCTGAAAATATTTTTGTAATTGAGCAACATACCACTGAAAAATGGAAATGCAATCCAGAAATATGTAAAATCGATAAAACGACAATATCGCACCAATATAATTCACTGATAACAACTTTCATTAATTTGAAACATCTTCATGTTCATGCTCGGATTTTTTAAAAATATTGACAAATGCTCAAACAAAGTTGACAAACAAGAGTTACCCCAACAAAAATCGCCCGAAAAAGAAAATGATTCCTATGACTACGTAAAAAAATTAAGAGAGGGCCACCAGGACTATTGTTATTAGCATGAAAACAATTGTCATTCTGCCTTGCTTTTTATACGACGACGCTCTCCACATTTTCCATATATTCGACAAATTTTGAAATTAATATACTTGATAAAAGTTGATTTGCGTAAAATTGATAATTTAACTATTGGACTGTTAACGGAGTCTACTTCGGTAGACTCCTTTCCCTTTAGTCATGAAGGTGAAATATGGGATGAGTATGTACATGCATTTATGGAGCTTAAAAAAAATGAGTGCCGAAATATGTGGCCAATACATCCCACCGCTTCATGCTTAACGTTATGCTCTGCAGAAAATTTAAAAGAAATTCCTGACTATTTGTGGGATAAATCACGTCATTTCCAAGATTTATTACATTATTATGAAAACGAGGAAGAATCTTTTTTCAATGATGTAAAAAAAATTTTTGAAGCTTTAAAATGACTAAAAAACAATAATTCACTGTATTCTGATATTTTGCTTCCTTATAATGCAGACGCCCTTCTAGATGGTGTTAATGTAGACTGTATATATGATTCAAATTTAAATGATTTGTCAAATGACAACGGTACATTAGAGAATACAAATACAGATTCTGATAATAACATTAATGAATATGATTTGGAAGTAAATGATCCTAACGATAAGGCAATGCTTAAAGCCCCTTCAGACGAGCGCTTTTTCACCGACACTTTTTGTCATTTTTTGTCAAAAAGCTGTCCGTGTCGCGTAACCACACAAAATTTCAAAGCGCCGGTGAAAAACCGAAGCTCACCGATGGAAATGCAACACGTTCTATTCCATAGGTGAGCGATGGTGATCGACACGGACAGCTTTTTGACAAAAAGTGTCGGTAAAAAAGTGCTCGTCTGAAGGGGCTTTTACACAAAAAAATGCTTCAGATGATTTTTATGAAAATATGACTATATATCCAATTATAGAAAGAAAAACTTGTGCTGAGCCTGCCACAGTGTATCAAGTATTAAAAGTAATTGATGATTGTATTGATAATCGAGATGAGAGTTTGGACCTGAAATGCTTTCCTGATATTTTCTGTAGCGAAAAAAAATGGTCAAGGCCAACAAAGAGAAGTTCAATTGAAGCCAATGTGTCGAGTGACAAAAAAATTTTTTTGTAGTAATTTTTAAGTAAAACTTAATATTATTCGTCACAAAATTGGATATCAGAAATTTTGATGCATTAAAATGTTTTCGTCACTAGACTTTTACCTCGTAAAGAGATTTTTTTTATAAGATTTAATTAACCATTATAAGACAAACAGAAAAATGCAACCAGAAAATTATTATTACGGGCTATTAATGTTATTTAAGCCTTGGCGTAATATTGAAGATCTTAAATGTGGCTTAGAACTCTATGTTGATGCGTTTGCAAAATGTAAAGAAGAGTTGGTTGATGCAATGCGATATCATGAAAAATTGGATGAATTGGTAAAAATAAGAGAATAATTTAAAAACGAGTTAGCAAGAGTATCAATGCAATGGAAAACCAGAGCATAAGTCATGAAGATGAAGAGTGTGAGAATATTGTCGGATTTGAGGTATTATTGGAAAATGAACTAAATGACATGGACAATCTAGCTTTAAATGAAAACAGTCTTTCTATTTCGGATCAGATCGATCAGCTTAATTCAGATCAACAAATAATATTTGATGAAGTTATAGATACATTAACTAATTATTGCAGTGCATTGAAAACAGAATTTCGTTGGGCGTTGACGTACTATGTATGTACGTTCAAGTGGTCCAAGCGACACCAAGCCTTAGCTTGTTACGCGCGGATCAGAGGACGAGTTCGCGGGCGGACGGAAACGAGTTGAACGGCATGCATATTAAAAGGTCGCGAAGAGAGAAAGAAGATAGACAGTTACGGACATAAAATATGAAAACGGATATAGATTTAAATTACTAAGAAATATAATAAAAATACTAAACTAATTATTATTAGCTAAATGGGTTAGTAGCAAAATTTTTAGATTTGAAATGGAGTTAGCTTCGGAAACAATATAAAAAAGCCTATTGTATTCCGAACACAGCATTCTAAAAGGTTCATGCAATGCATAGTAAGATCTACAGATAGGAAGAGAAATTGGAATAAAATTTCTGGATACTACTCTACGAGGAACAGAAAAGTTGAGTTGTGACATTAATTCAGTAGAGTCAATGTCACCACCAATAAGCTTACACATAAAAATAATACCAAGCATAATTCTACGATTTGATAAAGAAGGAAGGTCTATTAATAAAAGTCTACTAGAGTACGAAGGCAGTCTCACGTCCCTATTCCAATTTAGGCCACGTAGAGCAAAGAGAAGAAAGTTTTTTTGTACCGATTCAATGCGACTTTGGTGCACAGTATACTGAGGACACCAGACACATGAACCGTACTCCAAAATTGGACGGACTAAAGATATGTAAAGAGTCTTAGTTATATAGGGGTCATCGAATTCCTTCGACCACCTCTTTATAAAACCCAGAACTGACATAGCTTTATTGACCATCTTAAATATATGGTCGGAAAATTTAAGCTTATGATCTAAGAGTATACCTAGATCATCAACAGCAGTAATCCTATCAAGAGGACCACCACACAGTGAGTATGACGCCAAATAAGGTTTAGTGCTGTAAAAAGTCATTACGTTACATTTAGAACAGTTTAAATTTAAAAGATTCACACGGCACCATGACTGAAAAGAGTCAAGATCTTCCTGCAATTTGAAGTGGCATGGCCAATCTTTATATTGCAGACAAATTTTAACATCATCGGCATACATAAGTACACTAGAGTTTCTTAAAACTGTTGGTAGATCATTTATAAACAGTGTGATAAGCAAAGGACCGAGATGACTACCTTGGGGAACTCCAGAGGTAACCCGGAATGACTTAGAAAAAAAGTTATTAAACAGAACTTTTTGAGTTCTGTGTTTCAAATAGCTTGAAATCCAGCGAATAAGGGTGGTCGGAAAACCAATTATGTCAAGCTTATGTAATAAAAGAGAATGGTTGACTGAGTCAAAAGCTTTACTGAAATCGGTATAAATGACATCAGTTTGTTTGTTATTACGGAAGCCGCGGATAACAAACGACGAAAGTTCTAGAAGATTAGTAGTAGTGGATCTACGTTTGACAAATCCATGCTGGTAGGGAGAGATAATTGAACAACACAAGTGCTGTAAATGACTGGTTAAAATCTTCTCAAAAACTTTAGGAATAGCGGACAACTTAGAGATTCCCCTATAGTTTTTGGCGTCAGACTTACTTCCCTTTTTGTGCAGAGGAATAATAAATGACTCCTTCCAAATAGAGGGAAAAATCGCAGAATCTAATGACAGAGAAAATAGCTTCAGCAGGGGTCCACATAGCGCTCTGGCTCCATACCGCAGTACACAACCAGGAACACCATCCGGACCAGGTGAAAACACCGGCTTAACCATCTCAAGATCACGAATCAGCGACTCCTCACTAATTAAGGGACTGAAAATACAGTTCGATCGAGGCATATCAAAAGGATAAGATTGAAAAGAATAGTTAGACGAAGAGTAAGTGGTTTGAAAAAACGTTGCAAAAAGATCGGCGATCGCCTGATCTGTGTATGCCTTCGAATTTTCATAGGATAGAGAAGATGGATAGGAAGAAGATTGACGCTTTGTGTTCACAAAATTAAAGAACTGTCTAGGGTCTTTCGCGAGTCGTACCCTACAGCGAGATAGATAATTTCTATAACACATAGCATTTAGCTCGATGAAGTTGGCCCGAGCAATTAAATAACGAGAAAAGGCAGAAGAAGAACTTGATTCCTTAAACTTTTTATAAAGTCTGGACTTTAAGTTCTTTAGGTGAGAAAGTTCTTTAGAAAACCATGGAGGTTTATTAGACCTAATCGGATAAGCTGAAGGAATGCAGGCTTCAAAACACGCGTTCAATCTATTATAAAATAGTTTAATGGCGATGCTCAAATCAGTACAGACATATAGATCGGACCATTCAGATTGGCTAAGAAGCTCGTTCAATTTCGTAAAGTCAGCTTTGCGAAACTGGCGAACTCGAACAGTTGGCGTAATATGAAAATTAGTTACTGATGTGCCAAGGTCGATCACCAATTCTAATGTTGGATGATAGGGATCTTCAGGATATGTGAGTGGCTCGGTTCTTGACAGGACTACACTAGCCGGATCACAAACAAAACATAAGTCTAGCTGCCGGCTTAATGAATTTTTAACATGGTTTATTTGGCACAAAGATATGTCAAATAATCCATCAATAAAGCCATGTTCAGTCGTTGGGGTTAAAGAATTCGACTCATTATTCTGTAACCACGTTGTTCTTGGCAAATTAAAATCCCCAAGAACTATGAGGTGGTCTTTGTCAGAAAGAAGATTATTGACGGATTGAATAGCGGATAAATGATTATGATAAACTGATATATCTGAAGATGGAGAAATGTACGAGCATGTAACGTATAAAAATACGCCACGGAAACATATTTTAATAGAAATAAATTCAATGTCAATCGGGCTAACGAAATGTATTTCTTCTGAAGAGAGGTTGGAGTCTACAGCAATTAGAACCCCACCACCTCTTTGGGAAGGACGATCAAGCCGATACGTTGTATACTTCACTGAAAAGATTTCCGAATCGAGAATATCCGGTTTTAACCAGGTCACTGCGGACGGCAGTCCGCGCTAGTGACGAAAGCAGCACGAAGGGTGCGAAAGGCGACTAGCATATATACACAGGAAGAATGGAAAATTTTCTATGACTGTCCGATCGGGTCGAATTATATACCGATCGAAAGGTATCATTCTAACTTAAAAATGTGCATACTAAGACTTTTGAAAACTTACATGGTTCGTGAGATAAACAGGTGTAAGTGGGAGGGACAAAATTTAAATGATTGGAGCAAATGGGGCCGTTGGAGCCTTTTAGATTTTTTTTATAATTTTTCACTATACTTATCAAAAATACGCGTCGAATGACACCTTGATCATCAAAATCCGACCACTGGTTCAGAAGATATATAATTTCGAAATTTATGGTGCCCTTTTCAAAACGAGATGAAAAGTCAGTCTGTTTGTTTGTCTGTTTGTTTGTTTGTTTGTTTGTTTGTTTGTTTGTATAGATCAAAGCGTTGATTTAGCTTAAAAGTTTAAATGAGGACTTGTTCCGGATAAAAAATCTAGAAACGTTTGTTCTACGACTTTTTCGAAAAATCGCTAGTTTAGCGGGAAATCGCTAAAAACCGTAGCATCCAAACGATAGGAGCTACAGATATGTTCTATATGTCGTTGGAAAGGTGTTTTAAAGGGCTTTTAGGCATACCTTCAAAGTTTTTTTTGTAAGTAAAAAGGTAAACAGCTACAGGTGAAATAAGGTATTTATTTCCACATTTTGGCGATTTAAGAAAAATCTACACATCAAATCACTTTTAAATATACTGCATGTTGTAGAGAATTCAATTACGCGTTTTTTGACATATAACACATATCTGTCAAAATTCGTTTGGGCAAGACATTACCTATTAACTGAATATACCTTACACCTTTACACTACTGCATGTACATATTCAGTATGTACACTGCTTGCAGTGCATGTGGAAAGATACTGCTTGCAAGTGGTCAATTCTTTTTGCGGCAGATAAATCATTTTATAATCAAAAATATAGAAACTTTTGTTTTTCGACTTTTTCGAAAAATAGCTAGTTTAGCGGGAAATCACTAAAAACCGCTAAAATTGGAACCCCCATATCATCCAAACGATAAAAGCTACAGATGTGATAGATATATCGTTGAAAAGGTATTTTAAAGGGCTCTTAGGAATACCTTTAGTGTTTTTTTAAGATAAAAGGTAAACAGCAACATGTGAAATAAGGTATTTTTTCCCACATTAAGGCGATTTTTGTGAAAACGCAAGTAATGATTTTTTCTAATTTTCAATATATTGTAGTTTGTAAAATTTCGATGTGTTTGGAAGATATTACCTGTTAACAGAATATATATACGTTTTGCTTAGAATTGGAATAGGACAGCAGCAACAACGTGTCCTAGCAACCAGAGCTTGAGAGTTCTGTTAGATTTTGACAAAATTGTACCGTCAAAATATATTGCAATTTTCAAAACTTTTGATATCTTACTCCAAAATTTCTGATATCTTATAAAAAAAACCTCTTTACGAGGTAAAAGTCTAGTGACGAAAACATTTTAATGCACCAAAATTTCTGATATCCAATTTGGTGACGAATAATATTAAGTTTTACTTAAAAATCACTACAAAAAAATTTTTTTGTCACTCGGCACATTGCGCTAATTTCTTCATACCTAATAAATATATATTTTTTGCGCAGTGCCGAGTGACAAAAAAATTTTTTTGTAGTGATTTTTAAGTAAAACTTAATATTATTCGTCACCAAATTGGATATCAGAAATTTTGGTGCATTAAAATGTTTTCGTCACTAGACTTTTACCTCGTAAAGAGGTTTTTTTTATAAGATTTCAGTGAACACAACAACATGAAAAGGGAAAGTAAGACTGTCAACGTATAGTTTGTTAATCTTACTACGCAAGCCACGAACATTTTGATAAGCTAACCAAAGGGAAGATATTAGTTTTTTGAGGAAGAAGAAGAAGAAGAAGACGAGGTAGCTACTGTAGTATTTTGCACAGGGTCATTGGGGGGAAGCCTAATCGGATTCCGATTTTTAATTTAGGGCTTATACTCTTTTACCACCAAATACTCCGGCCAAAAGCTTGGTGAGGATGTGGTGGCAAAATGTTCTGGGGGTACGTTGATCTTGAAAGATGCAACTTGCCTGTCATAAGAAAACTTAAATTTCTCCACCTTGATAGTGGCATCGCTTATTTTGGCCTGAATATAGGCCATCACATCATTGGCGGAATCCCCACCAGAGGTCTAGAAACCAGAGGCGGAACAGCTGGCGTACTGTCACCTGTGGGTTCTAGATTAACCGGTGAACCGGCTGTAACTGTAACTGGAGGAGGGGCTTTGTTTGATTTTGGTCTGCCTGTTCTTTTTTTCACAACAGCAGATGAATCGGACAAAGGAGCAGAAATAGCTGTGTCCGTCGGCACAGCGTCAACAATGGGGACATCCACAACCATCGATGCTATTGGAGTAGCAAACATAGTTTGTGGGGCCGACGGGGCTGTAGGAGTGAGAAACTGTTCCACTGTCGAAAATTGGCTGACCGCGGTTGTTTGCAAGTCACGAGGTGTCGATTTCTTGCGCTTTGGAGACTCAGCCAATAGCTTAAGACTATTGAACTGAGCATCCACAGCAAGAAATTGAGCATTAAGCTTGTTAAAGCCAACACTCAAATCCTTGAAACCACTCATCGTCTGCCTCATAAACACACGCATCTCAGTCTCAATCTCACGACAGGACTCACATGTCCAGCTAAGTCCAGTCCGTTGGGCAACGGCATCCGCTACTAGCCCTGAGTAGCCAGCGCATTTTACATGCACCAAATTACTACAGAGCCAGCAACAAATACTTGGCTGCGCAGCAGTAATCTGCTTTTGGCAGCTTTTCTTTATACAGACAAAACTCATTTTAACTAAAATTTCACTACTAGTTGACCACTGTGCAATATGAAAGCAAAACTAATTACAAGAAGTAAACAGAAATGCGCGGCCAACAACAATGCAGAAGCGCTGATCAAAACTCTACACGACTGTTAGAAACTGTGGAAACACAAACAATAACAACTCAGCTAATACACTCTGCAGGGGGCAAAGTACAAAAGTTGAGAGCCAGAGAGCGATGCACAACAACAACAATAATACCAATGCACTCAGCGGGAAGCCAGGCACAAAGAGAACATGCAAAAATTTACTCACCGACAACAACAAAGCTGAAAGCGCGGCTTAAAATTCCAAAGGAAAGCAAATGACAAAAACACAGCACTTGATACCCAAATATATTATTGATTAGTTAATAAATACTAATAATAAACATGCACTACTTTATGAAAGATAGTCGCGAGGTAGCAAACAGTATATTGTTTAATTAGGAGCTATAAATAAGTTAAGTAACCACCGGTTGGTAATAAAAACAAAGTTTAAACGGAGCGCACAAAAAAACACGACTGTCTGCTACAAAGAGAGAATCGTTAATTAGAATTAGAATTAGAAAAGAAAACATTGAAAAAACCTCGGCTTTGTCCAAAAAATGTTTTACGTAAATTTATTTCTGGAGTTGGAGGAACAGGAAAGTCGTCTTTAATAAATATGTTAAGAAAATATATCATTGCGGACGGCAGTCCGCGCTAGTGACGAAAGCAGCACGAAGGGTGCGAAAGGCGACTAGCATATATACACAGGAAGAATGGAAAATTTTCTATGACTGTCCGATCGGGTAGAGTTATATACCGATCGAAAGGTATCAATTTAACTTACAAATGTGCATACTAAGACTTTTGAAAACTAGTTCGTGAGATAAACAGGTGTAAGTGGGAGGGGAAAAATTTAAATTATTGGAGCAAATGGGGCCGTTGGAGCCGTTTTCATTTTTTTTTAATTTTTTACTATTCTAATCAAAAATACGCGTCGAATGACACCTTGATCATCAAAATCCGATCACTGGTTTAGAAGATTATTAATTTTGATATTTTTGGTGCCCTTCTTAAAACGAGATGAAAAGTCAGTCTGTTTGTTTGTTTGTCTGTTTGTTTGTCTGTTTGTTTGGATAAAATCGTTAATTTAGCTTAAAAGTTTGAATGAGGACTTGTTTCTGCTCAAAAATCTAGAAACGTTTGATCTACGACTTTTTCGAAAAATCGATAGTTTAGCGGGAAATCGCTAAAAACCGCTAAATACCCTATAGCATCCAAACGATAAAAGCTACATATGTGATATATACATCGTTGAAAAGGTATTTCAAAGGGCTTTTAGGCATACTTTTAATTTTGTTTTAAGTTAAAAGGTAAACATCTACAGGTGAAATAAGGTTTTTTTTCCCACATTTTGGCGATTTTGAGAAAACCCCAGTAACAATTTTTTCTAATTTTGCATGTATGTTTGTAAAAGGAACTAGTGTTGCCAGACAGTTTATTTTTGCTTGTACAATCAATAAACACCTTTTGACAAAGTTGTACCGTCAAAAAATATCTTATAAAAAAAACCTCTTTACGAGTTATAAGTCTAGTGACGAAATCATTTTCATGCACTAAAATTTCTGATATCCAATTTTGTGACGAATAATATTAAGTTTTACTTATAAATTACAAAAAAAAATTTTGTCACTCGGCAGTGCGCAAAAAATAAATATTTATTAGGTATGAAAAAATTAGCGCATTGTGCCGAGTGACAAAATTTTTTTTTTAGTAATTTATAAGTAAACCTTAATATAATTCGTCACAAAATTGGATATCAGAAATTTTGGTGCATGAAAATGATTTCGTCACTAGACTTATACCTCGTAAAGAGGTTTTTTTTATAAGATATCAGAAATTTTGGAGTAAAATATCAGAAATTTTTAAAATTGCAATATTTTTTGACGGTACAACTTTGTCAAAAGGTGTTAATTGTTTGTACAAGAAAAACAAACTGTCTGGCAACACTAGTTCCTTTAACAAATATACATGCAAAATTAGAAAAAATCATTACTGGGGTTTTCTCAAAATCGCCAAAGTGTGGGAAAAAAAAACCTTATTTCACCTGTAGATGTTTACCTTTTAACTTAAAATAAAAATTAAAAGTATGCCAAAGAGCCCTTTGAAATACCTTTTCAACGATATATAGATCACATCTGTAGCTTCTATCGTTTTGATGCTATAGGGGTTTCAATTTAAGCGGTTTTTAGCGATTTCCCGCTAAGCTAGCGATTTTTCGAAAAAGTCGTAAAACAAACGTTTCTATATTTTTGATTATAAAATGATTTATCTGCGGCAAAAAGAATTCACCACTTGCAAGCAGTTCATTTCCTCATTACGCTGCAAGCAGTGTACATACTGCATATGTACATGCAGTAGTGCAAACGTAAAAAGTATATTCAGTTAACAGGTAATATCTTGCCCAAACGACTTTTGACAGATATGTGTTATATGTCAAAAAACGCGGAATAAAATTGCCCATAACATGTAACTTATTTTTAAGTGATTTGATGTGTAGATTTTTCTTAAATCGCCAAAATGTGGGAAAAAATACCTTATTTCACCTGTAGCTGTTTACCTTTTTACTTAAAAAAAAAACTTCGAAGGTATATCTAAAAGCCCTTCAAAATACCTTTTCAACGATGTATACATCACATCTGTAGCTTCTATCGTTTGGATGCTATAAGGGTTTCAATTTTAACGGTTTTTAGCGATTTCCCGCTAAACTAGCGATTTTTCGAAAAAGTCGTAGAACAAACGTTTCTAGATTTTTGAGCGGGAACAAGTCCTCATTCAAACTTTTAAGCTAAATTAACGATTTGATCCAAACAAACAAACAGACAAACAAACAGACAAACAGACATACTGACTTTTCATCTCATTTTCGGAAGGCCGCTAAAAATTTCAAAATTAATTATCTTTTGAACCAGTAATCGGATTTTTAAGATCGAGGTGTCATTCGACGCGTATTTTTGATAAGAATAGTAAAAAATTAAAAAAAAAATTCGGAAAGGCTCCAACGGTCCCATTTGCTCCAATTATTTAAATTTTTCCCCTCCCACTTACACCTGTTTATCTTACGAACCAGGTGAGTTTCCAAAAGTCTTAGTATGCACATTTGTAAGTTAAATTGATACCTTTCGATCGGTATATAACTCGACCCGATCGGACAGTCACAGAAAATTTTCCATTCTTCCTGTGTATATATGCTAGTCGCTTTTCGCACCCTTCGTGCTGCTTTCGTCACTAGCGCGGACTGCCGTCCGCAGTGATTGCAATTTTCAAAATTTCTGATATCTTACTCCAAAATTTCTGATATCTTATAAAAAAAACCTCTTTACGAGGTACAAGTCTAGTGACGAAATAATTTTCATGCACCAAAATTTTTGACATCCAATTTTGTGACGAATAATATTAAGGTTTACTTATAAATTACTAAAAAAAAATTTTTTCACTCGGCACTGCGCAAAAAATAAATATTTATTAGGTATAAAGAAATTAGCGCAATTTATAATTTATTTATTTTTTTTTAGCAATTTATAAGTAAACCTAAATATTATTCGTCACAAAATTGGATATCAGAAATTTTGGTGCATGAAAATGATTTCGTCACTCGACTTGTACCTCGTAAAGAGGTTTTTTTTATTATCAAAAGATCTTGGAGAACAAGTCGTGGTTGCCGGACCAACTGGAATTGCAGCTCGAAATATAAATGGCTTAACTATTAATAGATTATTAAATTTGCCAGTGGAGCATGGAGGTATTGCCAAGTATACACAATTAAATAGTTATAAATTAAAATTATGCGAGAAAACCTGAAAAATGTTTGTCTAATTATAATTGATGAGATATCAATGGTCTCCAATGTATCATTACAATATATTCATTTACGTCTGTCTGAAATATTTGATACCTTAGAGCATTCAGATGGCTGGTTTGGAAGAATAAATATTTTATTGTTTGGATATTTATTGCAATTAGATCCGGTAAATGAGCCATCTACTTTTGTTAATATTTCGAAGAATCGACTTGAGAAAGATTTCTGTGGCCTGCATTGTGTAAATTTATGGGCAAAGCTGTTTTCATACGATGAACTAACACAAAATATCCGACAACAATCTGATCAAGAGTTTGCCAAGACCTTATCACATATAAGATTAGGTATCTTAGACGAAAAAGATTATCTACTTTTATATACCAGAAAAATCAAACTGAAAGTTGTCTTTCCGATTTAATTGAATACATCAATAAACTTCCTGCAATTACAATATGCCTATTTCCGACAAGGGAATAATGTATGAAGCTAAATATGGGAATGTTAGACCTAATAACTTCTGAAAAAATTTTTCTTAAAGCTGAGAATGTAATCGAAGCTAAAACAGCTCTTCGAAAAGCCAAAGCGGCAAAATCTTTAGAAACTCTAAGAAAAGAAGGCAAATTCTCGACAACAGCTAATTTAGCAGACACAATTGAAATAAAAAGAGTTGCAAAAATTATAAGTACCTTTAAAGGCCGCTCGGAAAAACTGTTGTTAAATTAACAGTTCAATTTGAAGAAAAAGAACATGAAATAGAACGCACTGAATCAAAGTTTCAATTAAATCAAGGTGTTTTTATAGTGCGTAAACAATTTCCAATAAGCTTGGCTTATGCAATCACGATTCATAAAAGCCAAGGCTTAACATTGACATCTGGAGTTATTGAAATTGGTGACAGTATTTTTGCAAATGGTCAGACATATGTCGCATTATCCCGATTGAAAACTCTCTCAGGCTTACATATACTAAATCTTAATCCAAAATGTATAAAAACAAACGACGGTGCTATAATAGAGTATAACCGCTTAAGGAGTGTTTATAGAAAAGATTTATAAATAACAAAAAAAATAGAAATGTTATTGATAAAAATATATATTTGAGTAAGCAAACTACAGCTTTCATAGAACCAACAATATTATATACAAATTTAACTGTTGCAAATAATAATGATATTCATAATATTAGAGGTATGGAAAACCCAAATAATGCGTGCTATGCAAATTCAGCTTTTCAGTGCCTAATAAACGCAAAATATATTAAGGAATTTATTTTAAGTGACACAAACAGCAACATTTTAAAAGCACAATTTTTAAATTACACAAACCCACTAGTGATGGGAACATATATAAATATTTCAGATTTGTGCTCAAAAGTATTTGACAATATTGAACAGCAACATAGCGGAGACTTTCTGAGACGTTTATTAGACTGTAATTCTTTAGAAAATATTAAACAATTGATTTCGCATAAGCTTGTTGAAATTATAAAATGCTCCAATTGTGATAACAGACAAATCCCAAAAAAAATGAATATATATGCATATAAAAAAAAATGGCATTCGGCAATGAGCAAAAAGTTATTTTTAGGTGCAAAGAAGAGGAACCTTTTTGCGTAAAGTGCGGAGTGCAATTTTTTTTTTATATGCATATATGTAGGAATGATAGTTTGATAGTTTGTAGCCCTTAAATTAGTTGTAACCCTGCCAAAGGCACAATCCAATATATCGATATCAGATAGACAGCACAAAACAGTTTTATCGAAAAACCTGGAGTAGATTGTGAGTCGTGAAAGAGTTAAGTTGTGTGCGCCCATCTGCTAAAAGAGATATCTAGAGAACTTGTGAAATAATTGAAATGTGAATTTAAAATGTGAAATGAAACAATCGAAATGTGAACGAAAGAACTAAACAATTAATTTGAACCTTATTTTTAAATAAACCTTATACACTTAATCAATAAATGTGTGTTTCAATAATTATACCCACGGCTCACAAACTACAACTTGGGGGCTCAACCGAAGATTTTTGGTGAAAAGACGCTATACACCGGCAGTAGAAAAGCTCATTTGGCGTGCAGTGACTTTTTACATTTGTGCAGCGAAAACAGTTCATGTTCATGCGTAGTGAAAATTCAATCATTAAATTGTCTTTTGCACATAAGCATGCCAGCATTCTGAGAAACGTGCACAAAGCTACAACGCAGCAGGCTAAAAACGGCATTATCCGTCAAGCAAGCGACACAACGGCGCCATCCGTTGAGCAAGCATAGTCAGGCGATCAGAGCGTAAGAGCAGTACAACCAATGTGAAGCAGCAACAGACGAAAGAAGAGCACCGTGTACAGTGGCAGAAGGAAGCAAAATCGAGCGACATAGCAAATACGACAAAAAGTGAGTGGCGCAGCATAGACTAGAAAACGACGCGCGCATCAAAGACGAGAGAAGAAGACATTGACAAAGGAAGACGAAGCAGACGCTAACAGAGAGGTACTAGCAGAGGCAAAGGCGCTCACAGAGCAGCGTTAACTGAGACTGTCAGAGTTAACAGCAACGACGACGCTTACAGAGAAGCGTTACAGAGGCTGTCAGAGTTTGCAGAGGCACGACGCTTACAGAGAAGCGTTATCAGGAGTTGGCAGATTAAACAGAAGCAAAGACGTTACAGAAAAGCGTTTACAGAGAAGCGATAAAAGAAGGTATTGAGTGAGTTAAGCAGCGGTAAAAGATAACATTGTTTGAATACTTATATTTAAGAGAGTCAATGTAATCATATTAATTAACACTAAAATAAGATTTTTACTTTACAATGCAGTATGATGAGATCGCACAACTGAAAGTACCAGAGCTCAAAGCAAAATTAGCAGAATTGGGTTTACCCACGAGTGGTATCAAGTCTCAATTGCAAGAAAGATTATTGGAATATTTCAGTTTAACGATAAATAATAATAACGACAATTCAATATACGAAGACACGAGAACAGAAGAAGTAGACGGAGATAACTCTGAGGGAGCTCATACAGATTCACAACAAAATATGGCGAATCCTAGCAACACCCCGACATTTACTTTAAAAGTCATAAAAGACTCCCTTACTACATTTGTCGGCAGCAGCAGTTCAGATATTGACGTTTGGGTAAGAGAGTTTAAAAACAATGCAGTCACAGTCAATTGGAACGATTTACAAAAATTTATTTACAGCAGGCAGTTACTAAAAGGAGCTGCGAAACTGTTCATAAATAGTCAAGACGGCTTAAATGATTGGGAATCATTAAAACAGGGACTTAAAGATGAATTTTGCGTCAAGCTTTCATCGAAACAGGTTCATGAACTGCTTGAGAATAGAAAGAAAAAATCAAATGAAAGTCTAATCGAATACTATTACACAATGGTAGGTCATGCAAATAAAAGTAAAATCGTTGATGAAAGCGTTATCGATTATATTATCGAAGGCATTCCAGATTCAAGATTAAATAAAAATATTTTGTATCAAGCGATTAACTTGCGAGACTTGCGCGAAAAGCTGAAAGTATATGAAAAGATAGCGTTGCCAAAAGAATCGAAAGCGAAAGTAAAGTCAGAAGAAACGGATTACAAAAAAGATGATAACAAGAAAGGCAAGGGCGACACACACTGTTTTAAATGCGGAGGGAAAAATCATATGGCTAAGAATTGCAATCAAAATATTAAATGTTTTAAATGCAAGGGATTCGGCCATAAAGCGAATCAATGCGAAGCAAAAGGTGGGCAAATAGAGTTTAAAAAGGAGGCCTCAAATTTACAGCAGTTGTCGCAAAACACTTTGAATAGGGCATTCAAGAATGTTAAGATAGGCGAATGTGTCATAACAGCTTTATTTGATACAGGTAGTGACATATGCACAATTAGCGACAGAGTTTACAAAAAACTAAATTTTACACCACTGACACAAGATTTTAAAGTGCTAAATGGAATTGGTGGAAAACAAATTAAAACATTGGGTTCTTTTAAAATAAACACTGAGTTGGACTCCATTCCAATCGAAATGTGTTTTCACGTAGTTCGTGAAGAAGATACCCTGTTTGACGGAATTAAAGGAAATGATGTTCTTGATTTTGTTAATGTGACTCTCTGCTCTAGTGGTGTTACATTTCACGCTATGAGGAACTTTTCGAAATGTGAGAAACATCAAAATGATAGTGAAAGAAAAGACGAAGAGGTAGACTGTAATATTTAACACTCAGAAACCAAAATTCAAGAACTGCAGGATAATTTCAGTCAACTATTGACTATGAATATCGAAGAGGAAACAGAACTTGACATACAGCATCTCGATGAGGATTTAAAACTGACTGTTCAGAATGCGCTGAAATCCTATAAGAGGGTAAAGCCAGAGACTAGCCCAGTGGAGATGAAGATTATTCTGATCGATGAAGTTCCGATTTATCACAGACCAAGGCGACTACCATTAGGAGAACAAGATCACTGCGGACGGCAGTCCGCGCTAGTGACGAAAGCAGCACGAAGGGTGCGAAAGGCGACTAGCATATATACACAGGAAGAATGGAAAATTTGCTATGACTGTCCGATCGGGTCGAATTATATACCGATCGAAAGGTATCAATCTAACTTAAAAATGTGCATACTAAGACTTTTGAAAACTTACATGGTTCGTGAGATAAACAGGTGTAAGTGGGAGGGACAAAATTTAAATGATTGGAGCAAATGGGGCCGTTGGAGCCTTTTAGATTTTTTTTATAATTTTTCACTATACTTATCAAAAATACGCGTCGAATGACACCTTGATCATCAAAATCCGACCACTGGTTCAGAAGATAATTAATTTCGAAATTTTTGGTGCCCTTTTCAAAACGAGATGAAAAGTCAGTCTGTTTGTTTGTCTGTTTGTCTGTTTGTTTGTATAGATCAAAGCGTTGATTTAGCTTAAAAGTTTGAATGAGGACTTGTTCCCGATAAAAAATCTAGAAAAATCGCTAGTTTAGCGGGAAATCGCTAAAAACCGCTAAAATTGAAACCCCCATAGCATCCAAACGATAGGAGCTACAGATCTGTTCTATATGTCGTTGGAAAGGTGTTTTAAAGGGCTTTTAGGCATACCTTCAAAGTTTTTTTTTTAAGTAAAAATGTAAACAGCTACAGGTGAAATAAGGTATTTATTTTGGCGATTTAAGAAAAATCTACACATCAAATCACTTTTAAATATACTGCATGTTGTAGAGAATTCAATTACGCGTTTTTTGACATATAACACATATCTGTCAAAATTCGTTTGGGCAAGATATTACCTATTAACTGAATATACCTTACACCTTTACACTACTGCATGTACCTACATATGCAGTATGTACACTGCTTGCAGTGCATGTGGAAAGATACTGCTTGCAAGTGGTCAATTCTTTTTGCGGCAGATAAATCATTTTATAATCAAAAATATAGAAACTTTTGTTTTTCGACTTTTTGAAAAATAGCTAGTTTAGCGGGAAATCACTAAAAACCGCTAAAATTGGAACCCCCATATCATCCAAACGATAAAAGCTACAGATGTGATATATATATCGTTGAAAAGGTATTTTAAAGGGCTCTTAGGAATACCTTTAGTGTTTTTTAAGATAAAAGGTAAACAGCAAGAGGTGAAATAAGGTATTTTTTCCCACGTTAAGGCGATTTTTGTGAAAACGCAAGTAATGATTTTTTCTAATTTTCAATATATTGTAGTTTGTAAAATTTCGATGTGTTTGGAAGATATTACCTGTTAACAGAATATATACGTTTTGCTTAGAATTGGAATAGGACAGCAGCAACAACGTGTCGTAGCAGCCAGAGCTTGAGAGTTCTGTTAGATTTTCACAAAATTGTGCCGTCAAAATATATTGCAATTTTCAAAACTTTTGATATCTTACTCCAAAATTTCTGATATCTTATAAAAAAACCTCTTTACGAGGTAAAAGTCTAGTGACGAAAACATTTTAATGCACCAAAATTTCTGATATCCAATTTTGTGACGAATAATATTAAGTTTTACTTAAAAATTACTAAAAAAAAATTTTTTTGTCACTCGTCACATTGCGCTAATTTCTTCATACCTAATAAAAATATATTTTTTGCGCAGTGCCGAGTGACAAAAAAATTTTTTTTTAGTAATTTTTAAGTAAAACTTAATATTATTCGTCACAAAATTGGATATCAGAAATTTTGGTGCATTAAAATGTTTTCGTCACTAGACTTTTACCTCGTAAAGAGGTTTTTTTTATAAGATATAGTTGACAAGCAGGTGCAGGATTGGCTTCAAGAAGGTATAATTCGTCCGAGTGTTTCGGAGTTTGCTTCTCCAATTGTGCTTGTGTCAAAGAAAGACGGTACCAAGAGACTTTGTTGCGATTATCGCAAGTTAAATGAGAAAATTATCAGAGACAATTTCCCCATGGCCACGATAGATGACGTTTTACATAGACTTCATGGAGCGAATGTATTTGCAAAGTTGGATTTACGTAATGGATTTTTTCACGTACCAGTAAGTGAAGAATCTAGAAAGTACGCATCTTTTGTCACACAAAAGGGCCAGTACAAATTTTGCTTTGTCCCGTTTGGAATCTCGAATTCCCCGGCAGTCTTCATGAGGTATATATTCGCAGTGTTAAGACAACTTATAGAAAAGGGTACACTGATATTATATATGGATGATATCATTATACCGTCAAAGGATGAATCAGAGGGCATAGACAAGCTAAAAGAAGTCCTACATTTAGCTGGAATCTCAGGCCTAAAAATAAAGTGGGAGAAATGCCAATTTTTGAAGAGAGAGGTAAATTTTCTAGGTTATGTAATACAAAACGGAACAATTACACCATCAAAAGAAAAGACCTCAGCAGTCGACAATTTTCCTGTTCCACGTAACAGAAAAGAAGTGCAGCGCTATTTGGGATTGACTTCCTATTTTCGAAAATTTGTTAAAGATTTTGGCTCAATAGCTAGACAGTTAACAAATCTTTTGAAGGCGAATGCAATTTTTAAAATGGGTAAAGAGGAATTAGCATCATTTTATGATCTAAAGTCACGATTATCTAGTTCACCAATCCTTCGACTCTTTGATGAAAAGAGCAGAACAGAAATTTCATTGTGACGCGAGCATGTACGGACATGGTTCAGTGCTGATGCAGAAAGATTCCGTCGACCAATCCTATCATCCAGTTGAATACATGAGTCGCAAAACAACAGCAGCGGAAGAGAAGTACTCTTCTTATGAACTTGAAGTTCTTGCGATTGTTCAGGCATTAAAGAAATGGAGAGTTTACTTGCTAGGAAGGAAATTCAAAATAGTGACAGACTGCAACGCGTTCGCTATGATGATTAAAAAGAAAGACGTTCCGACAAGAGTTCCAAGATGGGCTATATTTCTTCAAGATTTTCAATACGAAATCGAACACAGATCAGGAACAAAGATGAGTCACGTTGACGCGTTAAGTAGAGTCCACTGTTTTTTATTGCAAGATTCATTGAAATATCGAATTAAGCAGGCACAGCGAGAGGACGAGTGGGTAAATGCTATTTGCAAAGCATTGGAATCAGGAGCATACAAGGATTTCTATATGAGGCAAGACATCTTGTATAAAGACCCTATTCAAGAGCTAATAGTTATTCCCCAAGAAATGGAGGGAGAAGTTATTAGAATGGATCACCGTCAAGGACATTTTGGTACTAAAAAGACGACTGAATTAGTAGAGAGACAATTTTATATACCGGAGTTGACAAGAAAAGTAGGTACAATCATAAAATCATGTGTTGAATGCATTGTTAGTGACCAAAAGTGTGGCAAGAAAGAAGGATTCCTCAATCCAATTGACAAATCAGATGAACCTTTAAAGACATTTCATCTTGACCACATTGAACCAATGGAGATTACAAAGAAGCAGTACAATCAAATTTTGGTGATCGTGGATGCATTCTCTAAATTTGTTTGGTTATACCCTACAAAAGGTACTGGAGCAGAAGAAGTCGTTGATAGGCTCAAGAAACAGTCAGCATTGTTTGGAAATCCGATTCGAATGATTACAGACCGTGGGACAGCTTTCACATCGAACTTATTCAAAGAATACTGTTAATCTGAAAGTATCCAACATTTACTAATAGCCACAGGTGTTCCTCGTGGAAATGGACAAGTCGAACGCATAAATAGAATTGTTATCACAATGCTAAGCAAACTATGAGTCGAATATCCGCAAGTACGGTACAAAAGTGTTAGCAGAGTTCAGCAATTTATAAATGCGTCATCTTCAAGAAGCACGAAATTTTCACCTCTTAAGATACTAACAGGAATGGACATAAGACGTAAAGATGATAGTGAATTAAAGACGATACTAGAGGTCGAAACTCTTATTGAATTACAGAACGACAAGGACGAAATTCGAACACAAGTCAAAGAAAATATTGCAAAGATTCAGAAAGAATATCGCCAAACATACAATAAGGCAAGAAAACCAGAAAATGAATATGAAGTCGATGATCTTGTAGCAATAAAACGTACACAATTTGGAGCGGGACTCAAATTAAAAAAAAATTTCTTAGGTCCATATAAAAAACCTCGTAAGCTAAGACACGGACGATATATGGTAGAAAAAGTAGGCGACGATGAAGGACCGAATAAAACATACACTGTAGCAGAATTTATAAAACACTGGAGTTCTTCATTCGAGACGAATGACCTGTCGGATGGCCGAATGTAGGAATGATAGTTTGATAGTTTGTAGCCCTTAAATTAGTTGTAACCCTGCCAAAGGCACAATCCAATATATCGATATCAGATAGACAGCACAAAACAGTTTTATCGAAAAACCTGGAGTAGATTGTGAGTCGTGAAAGAATTAAGTTGTGTGCGCTCATCTGCTAAAAGAGATATCCAGAGAACTTGTGAAATAATTGAAATGTGAATTTAAAATATGAAATAAAAAAATCGAAATGTGAACGAAAGAACTAAACAATTAATTTGAACCTTATTTTTAAATAAACCTTATACACTTAATCAATAATTTACCCACGGCTCACAAACTACATATATTCTTCTTTTTGTCATTTGTAATAAGTTATTTATTTTTTATTTATTTATTTAAAGCAAACATTGCTGCCTCTAGTTGTTTACAGGTACAATAAAAATATACATTGTAAAATAGATATTAGAATAAAATAAGAATTTAAAAAGAAAAGAAAGCCTAAATGAATTTACAAGTTTAGTCTAATAACACCACCGACACGATGGGGGTATTTTATTTGCCAGTCCGGCGAGCTATGCCCCTGTTCACAGCCAAGGTATGTCAGTGGCGCTATTAGAACCTAATTCTGGACAGGAAAAGAGAAAAAATAAAGATAGTTCAAATAAATAAGACTTAATTTATAACTTAAAATTAATGTTAAAGGTGGAGTAAGGATGAAAAGAGCAACCCGATGGGGGAGTTTTATTAGACGGTCCGGCAAGCTATGCCCCTGTTCACAGCTGGTGTTGGTTGCAAATTTCATAGGAAATATAAAAAGATGGGAGGTCAAAAAATATTGTAAGGACAGAAGTATTAAGATCGGAAAGTAAACTAGAATATTAGGAAGAGTAAGAATAGTATAAGACAGAATTGAGGTGCAAGACACCCAGTTAGAGTTGGCCAGAAGTAGACCTAAGGTGACAGAGAATAGAATGCTTAATAGAAGATAGAGAGTGTTCTGAAGAAAACACATGAAAAAGTGAGTTATAGCAGGTGCATAAAACACGAAATGGATTGTGCAAAGCATAATCAGTGGTGCAAATAGGAAGAGATAATGGAAGAAAGTTTCTAGTAGGTCTACACGGAACAGAGAAGTTAAGACGATTTAAAAGAAAAGAAGAATCTATATCGCCATTAATAAGTTTATGTATAAAAACTACACTAAGAGATTTTCTACGATCAGAAAGTGAAGGAAGGTTTATTAGTAAAAGTCTACTGGAATAAGATGGTAAGCGAAGATTGGGATCCCAATTTAAACTACGTAGAGCAAAGAGAAGAAATTGCTTCTGTATCGACTCAATACGAACAACATGGTTCATATATTGAGGGGACCATATACAGGAGCAATATTCCAGAATGGGACGTACTAGGGATACATAAAGGAGTTTGGTAGTGAAAGGATCGTTAAATTCTTTCGACTAACGCTTTATGAATCCAAGCACGCCCTTAGCAACATTAATGATAGAGGAAATATGTAGATTAAAGTTAAGTTTAGAATCAAACAGAACACCCAAATCTTTTACGGTGAATATACGTTGTAATTCAACATTATCAATCGTATAAGTACCAAGAAAGGGTTTAAAACGACTAAAAGACATGAACATACACTTAGAACAATTTAGAGGAAGATGATTAGCCAAGCACCAAAGTTGCATAGAGTTTAAATCATTTTGAAGAAGATCTTGTTGAACAGGATCACTTAAAGATAAAAAAAGTTTTACATCATCCGCATACATGCGAGAGTGTGATAAAATAGACGGAAGGTCATTAATAAAGAGGGTAAAGAACAAGGGCCCAAGGTGGCTGCCTTGAGGAACACCAGAAGTTACAAAGACAGGTTTAGATTTAGTAGATCTGAGAATGACTTTCTGCGTTCTACTCTTTAAATATGAAGATACCCAGAAAAGTAAAGAAGAAGGGAATCCAATACAACCAAGTTTAAAAAGGAGAAGATCATGATTCACAGAGTCAAATGCTTTACTGAAATCAGTATAAATGACATCAGTTTGCATTTTCCTCTGGAATGCGTCATTAATTAGGCATGAAAATTCCAGCAAGTTGGTCGTAGTAGACCGACACTTGATAAATCCATGTTGAAAGGGGGAGATGACAGATTTACAGAGATGTTGCAAATTTTCTGAGATAATTTTCTCAAAAAGCTTTGGAATAGCTGACAATTTTGCAATACCTCTGTAATTAGAAACATCAGACTTAACACCTTTTTTATGCAAGGGTATAATAAAAGATTCTTTCCAAAGAGATGGAAATACCCCGGTGGTAATTGAAAGATTAAAGAGTTTAAGTAAATGATAAAGTAAAGAAGTACTGCATTCTCTCAATACACAACTTGGGATATTATCAGGTCCAGGGGAGTAGGAAACTTTAATAGACCTAATAGCTGATAATAAGGAAGATTCGGAGATGAGGGGAGCAAATAGAATCAAGGATGAAGTAATGTTATAGGGATATGAAGAATTAGTGGAAAGAATAGGGGAATAGGTGGATTGAAAAAATTTAGCAAATAAATCAGCAGCAGCTGAGTCATTGCATGCCGTTTCAGAGCCAAAGGAGAAAGAAGAAGGAAGACGTGTGGACTTACGTTTCGAATTAACAAAAGAGTAAAATAATTTAGGGTTATACGAAAATTGACTTTTACAGCGAGCAATATAATCGGAATAGCATTGAGAGTTTAGAAGGAAGAAATTGGATTTAGCGACAGAATATTTAGAAAGATCAAGACTAGAACCAGACATCTTAAACTTTTTAAAACATTTAGATTTAATGATTTTTAAGTTTGAGAGTCTGGGCGTAAACCAAGGAGGCTTAGCAGAAGAAGAAGAAGATCGATAGGACTTAGGAATAGTTATGTCTAATAAGGAGTTAAGAATTATATAGAAGTTGTTTAGAGCGTTATCAATGTACACTGCATTGTTAACCAAAGACCAATCAGTTGAGGAAATCAGTTGATTAAGCAAAATATAGTTACCTTTGCGAAAACAACGATGGGGCTCAGAGAATATAGGTGCGGGTGTATTAAAAGGTTTAGGTACGATTAGAGAAATTTCTAATGTGGGATGGTAAGGATCTTCAGGCAAAGATAAGGGCATCGACCTGGAGATGGAGGCATTTAGATAATCGTTAATAAAAACAAGGTTTAGGGTTCTATTTGGACTGTTAGTAACAGCATTTATTTGAAAAAGAGGAAAATCTAATAGGTGATCTAAAAGGTCATGTTGAGAGGATGGAGTAAGGTAGTTCGCGCTACTGAAAAATGACCATTCGATGGAGGGCAAGTTAAAATCACCCAACACCACGACAGCATCATTGTCACGCGCTTGGGAAAATACTTGGTTAATACAGCTTACATGTTGCATATAAACTTGTATGTCAGAACGAGGTGGAATATAAGAACATGTTAAATATTATCATATATAATTAATTGTATAGGTTTCGTCACAAAATTGGATATGAGAAATTTTGGGGCATGGAAATGTTTTCGTCACTAGACTTTTACCTCGTAAAGAGGTTTTTTTTTTAGAAGATTTCTTTTTACCTGAAGCATCTGTTTTCTTTGGTACGATCCATAAAGGGCTCCAATATGAGGAATCGCTTTCGCGTATGATCCCTTGTTTCAACATTTCGTCAATTTGGTTATTAACTTCGGACTCGAATGCGAATGGGTAGGAGTATGGTCTTTTGACACTGGTGAATGTTAAATCTTCATTTTCTGAATATTGAATGTCATCAAATTCTTTCAAAAGTTTAGTTTATTTATTTTTCTCTTCTTCGTTCAGGCGGTCTAAGCGGTATGTACGTTCTGAATTAAGGTCATTGTTCAATGCGTAAGAGACTTCGTATGTAAAGTTATTTTCTTGTAAGATTCCGTCAAAATTTGTTGAAGAATTTGATTCATTTAGTTGTAGTTCTTTGTGAAAGAATTTTCTGTCATTAAATATTGTAATTTTTTTAGTGTAATCTACTATGCCATTATTCTCCATTAAAACTTTCCTACCTAAGAGGATGTCGTAATAAGGTGAAAACTGATGTATATAAAATTGTTGGCTTTGTTGAAATATCCCATTGGCTGGTAGGTTAACAAATTCTTTTAGACGTGAATACCCTGTCATACTTCGGACAATTATTGGTTTACTATGGACTTGAAGATTGAAAAAATTTTGCGTCATCAAGTTTATTGAAGGTCCAGTGTCGATTATGCATCGGTATTTGTGATTTTTAAACATATATTCTATGTATTGGAGTGTTCCCAGGCTGCTATTGGAAAATTTTCGGCTTGTTGGCATAGCGGATCTAATTGCATCTCAGTTTCTGTATTCTGCAATTGATCTTCGTGGTACTGTCCGTTTTGTTTATTGTATTGGTCGGCGCCTTCATCGTAATCTGATTCGTATTGTTGATGACACTCGTCAATTTGCATGTGCGACTGTCCGCTCCCTTCTTTAAAACGCTTAGTTGGCCTTCTTTGCTGCTGTGGGGGCTGGCTATAGTTTCGGGTGTCATTCTGTCGGTCGCGATTTAAGTCTTCTCTGAATTCATTATACAATTGCCTATTCTGATCGAATTGTTGTTGCCTATGGGGATTCTGTGGGACTTGTTGATAAGGTGTTTGGTTACTGTTTACATTCAAGTTTTGGGCTTGCGTGGGAAACCTGAATGGATTGAAGGGGCGACTGAATTGTTGGCCGGGATAAGTGTTTTTGTTGTGATCGATATTAGTTTCGTTGTTAGTATTTGGGATTAGGGAATTAACGCCTAACTTTGGACGATTATCAGGTTTCTTGTTTATTTCAGAGATTGGGTCTTCGTATAGACCTTCTTGCTGGGCAACTTGTCGTAACCTTTGTACTGTCGAATTATCATACCTTGCCAAGGTTATAAATAATCTATCTGGCAGTTTGCGTTGAATTGTATTTTGGATTGTGGTGGCCATTGCTTGGGTATAAACAATTGAATTATTTTGATTGCCTTCTAAGGCAAATTTGTTTATTATAATTGTACTCTTATCTTTTAATTCTTCACAGATAGACGTAAGATACCTTTGTAAGGTGTAGAGTAGAGGCGTTGTAGTAATTCTTCCAGCGGTGTTTGCGTCTTGAACTCATCGATTAGGGCACCTTTTAGAGTTGTCCATTCGTTGTGAAATCCGAGCTGTGATATTTTTTCAGCATCTCCAACGATTTATAATTCAATGGCTCTAAAAATTATGGCCATCTATCGTGCGTCATTGGTAGGGTAAAGGTTCATCAAGTACTCAATTCGCCTGATGAAAGGACTGAGGCTGCATGGATCTCCTGAAAATTTAGGTACTTGGCGGATTTGTCGAAGTAATTGAGTTAGGTTGTCGTTTGTCAATGCCATGTTTTCTGATGTTTCTTGTTTATTTTTTTTGAATTGTTGGATTTTTCGGGGGTGAGGTAGCGGTCACACTCATGAAGCTACTGTGTTTAGTTAAATATAATTTGGGTGGCGGTCACACTTTATCTAGCTGGCCACTGATTTTTGTTCACGTACTGCTCAGTATAATGAGACTTATGTATTAAGTGAACTGCACTGTGCACTTGTTGATTAATTGAAATTCACTGTAGTGGCGGTCACACTTTATATAGCGGGCCACAAAATAGGTCTTTTAATTAATTTAATGCACACAGGTTCTTATGCGGATATCGTTAAGTTATAAAATTGTAACGTTCACCGAATCATTATTTAGCGGCAATTCGCGTGCTCAATCTTAAAGAATTCTTTGTCACTTGATTTAATAGGATCACGGATATTGCTTATAACTTTTCGATATCCTACCGGCTATGCCAATTAACTGTTGAACAATTACATATCAATAAAAAATATATTTTTTTTTATTTCTTATTCGTGCACTTTATTTGTTAAAAGTCAACTAAAAATTATTACAAGATTTGTGATCTGGGTACAGCAAACCTTCAAAGCTCTGCTGGCTGTCTGTTTACATTTGTTTACTTATTGAAATTTGTTTACTTATTTGACTCTGTTAGTTTACATTTGGGTTTTAAAAGTTAACGTTTGAGTTTAACATAACTTTGCGTGTGTCTTTAATAAGCTTTGAAAAGTGATGTGTCTTCGATTAGCTTTTGGAAAGTGAAGCGTTGCAAAAGATCGTTTGTGTTTATGACGGATTTGATATATTCTTATGGCAGATATGTCAATATATATAGATAAAATTTTTTCTCAAAAAAAAGGAAAAGTTTAGCTTCCGCTGTCCGTTGTCTTAATGTTTTTTCCTTGCAATTGAACTTTGGCAAAAAAGTCAGATTAAGTGATTTGGCGGGAAAAAGCTAAATTTGGCGGGAAAATTTTCATACTAAAGGTTATTTTGTATCCGATTGTTCCTATTGTAGCTATAAGATATAGTCATTCTACTTTGACCAAATTTGGTCAGTATGTTAGAGACATTATTAAACAAACAATCTGCGAGTTTGGTTGAGATATCTTAAAAAACATAAAAGTTTTTCTTACTAAGCAATTCCGTGAAATTTGACCCCGATTTGACTATTTTAGAGGTCGAATTTCGTTCAACGCCATCTTAACGCGCGATGAAATTATCTCATCTATGTTGTGTAAAAATTTCGGCTCTCTACCTCTTACCGTTTGGGCTGCACGGTGATTCTCACTCAGGGAACCAATGAGTCAGTCAGGACAAAGGATTTTTTAAATATTTACATAGATAAAATTTTATCTCACAAAAAAAAAACCGAAATGTTGACCTTCCGCTGTCCGTTGCCTTAATGTTTTTTCCTTGCGATTGAACTTTGACTAAAAAGTTAGATTAAGTGATTTGGCAGGAAAAAGCTAAAATTGGCGGGAAAAAGCTAAATTTAACGAATTAGTCCAAATTTGGCAAGAAGAGTTAGTCTGAGAGTTTTGTTAGGATATCTCCGATTGCATCCGATTGTTCCTGTTGCAGCTATATGATAAAGTCATCCGACTTTGACCAAATTTGGTCAGTATGTTAGAGACATTATTAAACAAACAATCTGCGAGTTTGGTTGAGATCTCTTAAGAAACAAAAAAGTTTTTCATACTAAAGGCGTTTTTCATCCGATTGTTCCTATGGTAGCTATAAGATATAGTCATTCTACTTTGACCAAATTTGGTCAGAATGTAAGAGACAGTACAAAACATATAATCTGTGAGTTTAGTTGAGATATCTTAAGAAACAAAAAAGTTTTTCCTATTAAGCAATTCCGTGACATTTGACCCCGATTTGACTATTTTAGAGGTCGAATTTCCCAAAACGCCATCTTAAATTTTAGCTCTCTAGCTCTCTATCTCTTACACGTTGATGCTCAGTCAGTCAGTCAGTCAGGACAAAGAATTTTATATCCATAGATAACATTTCTTCTCAAAAAAAAATTAAATGCTTAGCTTCTGCTGTCCGTTGCCTTAATGTTTTTTTCTTGCAATTGAACTTTGGCTAAAAAGTCAGATTAAGTGATTTGGCGGGTTAGAGCTAAATTTGGCGGGAAAAAGCTAAATTAGGCGGGAAAAAGATAAATTTAGCGAATAAGTCCAAATTTGACAAGAAGAGTTAATCTGAGAGTTTTGTTAGGATATCTCCGATTCCTATGGCAGCTATAAGATATAGTCATCCGACTTTGACCAAATTTGGTCAGTATGTTAGAGACAGTATCAAACAAACAGTCTGCGAGTTTGGTTGAGATATCTTAAGAAACAAAAAAATTTTTCATACTAAAGGTGTTTTTCATCCGATTGTTCCTATGGTAGCTATAAGATATAGTCATTCTACTTTGACCAAATTTGGTCAGAATGTAAGAGACAGTACGAAACATATAATCTGGTTGAGATATCTTAAGAAACAAAAAAGTTTTTCTTACTAAGCAATTTCCCCTTTTTTACCGATTTGCTAATATAGAAAAATAAGCTTTATAAAAAGACGCGGTTCCAATTGTACGTTTTTCCTTTTATTCGACAGCGAAGTTATTAGTGATGATAGAACATAGAACAAGATCAGCTGAACTATCTATCGATGTGAGGTATTTACAAAAGTGCATCGATGTATGCGATATTTATAAGATGGTATGCTGTTTACATTAAAGTTTGCTAGACAATCGTTTACAATTGGAAATTAGTAAATTATATTTGAGTGTTCTGCTGCGAACATACTCCCCCCGTTGGGAGATGAAGGCTTCCAACTGATGTGGTCTCGACAGGCAGAACAGCGATCTTGGTTACGGCTCTCCTGACCAGGCCACTGCTCGTTCGGATGATAGCTACTCGCACTACGCCGTCCTCTCCTGGGATTGTGCTGTCAATCCGTCCAAGAGGTCATTTGAGAGGAGGCTGGTTGTCATCCTTCAGCAGCACTATGTCACCCGTCTGAAGATTAGGATGCGAAGAACGCCATTTGCCTCGCTCTTGTAGAAAGGATAGGTAGTTGATACTCCTTCTTTTCCAGAACGCCTGCTGTATCTGGCACACGCGCTGCCAGCGACTCAGGCGCCCGATATTGAGATGGGTGACGTCAGGCTCATCTATGGTGACATTTGACTTGCCCCATAGAAAGTGTCCAGGCGTAAGTACCTGCAAATCATCCGGATTATCTGTAATTGGACAGAGAGGTCGAGAATTCAAAATTGCCGAGATCTCGCAGACAAGAGTGCGGAGTTCATGGAATGTGAGGATTGAGTTTCACATGACGCGATATTTTGCAGTTTTGACCGCGGCTTCCCACAGCCCTCCAAAGTGGGGTGAGCGGGGAGGAATGCAATGCCAATTGATTCCGAGTGCCAAACACTCCCCAGCAACTTGTCTCTGATGAGGATCGCTCAGGAAGAGGTGCTTTAGATCGTTTAGTTAATTTTTTGCTCCAACAAAATTTGTGGCGTTGTCAGACCACACTGCGTACGGTTTGACCCTTAGGCTGATGAAGCGCTTGAGCGCTGCGATGAAGGATGGCGTTGACAAATCCTCGACAAGCTCCAAATGGGTTGCCTTAGTGGCGAAGCAGACGAAAACGCAGATATAACATTTAACTGCTGGCCTATTCCTGACCTCAGCCTTGTAGTAGAAGGGCCCACAAAAGTCAACGCCAGTGACGTGGAATGTAGGGCTTGGTTGCACACGCTCTGCAGGTAAGGGTGTCATCACGTGCTCTCGACAGCCGCAATCGCTTTCAATCCTCCGATGGGCCAGAACTTTTGTCGCAGGGCAGCAAGCAGGTTTTGCGATCCCGCGTGCAGGAACCTTTTATGATAAAATGCTATGATCGCAGCCGTGACCGGATGGCGCTTGGGCAATCAGAGGGGATGCTTGGCATCATAGTCCAGAACCGAATTTTGGAGTCGTCCACCTACTCGTAGCAATCCTGCGGGATCCAAAATAGGCAGCAGGGACCGAATCTCGCTTTTTGATGAAAGTTGCTTGCCGGCACGCAAGAGTCTGCAATCCTCTGCAAAGTGAACCAGTTGGATGCTTTTGATGAGAAGTTGTGTTCCTCGTTTTATGTCCTCAATGGTAAGAGGTCCCTTTCGAGTCAGTTCCTTATTGCAAATGCCCAGAAATCGATCCACATAGGCAAACACACGCTGTAGCTTTCCAAACGAATTTTGGAATATGCAGTGCGTGGAGAGATCTATTTGAGCAGATGATATAAGTGCCTTGTGCCGTCGTTCGGGGAGATCCACTGGGTGAGCGATTGGCCGTGTTCACCAGAACAAATCGACAACAGAATATCGATGAAATTTGTATGATTATTCTGGTGAACGGCAGTGATTAGCAATCATGATTTCAAAATTTTGTGATTATGATGACTGAAAATTCATCACCAAAATAGTGTGCTGAAATTTTCTGATTGTGATGCTTTGTTATCGATAATCAAATCGAAATGAAAAGAACACTAGATTTGAAATTAAAAGCGACGAAATAAGGAAACCACTTTATTCATGTTAATTTGGTTTGCATAAAAAAAATACAAAGAAGACGTGGGACACTGCGTATTTCAATCGAAAATGGCTAGAAAAAGTGCTTTAAACTTTCTTAAAAAAATAAAATAATATAAAAATAAATAAAATATTAAATGCGCATAAAATATTGGCTTAATTATTTATTAATGCAACATATCATCTATTATTTAAACTCCGGCCGTTTGCTGTGTTGATTCCCATTTCATTAAGCATTTTGCGCCAAATTGTTTTGAATTTTTAAAATAAATATTAAAAGCTTTGACAAAAAAAGAAATGACAACTTTGATTTCGTTCACCAGAAGCGCATCAAAAATTTTTTGATTTGTGATACATGATTACTGATTGATTAGTTCTGGTGAACACGGCCATTGTCTGAGGCAATTTTTCGCTGATGTGACCCAAGAATTCAGGTCCCTTAGCCCAGAGATGATTGTTGAGCAGCTCCAGTGCTGTGCATTCTCGAGACAGGACATCAGCCGGGTTCATCTGGGTAGGAACGTGATGCCAGATCATTCCCTTCGTACGTTCTTGGATCTGCGAAAACCTGTTGGAAACAAAAACATTAAAATTCGATGGTGCATCGCGTATCCAAGCCAGCGCTACGGTGGAGTCGGACCAGCAATGATAAGTGCATTCGAACTGCACACTTTTGGCAATGCTGACGAGGGAATTTGAGACTGCAAACGAACGATATCTGAGAGGTGAGCTCGATCCATGAAGAATGAAGCGATTGAGGCAAGCTCTCATCCCAATCCAATTTCTCCTTCCAAGAATATCTTCATCTTTGTGATGATAGGAGCTATCAATCCTAGGGGGTCGTAGAACTTGGCGATTGCTGATAAAATGTTCCTCTTGGTTCCTCGGGCATCTAACGTGATGTTTGCAAAATTGAACAGGAACTCATCAGAGCTTGTATCCCACGCTAAACCGAGAGCTTTAGCGATATCAGATCCGTCGTGAAATTTCATTAACTTCTCTCGATCCGATTCCGTTTCACCAATTAGTGCCTCAGTGTCATTGTAACACCACTTGCGAATGGGAAATCCTCCTTTTGCCAACATCTCCTTGACTTGCTAGCGAATTTACGATGCTTCGGTTGCAGAATCTCCTCCAGAAATTAAGTCGTCTACATAGAAGTCTCTGCTTACAATCTTTGCAGCCAAAGGAAACTCTTCTTCTTCATCACACGCTAGCTGATGCATCGCACGGATGGCTAAGAATGCAGCATGTTTTGTTCCATAAGTAATTGTGTCCAGCTTGTATATTTGTATTTCCTATTGAGGGTTATCTCGCCACAGTATGCATTGAAGGTACTCATCTGGGTGAGTGACACGTACGCATCTGTATATCTTGCAGATGTCACCGCATAATGCAACCTTGAAAAAACGAAATCGGATAAGTGTATTGAATATCTTTGGCTGTATTGAGGGGCCAGCTAGAAGCTCCTGAAGTCGTTTTTGCTGAGCCGACAAAAACAACGCGCAATTTAGTTGTTGTGCTATCCGGCTTCTGTACGCAGTGATGCGGTAAGAAATACTGCGGCACGCTTTCGTCCTTCCAGGCCAACGACATCTGGCCCAAATCTGTGTATTCCTGTAGAAAAGCCGTATATTGCTCCTTTAGCTGTTTGTCCTTTTCCAACTTTGCCTCAAGGGATTTGAAGCGTCTTAGGGCTCGATGATACGAGTCGCCTAGTGCATCGAAATTGGATTTAGCTGGGAGACGAACTGAGTATTGACCCGAATCCAGACGCGCGTGGCCTTCTACGAGCAACTGTTCGCACAGGGCATCCTCATCTGAAATAGACGGCATAGATCCACAGCGACTGTCGATTTCCCAAAAGCGTTTAACGATGTCGTCTAATGGCTCCTCAGCAGTGGGATTCTCTGGTAGCGTGCGCAAAGTAGCCAATGATGAGTGCCTGTCTGACCAATTTGAGCATCCGCCAGATAAGATCCAGCCAAGTGTGGTCTTCTGAAGAGATGACAAATGGTCAGCTATGCGAATTTGGCCAACACAGATTAGGTCGAAGAATAATCCGGCACCAAGCAAAAGGTCGATGCGCTGTGATTCGAAGAATGAAGGATCTGCCAGCTTGATGTTTTTTGGAATGTTCCAGTCTTTAATATTTATATTGAAATGAGGCTGATAGTCAGTTATAGTACGAGCGACGACCGCAGAAAACGAAGTTGTATAAGTCTTGTCATGCGACTCAGCTGTGATGTCGACAGATTGGTCAAGCGAAAGAGAAGATTCTCCAATTCCTGATATAGAGATGCTTGATCTCTGCGTTTTGAGCTGCAACTGTTTGGCAAGACGCGCTGTAATAAAGTTGAGTTGAGATGCAGAATCCAGCAAAGCGCGGCATGGCATAGATAATTGCAGTTGGGAGCAACACATACTCTGCAGGCTTGCTTTTCAGGGCTGGCTTGCTATGATGATGCTTCGATTTTGAGGTTTAGATGAGTGCTTGCTCACCTGCTGGCTGGGATTTCTGCTTACAGCGCTTTCCACATTCTCCAACATACGGCATCTCCTCTCCAAGAATGTTGCCATATCAGTCCACTTGGGCAATTTGTCTGTGGGCAAGGATTCCTCCCACTTCTCCTGCGTTGTCTGATCAAGTCTGTGACTGATGATGTGGATGAGCAGTCCGTCTACAAGCTCCGTTGTGGTTGACATGGTGCTAAGCGCACGGAGATGTGAATTAATCCCGTCACTTAGTTCCCGCAATCCACTCGCTGATCCTTTCTCAACACCTGATAGCCCGAATATAGCCCGTATGTGTGGCTGAAAGTGCAGTAATTTATTATCAAATCTTTTGGTAAGTAACTCTAATGCTTTATCATAGTTAGCATTAGAGGGCTCTAATGATTTTATCGTGCTTAATGCGGCACCTTCCAAACAAGCACGCAGGTGTTGGAATTTCTCAAGCTTACTCAGCTCCTCCTAGTTTCCGATCACAGTGCGGAACATGGCGTAAAAATCAGGCCAATCCTCATAGCAGCCACTGAACTTTGGCAGCTGCAGCTCTGGCAAACGAGATCGGTGCAACTGTGTATGAGATGCGCTGAAATGGTGATCTGCTACTGCTGTGGAGTTTGCACCGTCAGAGCGCGAATTTCCAAGTACGTCCAGTTTTCTGGATAGTTTGGATTTGGCCTCCCAGTACAACTGCGCGAAATCCGATCTTGCATCGCCAGCAAGCTCAAGCAGATCCAGCTTTTCGAGACTGGCTTGCGAACTTTCAAATTCAGCCTTCATTCCTTCAACCGTCTCCAATCGCACAAGTAAATCCGCTTCATCGAATGTGCTTAGCTCATCCGATACAAATGAATTGAGAGCGGTTAATTGTCGCGTAACTGATGCTGTCTTGGCTTTAAAAAAGTCAATGTCACTAGGAAGTAGTGGAGCTCGGCTACCAGTAGCACTCGCTTCAACTACAGTATTGTTTGCCATTTTGGGTGCGCACTGTAGCAATGATTTTTTGGCGCCAAAATGACAAAATTTCGCGCCAAGACAATGAACTGCACTTGAACTCAAAGGAAAGGTTAACAAACGGGTGAAATGACACATCAATAGACCGATTACCGCTGCACTAGAATTGAAAGTGTATGTGTGTGAGAGTGTGTATAACTGTGCGATTCTGTGTGAGTGTGTGCATGCAAAGGTATCAAGTTCTTGCCGCAAAGTTAATTGCTGGCTGAGAATCTTAATGGTTCTGCACGCGGGCCAATCCCTAACTAAAACACTCGAGTTGAATTTAAGAACTGACGTCGTTTATTGAATTGTATGCGCTTTTTAAAGGATTTCTTATGTACTAATAAACAGAGTTGGATATAGTATTAATATATTTCTGACTTCTTCCTACTTATTGTATTGTCTTATGTAATTATTTAGATAGAGTCGGAAGTTGTCTTATGTTATGTTTAGTTCTCTTTTACTCTTTGTCTAGTTTGATCTTATCTTATGTAATAACTATTTGACACATATCTTTTACTCCTTCTTACCCTTGTGCTCTATGTTCTTATCTGCTCCCACATACAAGCAGGCTCGCTTATGTTTATTTGATCTTTTTATTGCTGAGAGCCGGGATTCCGTCCCGTGTGGTAATTCTATGCCGTCGTGACCTTTTGTGACACTTGAGTGTTGCACATGTGGCGTCGCATTCCGAGGGTTGCTCAAAAAGTATGTTTATTTATGAACAGTGTGCTTGCAGGTGTATGAGTAAGGTTATGTTGAGGCGGCAATGAGATTGTGTTTAGCACCGATTTGCGCTGAAACAGCTTGAATACAATATAGCACCGACTATATTATATCGCGAGATGAGATTATTGCGTTGATTCGCAAAATCTGCAATAACGAAAAAACCGCACTCAACGTTGTTGTATGTGTGTGTGTGTCTGGCTGCAGCACCGAAAATTGCAAGTTTCCCGACAGATACATGCACCACGAATATGCGTTTCAATATACGAGAAAGTCAAAGAACACGTGATAAAGAGAATCACGTCGGGGTCACCAATGTTTTGAGGAGAAACTATTTTGTTTCCCCTTTTTAACCGATTTACTAATATAGAAAAATAAGCTTTATAAAAAGACGCGGTTCCAATTGAACGTTTTTCCTTTTATTCGACAGCGAAGTTATTAGTGATGATAGAACATAGAACAAGATCAGCTGAACTATGTATCGATATGAGGTATTTACAAAAGTGCATCGATGTATGCGATATTTATAAGATAGTATGCTGTTTACATTAAAGTTTGCTAGACAATCGTTTAAAATTGGAAATTAGTTAATTATATTTGCGTGTTCTGCTGCGAACAGTGACCCTTGACCCCGATTTGACTATTTAAGAGGTCGAATTTCCCAAAACGCTGTCTTAACGCGCGATGAAATTATCTCATCTATGTTGTGTAAAAAGTTCAGCTCTCTATCTCTTACCGTTTGGGCTGCACGGTGATTCTCAGTCAGTGAACCAATCAGTCAGTCAGGACAAGGGATTTTTATATATTTACATAGATAACATTTTTTCTCAAAGAAAAAACGGAAATGTTTACCTTCCGCTGTCCGTTGCCTTAATGTTTTTTCCTTGCAATTGAACTTCGACTAAAAAGTTAGATTAAGAGATTTGGAGGGAAAAAGCTAAATTTAGCGATTTAGTACAAATTTGGCAAGAAGAGCTAGTCTGAGAGTTTTGTTAGGATATCTCCGATTGCGTCCGATTGTTCCTATGGCAGCTATATGATATAGTCATCCGACGTTGACCAAATTTGGTCAGAATCTAAGAGACAGCACCAAACTTATAATCTGTAAGTTTGGTTGAGATATCTTAAGAAACCAAAAAGATTTTCATATTTAAGTTTATTTTTCATCCGATTGTTCCTATGGCAGCTATATGATATAGTCATCCGACTTTGACCAATTTTGGTCAGAATGTTAGAGAAAGTATCAAATAAACAATCTGCTAGTTTGGTTGTGATATCTTAAGAAACAAAAAAAAATTTTTCATACTAAAGGTGTTTTTCATCCGATTGTTCCTCCGGTAGCTATAAGATACTGTCATGCTACTTTGACCAAAATTTAGTCAGAGTGTAAGAGACAATACCAAACTTATAATCTGTGAGTTTGGTTGAGATATCTTAAGAAACAAAAAAGATTTTCATACTATGCAATTCCGAGACCTTTAACGCCGATTTGACCCACTTAGAGGTCGAATTTAGCACAACGCCTTCTTATTGCACGATGAAATTATCTCAACTATATTGTGTAAAAATTCCAGCTCTCTATCTCTTACACGTTGATGCTCAGTCAGTCAGTCAATCAGGACAAAGATTTTTATATACATAGATAACATTTTTTCTCAAAAAAAAAGGAAATGTTTAGCTTCCGCTGTCCGTTGCCTTAATGTTTTTTCCTTGCAATTGAACTTTCGCTTAAAAGTCAGATTAAGTGATTTGGCGGGTTAGAGCTAAATTTGGCGGGAAAAAGCTAAATTAGGCGGGAAAAAGATAAATTTAGCGAATAAATCCAAATTTGACAAGAAGAGTTAATCTGAGAGTTTTGTTAGGATATCTCCGATTCCTATGGCAGCTAAAAGATTTTCATACTAAAGGTGTTTTTCATCCGATTGTTCCCATGGCAGCTCTAAGATATAGGAATCTTACTTTAACCAAATTTGGTCAGTATATTAGAGATAGTATTAAGCAAACAATCTGCGAGTTTGGTTGAGATATCTTAAGAAACAAAAAAGATTATCATACTATGCAATTCCGTGACCTTTAACCCCGATTTGACCCACTTAGAGGTCGAATTTAGCACAACGCCTTCTTATTGATGAAATTATCTCAACTATGTTGTGTAAAAATTTCAGCTCTCTATCTCTTACGCGTTGATGCTCAGTCAGTCAGTCAGTCAGGACAAAGAATTTTATATCCATAAATAACATTTCTTCTCAAAATAAAAGCAAATGTTTAGCTTCCGCTGTCCGTTGCCTTAATGTTTTTTCCTTGCAATTGAACTTTGGCTTAAAAGTCAGATTAAGTGATTTGGCGGGAAAAAGCTAAATTAGGCGGGAAAAAGATAAATTTAGCGAATAAGTCCAAATTTGACAAGAAGACTTAATCTGAGAGTTTTGTTGAGATATCTTAAGAAACAAAAAAGTTTTTCTTACTAAGCAATTCCGTGACTTTTGACCCCGATTTGACTATTTTAGAGGTCGAATTTCCCAAAACGCTGTCATAACGCGCGATGAAATTATCTCATCTATGTTGTGTTAAAATTTCAGCTCTCTATCTTTTACCGTTTGGGCTGCACGGTGATTCTCAGTCAGTGAACCAATCAGTCAGTCAGGACAAGGGATTTTTATATATATACATAGATAAAATTTTTTCTCAAAAAAAAAAGGAAGTGTTTAGGTTCCGCTGTCCGTTGCCCTAATTTTTTTCCTTGCAATTGAACTTTGGCTAAAAAGTTAGAATAAGTGATTTGGCGGGAAAATGCTAAATTTGCGGGAAAAGGCTAAATTTGGCGGGAAAAAGATAAATTTAGCGAATAAGACCAAATTTGACAAGAAGAGTTAATCTGAGAGTTTTGTTAGGATGACTCCGATTCCTATGGCAGCTATAAGATATAGTCATCCGACTTTGACCAAATGTGGTCAGTACGTTAGAGACAGTATCAAACAAACAGTCTGCGAGTCTGGTTGAGATATCTTAAGAAACAAAAAAGATTTTTATACTTAGGGCTTGCAGAAGGATAAGGCAAATAAGAAAGACATAGAAAGAAAAATGGAAATGCCACAAGCGAGAATCCGAAATTCAAAAATTCTTTTTGAGCGCAACACAAAGGTAGGCGTGCTAGTGGAATTAGAAACTGCCGATATGGCAATGGAAGCGCTGAAAAATGGAAGAAAACTGGCTGGCTCGTCCATATACATAGAGAGAGATCTCAGCCTAGAAAAACAGGAACGCAAGTTGATACTGCTGCAGCTTAAACAAGTGGGAAAGGCTATAGTCGAGCTCCCGACTATAGGATAGCCGTTACTTACATAAATAAATTAAAATTTTTTATTGCATGCTTTTAGGCACTTTAATTGCTTAAAAGCTTTAATCAGCCAGTACCACCTTTCTATTTGTCCGATCTTGTTGGGATTTAGTAGGATGATAGGTAATAACAGTAGCTAACGTTCACCGTCTAAAAAAACCTAATATCTTGAAAACTGTGCGTGTGGTGGATTTTCGCGATTTACAGAGGCGGATAGGGGCATGGCAAAATTTTGAAACAAACTTGACCTGCGTGGGGTTTATAGAAATCTGTGTGCCAAATTTGGTTGCTCTAGCTCTTATAGTCTCTGAGATCTAGGCGCTCACACAGACGGACAGACGGACGGACGGACAGACGGACATGGCTGTATCGACTCGGCTGTTGATGCTGATCAAGAATATATATACTTTATAGGGTCGGAGATGCTTCCTTCTCCCTGTTACATACATTGCAACGAATACAATATCCCCTTTTACTTATTTTTAATAAGTAACGGGTATAAAAAGAGCTTGCGGTCATAAATAAAGAAATCAGGGTGTTTGTAAAAAATGACGCTATCAACCTAAATGGCAAATGGATGCATTACGATCAAAACAGGATCCTGATTGCGAATGGTCAGCCAGCGGTACAATTTATTCAGTCCACCTTTGGAAACGCTCTAGACTGGGCAAACTTATCGTATGATAAGCTCCTGGACCAGTCAAAAAATTTAAAGCACCAGCAAGCAAAAAACTAAATAGATTTTCCAATCTTAGTGAAATAATTCAATATCTTAATCTTAAGGTCCTATCGTACAATATAGCAGGTCTGTCAAACAAACTTATGTACTCTCACTTTTTTAAATTTATTAATTCCAACGACATATTCGTACTTTTCGAAACGTTTGTAGAAAGCAGCTTCGAGAGATTCGAAACATATTTTAATCAACATATTCTGCACTGGGAAGCAGCCACCAGATCAAATATCAAATAAGTCAGTAAACTGGTCTTTTAAACAACACCAAAGCACGATCGCTACAGAAGTCCTTTTGAAAAATGAACGTCTTTATATTGTCCCAACTTATTTGAATTGCAACCACTGGATAGCGGACTTCGAAAACCTGGATGGCAACCTGCAGCAAATTGAGTCAGATAACATAATGGTGATTGGTGACCTTAACGCCCGAATTGGTAATAGTCAAGTGCCAACAATAGGTAGTTACATGGCTTCAAATTATGCACACATAGTACGGGCAGCAAAAGACATGAAAATAGATGCAAACGGAAAAAAGCTCATTGACCTATGTAATTCCTTCAACCTGACAGTGCTTAATGGAAGAATCATAAGCGACGGTAATGGTAGTCTTTCTTTCGTCAGATCGCAGGCCGCATCAACTATTGACTACTGCCTGATAAATGGCAGCTGGCATAATATGGTCATGCATTTAAAAGTTTCTGCTGAACCTTATTCTGACCATTTGCCCCTTGTCATCAGCATAAGTTTGGAAGGGATAGTGACAAAGAATGAGAGCAAGCCATTGCCAAAACTAAGATGGGTTGACCGGTATGCCGCCGAGTACGCAGAGCAGCTTGATCTGAATGTCAACAACTCGCAGTCCCAACCTAACGATTTGGAAGCCTTGATTTAATGAATTTTAAAGGCATCAGAATGCATGCCAAAAACTACTAAGAAATCATATACGCTGCCATGGTTCGACCATGATTGTGTCGTAGATAGGAAAAGATGCATGTGAATTAAACAAGAATAACTATAGCACAGCGAATGTAGCCTACAAGAATCTCTGCAGACACAAGGAGCAACAGAATTATAAAACCCTGGAACTGGAAGTAAACGATGTGCGGGATAGCAAATCTTTTTGGAACATGGTAAAACGACTGAATGGCCGTACAAATAGCAACCGACTTCAAATCGACACTGAGATGTTGGCAAGACACTTTCAAATGCTCCTTTACATTGAAGACGCACCTGCAAATCATTGTTATGCGCTACCCCTCCAACGAGTCGAGGAGAGACATGACAATTACAAACTCTGAGGTAAGGACTGCAATACTTCGCTTGAAAAACAAGAAAGCTCCTGGTGTGAACTCTATACCGGCAGAATTCTTAAAAAATGCTACGCCAAGATTCGTGCAAGAGCTTACCTCGGCGTTAAATATTATTTTTGAAAATGGCGAAGCACCGGATAGCTTTCGAAAAGCGCTACTTTTTCCAATTTTCAAAAAAGGAGATCCACGTGAAGCAGCAAATTACAGAGGCATATCGTTTCTAAATGTAGATATGAAATTATTTGCGTCTATCTTGCTGTCACGTCTAACAGGCTGGATGGAAAATCATAAGATTCTTAGCGAGTACCAGATGGGATTTAGAAAGGGCTATTCAACAGTATATAGTATATTTGTTCTGACGTCAATAGCAAACGAATACCTTCTTAAAAAAAACTAGTGGACGGTGCTACAGTCGAGCATACTCGACTGTCGGAGACCCCGTACTTACTACGGAAAAAAAGTTTTTCATACTAAGACTTGATTTTTGACTGATCGTTCCTATTGTAGCTATATGATATAGTGGTCCGATTCCAATCAAATTTGGTCAGGATGTATATGATCATCCCATATGCATATACTGTCAGACGGACGGACGGACAGACGGACAGACGGACATGGCTATATCGACTCGGCTGTTGATGCTGATTAAGAATATATATACTTTATGGGGTCTGCCACGCCTCCTTCTGCCTGTTACGCACATTTTTTTTTGTGACAAAGTTAATAGACCCCTTTACTTTTTCAAAGTACGTAAAAAGTAAGTGAAAAGCTGTACATATTCTTTGTAGACTTTAAAGCTGCCTTTGACACTATTGACAGACGCAGCCTTTTCTTGAAATTGAGCAACCTGGGTATATCATTCAAAATGATAAAGATCCTCAGCAGCATCTATGAGCGGAATACAGTTGCAGTGTGGGATGGAAATGAGCTTTCGCAGTGGTTTGATTCTAACCTGGGCGTCAAGCAAGGTTGTCTTCTCAACCTTTGTTTCCACGCTACCAGGAGGAGTCCAGCTAGGGACAGCACGTATCAAAGTCCTAATGTACGCAGACGATTTGGTGCTACTGGCGGACAGTGCTGAAGCTCTCCAGAGGTTGATCAATGCCTTACATGACTATTGTGTAACTTGGAGCCTACAAATAAATTGTGAAAAGTCAAAGGTAATGATAATCAAAGATGGCCGAGGACGTAGCGCCAGGGAGAATTCTTGGCATTTAAATGGAACGCAATTGGATGTTGTAAAACAGTTCAAATACCTTGGCATTATTCTGACGTCGAATATGTCCTTCAAAAATCACGCAGAGCAGAAGCTGAAGGACTCAAAAGCAGCGCTGAACAGTATGTTGGAGTAGATTAATTTAGTTTATTGTCAAATTATGAATTTTGTAGCCTAAGTTAAGTTAAGAGAGAAATTTGAATTTGTATAGCTTTAAGTTGAAGTTGCTCTTAGCTTGTACGTTGCAATTCACCTCATTAGCCGATCGGCACTTTGCCGACGGCGAATTCACATTGCGTGCGGCCGAACTGTGGTCCACGCTCTTGCTTAGGCTAAGCTAAAATTAATCGTCGTTTGTGCACTGAAGCCAACACATTATAAACTCGATATATTACACGAAAGCCGCGTCTCGTTTTTTAATTGTTGCTAGTTATTTAAATCTAAAAATTATTAGAAATTTTCATTGGCGCCCGAGCAGGGACTTCGGTTTTTTCGTGATTTGTTTGATTCGCGGTGTTGGCTTTGTGCTTCGCGAGTGTTTTAATTCAACAAAAACAACTCAACATCTTTTTGGACGCTTGCCGCTGCATTTTTTGTACCTTCGATTGTCGCCGTTGGAGAAAATATGAGCCGATCGGTTTCCATGGATTCTCTTGAAAGCCTTCAGGTATTCTGTGCCAAACATTGAGCTTGTGTCATTTGTGGTGTCGCTAAAGTCGACCAAAATTAAATTGTTTGATATACATACATACATACATATTATATGTACTCATTACATGTATAAAACAGCTCAAACTTTGGCACTCACCCCCCTTGTTTGTAATATACTTATTTCGCATTAAATAATAAAGTTGTGTTCAATATTTATTAATTTAAATCATATATGTATATGTGTGTCATCATAATTGTTGAAAACACAACATAATATAATTTTGCACATAACTTTATTACAAATACAATAAACAAAACGGCAACATTTACCTTTTAATATAAACAAACAAAAAAGTGGTCTATCTATTGCATATTTCATATTTGGTTGTTTGTGTGTTTGTGCAAATGCAAAGTGTCGCGGTTTCTCTTTGTTTAAAGGCTACGTACAAATATATGTAAATACATACAGACATATATTTGCAATTGCACATACACACAACGCTTGTTCACAGTTTTGGGCATCAACGTCTGTTCGTTTGGGCGTTCGTTCACCTAACTTCGCTCTTTGCTTGCTTCGGTCCAATACATTGGTTTGTTTGTGCGTGCACTAGTTACCATGCTGGTACCCGCCGTTACCCCACCTCCTAAACCAGCTAGAGGGCAACGTCTCTAAGTACGTTGCGCTACATAGTAATAATCCTCGACTCAGCACTACAAATGGAACGGACGTCGTTTCGAAACAATTCGAAACTCAACACCGCCCACGACGTTGGAATGCACCATCAGCAGATTCAGGCCAGCAGCAACTCCGCAACATATTAGCTTAGGGACTTTATCCCTAAACAATTCTGTATTGTAAACTTTAGCTATAAGTAATCAAGACTTGAGAATACAGATCAGTTGAAGTTTTCCAGCAAAGACGAACAAGACGTGTTTCATTCAAAAAATCATTTATTGCATTAAAACCAGGCCCCCACTCTATATATATATACAACAACACCGTGGACATCAAGTGACCCAACTTATAACTGGCGCAGCCGGACCTTCTGGCTGGATCAACAGACAGGACCAGAGGACCAGAAGTCGAACCAACGCAACAGGATGCACCTTGGAATAAGTTTTAAAATAATTTTGTTGTAAGTAATAAAGGAAATAAAATTGTAAGATGTCAGATCAGCGTGGTGATATGTGAATATATTGAGAAAAAAAAAGAAAATCAAATATAATGTGCAAAGTTAAAAAAAAAAAAACGAAAGAACGACGGCGTATAAGTGCAAGTGGAGTCAAGTGAAAAGGGGAAAAGAACGACGTTGTATAAGTGCATTTAAACTTACAAAGAGAATGTATAAGAATTTTTTTTTAAGTTTAAATCAAATCATTTTGTTATTGTGTAAACAGGAAATATGAAACCAAAGAAAAGAAACAAATAATACCCTAATTCTCGTTATGTCCACTGCATCGCGCAAGGGGCATGGTGGGATTAGAAAACTTGGTACCACTGCATCGCGCAAGGGTATCCAAGAGTCGTTATTGTAAAAAAAAAAAAAAAAAGAAAGAAAAGGAAAAGGAAAAATAATACCCTAATTCTCGTTATGTCCACTGCATCGCGCAAGGGGCATAGTGGGATTAGGAAACTTGGTGTCACTGCATCGCGCAAGGGTATCCAAGAGTCGTTATTGTGGAAATTAAAAAAAAAAAAAAAAGGGAAAAAAAGAATACCCTAATTCTCGTTATGTCCACTGCATCGCGCAAGGGGCATAGTGGGATTAGGAAACTTGGTATCACTGCATCGCGCAAGGGTATCCAAGAGTCGTTATTGTGGAAATTAAAAAAAAAAAAAGGAAAAAAAGAATACCCTAATTCTCGTTATGTCCACTGCATTGCGCAAGGGGCATAGTGGGATTAGGAAACTTGGTATCACTGCATCGCGCAAGGGTATCCAAGAGTCGTTATTGCGAAAATTAAAAAAGTAATTCTCTAATTATCAATACGTCGCTGTATCACACAGGAGCATAACAAAATTTTTTTGTTTAACAGACTTGGTACCACTGCATCGCGCAAGGGTATCCAAGGGCTGTTATATTAAGAAAAAAAAAAAAAAAAAAAAGGGCAAATGAAAAAAAGATATACGCACACACACATAGAGATATACAAAACGGAATACCACTGCATCGTGCAGGGGCGTCCAATAAAGTCTTCAGAAGAAAATGAGTAATAAGATATGTACATATGCATATATATGAGATAAGGCGACATTGTATGGTACAGCGCCTGATGAGGGATTTATTTGTTTATTTTTGCTCAGCTTCAATTGCCCGATCGAATTGAGTCTTGCCCTACAAGCACTTATACGTTAGGGAACTTGAAAGAATTATGCACTCACACTATAGCACGTCGCCAAAAATGGAAAAAAAAAAAACATATACACTGTCAAAGAAAATTTTTGTGTTATTTCAAAAAAAAAGGCAATATAATCACAACAATATCATTGCAGATACTGAATCGGCATACAAGGCATAAAACGGATGACAAATAATACACACACACATACACAAGCGTTAAGGAAATAATATTAAGCTATTGAATAATTATATTAATACACACATAATATACACACATAATATACACACACACAATTTTAGTTACTAAGCACACACATACACTCTTGTAGTAAGCGACTCATAACATTTTACGTATATGTAGACACTTTCGTATAGATAGAAAATAGAAAAAAAAACACAAATTAAACACTCAACTTAAATGTCCAAAACGGATAAAACAAAGAAGAGATTGATCCCTTTCACCAGACTAAGGGCTAGGCAGAGCACTAGTTTGCCAAACATACCAGAAGAAGTAGAGGCAGAACACGCTAGGGCATTAGCAACAAGACCAAACATGAACGCAAATACGTCGACTTCGGACGCGTCGTCCTCACCTCCGTTAGGGCAAGGACTAATGCAGGTTTCAGGCGACTTTTTGGGATCGTTCAAACTAACGGACGTTATTAAAGGTATGCCTTATTACGAGGGTAGTAAAGAAGAGTTATATGAGTTCATAAATAATGTCGAGGAAATGTTGATGCTCATTCGCGGAGCTGATCAAACACCCCAAGGGTTGATGGCGTTGAGAGCGGTACGCAATAAGATCCGAGGTGAAGCGAATGTGGCCTTACTTCGAACAAGCACAAGACTAAACTGGGACGACATCAAAGCTAGGCTTATTGAGGAATTTGCTGATAAGCGGACGGAACAAACCCTGATTCGGGATCTGAACCAGTTGGAGCACAAAAAGCTATCAGTTAAGAGGTTTTTCAATGAGGTTTTTGATATTCAAAAAGCACTGTTTGACATAGTTACTACTAATGAGACGAACATGGTAGCATTGGAGGTCAAGAAGGAACACCATGCAGCGACTTGTTTGGAAGCCTTTGTCACAGGACTCAGGGGTAGTTTGGGTACCTTTGTGAGAGGCAAGGAGCCGGAGACTCTGCAAAAAGCTTTCGTATATGCTACCAAGGAGAGGGATATACATTTGCGGAAACAGGAGTATGACAACCGAAATGATCGTAACGGAGGTAATTTCGGCAGGAACGATCGTAACGGAGGTAATTTTGGCAGGCACCAAGACTACAGGAACGACCAGAATGACAGACACGACAGGCAAGATAGGGGAAGATATTCTGGAGGTAACCAAACAAGACGTTTCAACAATGATGACAGACAAAGACGTGATTGGGATAGGAATGGACCATACCGATCAAGGTATGAGGGAAACAATAACAATTCCAACCAACGGGCTATAATGCCTAAGCAAGAGAATGAGTCGAACAGACAGAACGGACCAAGGCAATGGAACAGATTTAGGACCTCAGGGGACACTAACTTGAATAACATTGAACAGGACAGTAGCAGACACAGTAGTCATAATATCGACGAAGAAGGAAATTTTCGGTCAGAAGCCTCAAGAAACAGACAGGATATCTAGCTAGGGAAACGCATGGCCAAGCATTACCTTATGTGATGGTACATTCCACATATGGGTATGCTCTAAAAATGCTAATTGATACCGGAGCTTCAAATTCATTTTTAAACCCTGACATGACACCTGCCCATACAGCCACCGAATTGACCGAACCAATTTTCATAAAGACAGCACTATCCACACATAAGATTTATCACAGAGCTAAATTTGTGACCCTAAAGGAACTCAATGAACGAAGGGCATATGACTTTTTATTGTTTAATTTCCACCCTTATTTTGACGGGTTAATAGGTATGGACGTTCTAACAGAAATTAAGGCCAAAGTAGACCTTGAATCACTTTTGTTAATAACTCGGAATGCGACCCTGACTATTCATCTTAAAGATAACAGAACTTCAAAAATACATTTACTGGAAAGCATGTCGAGGCAGATAATTTCGTTACCAGTGTCTGTAGAAAATGGAACGTTCAGTACGGACACATGGGAAATAAGAGACGGGGTACATATATCAGGAGGACTTTACAGGGCCACGAAGGGACTCGCAAATGTTGAGGTCACAAACTGTACGGAGGACGAACAAACAGTAATTATAGACGAACCTCTAGAGGTCGATTCTTTCAATACCAATGACTTCATCGAAGTCAACTTAAATACAATGAAATGCCAAAATTCAAATGACATAGGACAAACAGCGGAACTTAACGTAGTAACACTAGAAAGAGACAGAATACGACCCAACGACTTCAGGAAAGTATTGAGAACGGATCATTTAAATGATGAGGAGAGAAAGGCATTGTTCGCACTCTGTTCAAAGTATCTCGAGATATTTTTTTGCGAAGAAAACATTTTAACGTTTACCAATATGGTGAGGCATCCGATAGATACATTGGACGATTTGCCAATATACACAAAACCATACAGGTATGGGTTCAATCAGAGGAAAGAGATTAAGCAACAAATTGATGACCTACTAGCGAAAAATATAATAAGACACAGTTATTCTCCCTGGAGCTCACCGGTGTGGCTAGTCCCCAAAAAGAAGGACGCGGCCGGTACGCAAAAATGGCGGCTGGTCGTAGACTTCAGAAAACTTAACGAGAAGACTATTAAAGACAGATACCCGATGCCGGTAATTAGCGAGGTTCTTGACAAACTTGGCAGGGCTAAATATTTCACCGCTCTGGATTTGGCTAGCGGATATCATCAGATAGAAATGAGGGCCAAAGACATACCAAAGACTGCATTTACGACGGACAGTGGGCATTTTGAGTATGTACGAATGCCTTTTGGCCTCACGAACGCACCAGCAACGTTCCAGAGAGCCATGGACAACTTGTTGGGAGACCTGATAGGACACAAGTGTTTAGTCTATATGGACGATATTATCGTTTATTCGGCGTCGCTGCAAGAGCACATAAGAGACCTACAATTGGTATTCGAAAAACTCTCCAATGCGAAATTTCAGTTACAATTAGACAAGTCAGAATTTTTACGCAAGGAAATAGAGTATTTGGGACACATCGTCACTCAGGACGGTGTTAAACCAAATCCCGAGAAATTAAAAACAATTCAAGAATTTCCACTACCAAAAAGTCGTAAAGATGTAAAATCATTTTTGGGGATGATAGGATATTACAGAAAATTTATAAAAGACTTTGCCAAAATAAGTAAACCTTTAACAAAACAACTTAAAGGCAAACAGAATATTAAAGTAGACGATGAGTTCATTAGAGCATTTGAATATTGTAAAACACTTTTATGCAACGATCCCGTTCTGCAGTACCCTGATTTCTCTAAACCTTTTATTCTGACAACAGACGCCAGCAATGTGGCATTGGGAGCCGTGTTGTCTCAAGGAAACATGGGGGCGGATCGCCCAATCTCATTTGCAAGCAGAACCCTAAATGAAACAGAGAGTAACTACTCGACTATCGAAAAAGAAATGCTTGCAATAATATGGGGAATAAAGTACTTCAGACCCTATCTTTTCGGAAATAAATTTAAAATTATTACAGACCATAGGCCCCTCACGTGGCTAATGGGATTTAAAGAACCAAATTCAAAATTAGTTAGATGGAAATTGCAGCTTTTGGAGTATGACTATGAAGTCGTGTATAAAAGTGGGTCACAGAACGTAGTAGCTGACGCCTTAAGCAGAGTGGAAATAAATGTTAACATTAACCAGACAGGCGCAGATAACCAGATACCTACCTCGGATAGACCACTGAACGAGTACGCTTTGCAAATAGTTTTTCAAGTAGGGCAAATTGAGGAGACACATTCGGAGACAATGTTTAGGAACAAAATAAGAAGATTCATAAAGAAACCAAAATTTGACATACAAAACACGGCCAAAACGTTGAAAGAAATCCTCAAACCTAATAAGACTTACGCGATATTTACAACGGACGAGATTTTTGGAAGCGTGTTGGGGGCATTTGAGACCTATTTTTCGGCCAGTAAAATGTATAAAATCGTACGGCGTACGTTATTCGTAACTGACTTGACAGACATAGCCGAACAAGAAAGAGAAATACAGGCTTATCATAAGAACAGTAACCATAGGGGCATAGAAGAGACCTACCTCCATTTGAAGAGACAATATTTTTTTCCAAACATGAAAGCAATGATATCACAAATAATCAATAATTGTAGAACTTGTCAAACACTAAAGTATGATAGAAATCCTCCCAAAAATTATTTCCAAATAACAGAAACACCAAATTTACCACTAGATATTCTGCACACTGATTTATATACAATTAACGGGAAGTCAATAGTCACAATCATTGACAAATTTTCAAAATTCGCAGCAGGATATACCATTGGGTCAAGAGATAGCTTGAGTGTACTTAAGGCAATTAAGCATTTCGTAAGCTTATATGGTATTCCGAAGAAACTTGTGTGTGATCAGGGGGCAGAATATTCTTCAAATCTTTTCAGAGATTTTTGCAAACAATATAATATAGATCTACATGTAACCTCGTTTCAACAGTCCTCAAGTAATGCTCCTGTGGAAAGGTTACATTCCACCCTAACAGAAATATACAGAATAATTTACGAAGAAAGGAAACAAAACAAACTGATGTGTGACCACGACGAGATTCTGTCAGAAACATTCATTACATATAATAACGCAATCCACTCAACGACGAAATTGCCCCCGTTTGAATTATTCACTGGACGAACACATATATTTAATAATACTGTAATTTTTAACGACAAACACGACTACTTGACTAAACTAAATGAGTTTAAACAGAAGATTTACCCAAACGTAGTAACGAAAATGCAGCACCAGAAAGAAACGGTCATTGAAAAATTGAATGAAAATCGATCGGACCCGATAGTGGTAGACCCTGGTGACACAGTATTCAGGAAGGAAAACAGACGTAATAAACTAACACCTAGGTTTTCGACACAACAGGTAAAACAGGATATGGGGGCAACACTAGTAACGGAAAAGGAACAGAAAATACACAAGTCAAAAATAAAAAGAAGAAAAAACTGACATGTTGCATAAATATTATTATTTTTCAGAATCACCATGACCTGGGGACAAGATATGACCATAAGGGAAATAAGGAGGGAGGAACAAATAGCGAAGTTGGACCTCGGACAGGCAAGGTTAATCATGGGATACAAGCAGTTCAATCACGTTATAAAGTTAGGAGAATACGCTGAGAATATACTAGGGTTAGAAAAAGCTTTGGGATCAATCCAAAGTACTGATTTCTCGAGAGAAACAATTAGTATTTTAAAAACAAAATTACTACAGGTAAAGGACAAATTATATACAATTTTACCAAGACAGAGACAGAGACGAGGAATTTTCAACGGATTGGGCAGTATAATAAAGGTAGTGACTGGAAACATGGACGCGAACGATCAGGAAAAAATAGAAAAGGCTCTCGAAGATAGAGAACAAATAACAGATAAAATGAGTAAGATAATTAACGAACAAACAGAATTTGATAAAGAAGTAATCATAAGATTCAATAACATTACAGACCATATTAATAAGGAACAAAACATTATAACTAATTTTTTAAGTAATTATAAAAAAGATATGTATAAGGAACTAAGCAAAGAACACAATGAAATTCTTGTTCTACAATACGTAAATCGGATTAACCTCAATATTGATCTATTAAACACACACCTAACAAATATAGAAGAAAGTATACTTCTGTCAAAACTAAAATTAATTCCAACATTCATATTGTCCCATACCGAAATCGAAAAAATGATAACTTTTATAGAAAAACAAAAATTAGAAATAATATCAGACGAACATTTATACAGATTACTACAATTAACAGCGGTCGTTAATGGGACAGACATTATTTTCCAAGTTGATGTACCAATCTTTGAAGAAAAACAGTATACACTATATCATGTCATTCCGTTGCCCGTCAATAATAGTTGTTACTTAAGTATACCGAAATATGCCATAGCAAATAATGTTAAGCTTAGATTTTTAAATCAAAAATGTCAAAGAATACACGACACATATGTTTGCGAGAGTAGGGACACTGAAATAAACAAGTCGGACGCCGAATGCCTGCGAGGAATCTGGAGACAGGACACAGCAACATGCGACATCAAAAGGATCGGAGAGCATGAGATGATATTGGAAATGGAGGAGCAGACAATATTTATATTCAACGCGCAGAACCTAATGATAAATTCAACTTGCGATGACCCAAAAAGTATAAACGGATCAGCGGTAATCACTTATAACAACTGTTCGCTCCTAATTAAGGGCGTTAAATATGAACAACCCACCAACACGATTGAGATGCCGATCAGACTGACCTTAGAAGCTCCACCTAAAGTTATAATCAACAATACATTGGATGAGATAAACCTGGAGGCCCTGGACTATGCATACATGAAAAATCTAGGCAGATTAACGGAAATAGAAAGGAGTGGATCCAACCATACCATAATGGGCTACGTCGCACTAATACTGATACTGACGATGGCGGTGCTAATAACAGCAAAATTAGCTAAACGGACAACCTTTACCCCTGGAACTAACAGGGTTGATGTCGCGCTGGACATGCCTTCCTTTTGGCCATCGCTCCATTCTAGGGGGGGAGGAGTTACCATGCTGGTACCCGCCGTTACCCCACCTCCTAAACCAGCTAGAGGGCAACGTCTCTAAGTACGTTGCGCTACATAGTAATAATCCTCGACTCAGCACTACAAATGGAACGGACGTCGTTTCGAAACAATTCGAAACTCAACACCGCCCACGACGTTGGAATGCACCATCAGCAGATTCAGGCCAGCAGCAACTCCGCAACATATTAGCTTAGGGACTTTATCCCTAAACAATTCTGTATTGTAAACTTTAGCTATAAGTAATCAAGACTTGAGAATACAGATCAGTTGAAGTTTTCCAGCAAAGACGAACAAGACGTGTTTCATTCAAAAAATCATTTATTGCATTAAAACCAGGCCCCCACTCTATATATATATACAACAACACCGTGGACATCAAGTGACCCAACTTATAACTCGCTCGCGCCAATTTCGTTTGTTCTTTTCATTTCGTTCTGCTTGCAGTTCAAGCTTGGCTTGAGCAGCTGTAATTACATTCGCTTGCTTGTGTGTGCGCTCGCGCCAAATTCTCTCACTTGCTCTCTTTCCCCCGCACCCCGCATATTCTAACGCTGCTGCCCACAAGTGGCTGCAGTAAACGTTTGGCTTGCTTACTTTCGGTCGCTTGGATCTTTTTCGTTTGCTTGTACACATAACGCATTACGTGCGTATGTGTGTTCAGTAGGCGAGCTTGTCGTTTTTGTTACATACTTGCAGTGTTTGTGCGAGGGTAGCTTAAAAAGTTTGTCGAAAAGTTTGTGCGTTTTAAAAAGTTTTTTATTTTTATTTTTGTTTTATTAGCTTTTTCCTCCGCTTAATTATGGTAGATCCAGATAATCAATTAGGCGAAAAGCCAACAGGATCTAAATATAGTGCAAAGTTAACAGTGTGTTTACAGAAATTCGATAAAGTCAGTGCTGATATTGCTCGAATGCAAACAGCAGTTAAGTTAAAAACTATTTCATCTGACAAAACTGAGTTAGCTTGTCGCTTAGAGCTATTAGAAGGATATATCGAAAAAGCTATGAATTTACAGGCTGAGCTGGACAGTTTAAATCCAGCTAATGAAAGTAGAGGGCCGTTAGAGGATTTGTGTGTGATAACAAAGGCCTTGTATATGAATGCAGCTAAACCGGAACCTGTTCCACAGGCACAACACGACTGCTCAATGAACTTGAGCCAGCGATCGCAGCTGCCGAAAATGCGTTTACCTAAATTCAGTGGTAAACATTCGGAGTTCAGGAATTTTATGTGTCTCTTCGAAAGTCTAGTGGATGATGATGCCTCATTGACAAATGTTGAAAAATTCAATCATTTAGTGTCTTGTTTGTCAGATGAAGCGTTAGGTGTAGTGAAGCCGTATCAGCTAACAGATTGTAATTACCCTAAGGCTCTCGCCAGTCTCAAGTCTGTATACGACAATAAATGCCTTATATTTTTTGATACGGTTGCCCAATTGTTCGATATACCAAGCATGACCAAACCATCGGCGTCGAGTTTGAGATCAATGATAGATACAGTGTCTGCTATATATGCCTCGTTGTCGTCGTTGGGTGATGAAAAGGATATTTCTAATGCAATGATCATTCATATGGTCATGGCAAAGGTGGACCATGTGACCAAATCTAAATTTGAGGAGCAGCTTGATTATGACAAGCTGCCATCCTGGGAAGATTGCGCTAAGCAATTAAATAGAAGGTACCAATATTTGTCAGCAGAAGAGTCCACTCGCGATAAGACAAAGTCACGTAATGACGTTAGAAAGCCGCAACAGAAATCTTCTTTTGCTTGTGCTACTGGAGGTCATAAGTCGTCGTCTGCATGTACTTATTGCAAGTCTGCTGACCACAATATATATTCTTGTCCGTCGTTTAGTGCCATTTCCGTCATGCAACGGTTTGAGTATGTCAAAACTCAAAAGTTGTGTCTTAATTGTTTGACCGTGGGATACATAGTTTCGAATTGCAAGGCGTCGAAGTGTCGAGTCTGTTCGAAGCCTCACCATTCCTTGCTCCACAGGTATAATGCACCTGGACAAGGTGAGGCAGTGGCACTTCAAGCCTCGACTTCAGGGGCATATGTGGGTCACGTGCTTAATGCAGATCAAGTCGTTCTCGCTACCACTATTGTGAACATTAAAGATAGATTCGGACAATTGCAGCCAGCACGAGTTCTGCTCGACAGTGGCTCACAAATAAATTTGATGTCTGAAAGCATGGCACAAAGATTACGGCTCAAGCGGGAGCCTACTTCCCTCGCTATCGCAATGGTTGGTGGTGCAACTACAGATAGCAAAAACAAGGTTTGCGCATCATTTCAATCTCGTTTGAACTCCCACACTTTTTCCGCTGAGTGCTGGGTACTCAAGTCGATTTCTACATCTCAGCCTGGTCAATCTATTTCCACATTAAACTGGAAAATACCAAAAAACATCAAGTTGGCAGATGCAGAGTTTTATAAGCCAGCTAAGGTAGACGTGCTGTTGGGAGCGGAAATGTTTTATGGATTATTGTGCGTTGGGCAAATAAAGTTACACTCCGATCTTCCCATAATGCAAAAAACATTGCTCGGCTGGATTGTTGCAGGCAAATGTTCTGGTCAAGTGCCTCGGCAACAGTTTAGTGGGAGTTCGGTAGCTCAAGTTTTCAATTGTTCTCTCGACTCATTAGTCAACCGTTTCTGGGAATTGGACCACTGTCCAATCGAGTCGAAGGCTGTTTGCCAAACAGCTGAACAGCAGGCCTGTGAACTACATTTTCAGAAAACTGTAAGACGGCTATCTTCTGGTCGTTTTCAAGTGAATCTTCCCTTTAAGACCGATCCCAAAGTTCTTGGCCTGTCCTTTCAAACTGCTGAAAGGCGATTTTTGCAACTTGAGCGCAAATTATCAAGGGATGAAACCCTTAGAAATATGTATCATGACTTCATGAAAGAGTATTTGGATTTGGGTCATATGTCCATTCTGAAGTCTGCTCCTCTCGAACAGCATTACTATATTCCTCATCAATGCGTTCTGAGACCTGAGAGTACCTCAACCAAACTTCGTGTTGTTTTTGACGCATCAAGCAAGTCGTCAACAGCAGTTTCACTCAATGAAACACTAATGGTGGGGCCTACTATTCAGAGGGAGTTGTATTCAACGCTGGTCAACTTTCGGTTGAACAAGTATGCCGTAACTGCCGACATTTCAAAAATGTATAGGCAGATAAATGTTTCTGAGGAAGACAGAGACTTTCAACTTGTGCTGTGGAGAGAAAATACTTCGCAAAATATACAGGCATACAGGTTGAATACTGTTACATATGGTACAGCGTCAGCACCCTTTTTGGCTGTTCGTTGTTTGTTTGAATTGGCAAATATTCACTCACAATCACATCCCATTGGCTCGGAAGTGATTAAAACGTGCTTCTATGTCGACGACATGCTGGCAGGTGCAGACAGTTTAACAGAACTGGACACCATCTGCAGCCAAGTAACTGAGATACTGCACTCAGGAGGATTTCCACTGGCCAAGTGGGCTTCTAATCGTCACAATCAGTCTGGTGAAAGTGACGCCAGTGAGGAAATCTCGATAAAAATTGATGAGCAAAGCTCTGTTAAAACGCTTGGAATGCGTTGGGCACCTCAAGAGGATGTGTTCAAATATCATCTTGACGTGTTAGTTTTGCCTCCTTAAAACCAACAATGCGTAACATCTTGTCCATAGCCTCTCGTTTGTTTGATCCTCTTGGCTTATTATGTCCCATTGTCACTAAGGCAAAAATTTTGTTACAGGAATTATGGAGGCTGAAGGTAGATTGGGATGAAGCTATTCCTATGAGTCTTCACACTGCATGGAACAAGTTTATCACTACCCTGCGGGACTTGCATAAAATCTCGATCCCTCGGTATGTGTGTTTGAATTTTTACCAGCAGGTCCAAGTCCATGGCTTTGCTGACGCCTCCAGTCATGCCTATGGTTGTTGCATCTACATCCGAACATGTAACAACAAAGATGTTGGCGTCTCTTTGCTCACAGCTAAGTCTGGGGTAGCTCCGCTCAATGTGAAAACAATACCCCGGCTAGAGCTTTGTGCAGCACTGTTGCTGGCCAAGCTGTGGCAACAAGTGTCGAGTACAATGACGAAGTTCACAATAGACAGTGTGAATTTTTGGTCAGACTCGCAGGTCACTTTGTATTGGTTGGAGCGTGACTCGTGTACATTGGGTACTTTCGTGGCAAATCGAGTTGCCGAGGCTCAGGAATTGTCCAATGGAGTAGTGTGGCGTCACGTTCCTACAGACTCTAATCCCGCAGACTTGGTTTCAAGGGGAACCGATATTAATGAAATTGTAAGTTCCTTGTGGTTCAACGGGCCAAGTTTTTTGATGGAATCAGAAGATCGATGGCCTCAGCTCCACCAGTTCGAAATTGCATCAGAAGTTAAAGCGTCAGAAGATAAGAAAAGAGCGCTCGTTTTAACACTAGGATTGGCTGAATCGGAGTCTAATTGTATTGTGCAATTAATTAATCAACAGTCTAGGTTTTCTAAGCTGATCCGTATAATGGCGTATGTACTTCGATTTTGTTTCAAGCAGCTTAGACAGGAATCTCACATTGTATCTGCATCAGAAAGACAAATTGCGTTTTTAAAGCTGGTCGCAGTTGTACAGAGCACAACATATAGCAGTGAGTTCAAATTGTTGAAAAAGTCGGCAGTACTAGCACCAATACTGCAGTCATTGAATCCATTCATCCACGAGTGTGAGGAAAATGGCGTAAAATTTGAATTGATTCGAGTAGGTGGGCGTTTGCTACATGGGCCTATTTCGTACGACGCTAAGTTTCCCTTGTTATTGCCCAAGAAGTCTGAATTCGTCAGACAATTCGTTAGGCAATTGCACCTGAGGCACTATCATGCTGGTGCAAAAGTACTTGTTGGACTGTTGAGGCAGCAAGTTTGGGTGGTCAATGCTCGAAGCATTTGCACTGAAGTTGTTCGAAATTGCGTACACTGTTTTCGATACAAACCAAAATTGTTGGGGCAAATAATGGGAAATTTGCCAGCAGACCGCCTTCGAGAAGGTCGGCCCTTTAGAGTTTGTGGTGTAGATTTCTGTGGACCGTTCTACGTCAGCTACAGGATTAGAGGTAGACCACCAGTTAAAACGTACGTTGCCGTTTTTGTTTGTTTTGCCTCAAAGGCGGTTCATTTAGAATTGGTGACCGATTTGTCCACTGACGCCTTTCTTAATGTTTTTAAAAGGTTCATTGGAAGACGAGGACTGCCGTAGACGATGTTCAGCGACAACGCCACGAACTTCGTGGGAGCGAGCAACGTGCTGAAGGAGCTGCAGGAGGCGTTTCTGGAGAGCAAGGCGAGGCTGACGGAGTACGCAGCGGAGAGAGCGGTGCAATGGAAGTTTATTCCTCCGAGGGCACCGCACTTCGGCGGGCTGTGGGAAGCAGCAGTAAAGGCTGCCAAACACAGGCTTCTGCGAGGGGCAGGCAACGCCAATCTAACGCCGGACGAGTTGAGCACGCATCTGGTGGACGTCGAGGCGTTGCTCAATTCCAGGCCTCTCGTGGCGGACACCAGCGATCCGAACGACGGGGAGGTCATCACTCCAGGGCACTTGCTCATCGGGCAGCCTTTGCTGGAGCTGCCGCACGGATCCACGCAAGGAGAGTGCAGCAGCAAGCCCGTACCCGCGTACTTGAAGCGGTGGCGACAGTTGTCGGAGCTCAAACTGCTCTTCTGGCGCAAGTGGTCCAGGGACTACCTGCTCAGCCTGCAGCAGCGAGTTCAGTGGAGCAAAGGCGAGGCCAACCTGGTCGAAGGAGCGGTCGTGCTGGTGCACGACGACAACAGCCCTCCACAGAGGTGGATCACAGGTCGCGTAACACGCGCAATAGCTGGAGAGGACGGCAAGGTGCGGGTGGCCGAAATCAAAACGGCGGCCGGCGTCATTAAAAGGCCAATCCATAAGTTGGCGCGCATCCCAATTTGTTGAAGACCGGAGCTCGTCAACGGGGCCGGAATGTTGGAGTAGATTAATTTAGTTTATTGTCAAATTATGAATTTTGTAGCCTAAGTTAAGTTAAGAGAGAAATTTGAATTTGTATAGCTTTAAGTTGAAGTTGCTCTTAGCTTGTACGTTGCAATTCACCTCATTAGCCGATCGGCACTTTGCCGACGGCGAATTCACATTGCGTGCGGCCGAACTGTGGTCCACGCTCTTGCTTAGGCTAAGCTAAAATTAATCGTCGTTTGTGCACTGAAGCCAACACATTATAAACTCGATATATTACACGAAAGCCGCGTCTCGTTTTTTAATTGTTGCTAGTTATTTAAATCTAAAAATTATTAGAATTTTCACAGTACTTGGAAAAATATACTAAGCAAGCAACAGGTTAATCGCAGCCTAAAATATAAGGTGTTTCTGGCTACAGCGCGGGCGATCATGTGATATGCGGCACAGGTAAGGGGCTATATGGAGATAACTGAAGTAAACCTTACAAGACAGGTTCAAGCACTTGTTCGTTGTGCAACACACAGGAACGGGAGGACATAACGCACTTCATGGGAAGATGCCCAATACTGAGAGAAATCAGAATACACAAGTTTGCATCGACCTGCTATTTACCTGGCGTTCACTGGCCGACTTTCTGCTGGAGTGTCACAAATACCGGCGCGAAATTATAAACGAGTATACATAGTTAGTTTGACGAGTACAGCCCAACATGCCCAACACACTAATTGTGTACTAGGCTAACGGCATAAGCCAAGCCTAGTCTTTAATATTTTATTTGTATTTTTGTCTACAACTGTTCTCTGCTTTAATGTAAATCTGTTCATTGCAAATCAAATTATTCTAAATATCAATGTAAACACAAAAAAACAAAAACAAAAATCAAAATAAATTTCACTACTACTACTACTAAAGGTGATTTTTATCCGATTGTTCTATGACAGCTATAAGATTTAACCTTTACCAAATTTGGTCAGAATGTAAGAGGCAGTACCAAACATATAATCTGTGAGTTTGGTTGAGATATCTTAAGAAACAAAAAAGTTTTTCTTACTAAGCAATTCAGTGACCTTTGACCCTGATTTGACTATTTTAGAGGTCGAATTTCCCAAAACGGTGTCTTAACGCGCTATGAAATTATCTCATCTATGTTGGGTACAAATTTCAGCTCTCTATCTCTTACCGTTTGGGCTGCACGGTGATTCTCAGTCATTGAACCAATCAGTCAGTCAGGACAAGGGATTTTAATATATATTGACATATCTGCCATAAGAATATAACAAATTTATATAAACACAAACGATCTTTTGCAAAGCTTCACTTTCCAAAAGCTTATCGAAGACACATCACTTTTCAAAGCTTATCAAAGACACACCCAAAGTTATGTAGAACTCAAATGTAAACTTTTAAAACCCAATATAAACTAACAGAATCCAATAAGTAAACAAATTCCAATAAGTAAATAAATGTAAGCAGACAGCCAGCGGACCTTTGAAGGAAATTAAAAATAAAATATATTTTTTATTTGATATGTAATTGTTGAACAGTTAATTGGCGCAGCCGGTAGGATATCGAAAAGTTATAAGTAATATCCGTGATCCTATTCAATCAGGTGATAAAGAATCCTTGCAAAACCAAGAAATTCTTTAAGATTGAGCACGCGAATTGCCGCGAAATATTGATTCGGTAAACGTTACAATTTTATAACGAAACGATATCCGCATAAGAACCTGTGTGCATTAAATTAATTAAAAGACCTATTTTGTGGTCCGCTAGATAAAGTGTGACCGCCACTACAGTGAATTTTAATTAATCAACAAGTGCACAGTGCAGTTCACTTATTATATAAGTTTCATTACACTGAGCAGTACGTGAACAAAAATCAGTGGCCCGCTAGATAAAGTGTGACCGCCACCCAAATTATATTTAACTAAACACAGTAGCCCGCTTCATGAGTGTGACCGCTACCTCACCCCCGAAAATTCAAACAAGTCAAACAAATAAACAAGAAACATCAGAAAACATGGCATTGACAAACGACAACCTAACTCAATTACTTCGGCAAATCCGCCAAGTACCTCAATTTTCAGGAGATCCATGCAGCCTCAGTCCTTTCATCAGGCGAATTGAGTACTTGATGAACCTTTACTCTACCACTGACGCTCGACAGATGGCCGTAATTTTTGGAGCCATTGAATTACAAATCGTTGGAGATGTTGAAAAAATATCACAGCTCGGATTTCACAACGAATGGACAACTCTAAAAGGTGCCCTAATCGATGAGTACAAGACGCAAACACCGCTGGAAGAATTACTACAACGCCTCTACTCTACACCTTACAAAGGTAACTTACGTCTATTCTGTGAAGAATTAGAAGATAAAAGTACAATTATAATAAACAAATTAGCCTTAGAAGGCAATCAAAATAATTCAATTGTTTATACCCAAGCAATGGCCACCACAATCAAAAATACAATTCAGCGCAAACTGCCAGATAGATTGTTTATGACCTTGGCAAGGTATGATATTTCGACAGTAGAAACGTTACGACAAGTTGCCCAACAAGAAGGTCTATACGAAGACCCAATCTCTGAAAAAGATAAGAAATCTGATAACCGTCCAAAGTTAGGCGTTAACTCCCTAATCCCAAATACTAACAACAAAACTAATATCGATCACAACAAAAACACTTATCCCGGCCAACACATCAGTCGCCACTTCAATCCATTCAGGTTTCCCACGCAAGCCCAAAACTTGAATGTAAACAGTAACCAAACACCTTATCAACGAGTCCAACAGAATCCCCATAGGCAACAGCAATTCGATCAGAATAGGCAATTGTATAATGAATTCAGAGAAGACTTAAATCGCGACCGACAGAATGACACCCGAAACTATAGCCAGCCCCCACAGCAGCAAAGAGTGCCAACTAAGCGTTTTAAAGAAGGGAGCGGACAGACGCGCATGCAAATTGACGAGAGTCATCAACAATACGAATCAGATTACGATGAAGACGCCGACCAATACAATAAACAAAACGGACAGTACCACGAAGATCAATTGCAGAATACAGAAACTGAGATGCAATTAGATCCGCTATATCAACACGACGAAAATTTTCCAATAGCAGCCTGGGAACACACCAATACATAGAAATTATGTTTAACAATCACAAATACGGATGCATAGTAGACACTGGATTTTCAATAAACATGATGACGCAAAATTTTTTCAATCTTCAAGTCCATAGTAAACAAATAATTGTTCGAAGTATGACAGGGTATTCACGACTAAAAGAATTTGTCAACCTGCCAGCCAATGGATTATTTCAACAAAGCCAACAATTTTATATACATCAGTTTTCACCTTATTACGATATCCTCTTAGGTAGAAAAGTTTTAATGGACAATAATGGCATAGTAGATTACACTAAAAAAATTACAATATTTAATGACAGAAAATTCTTTCACAAGGAACTACAACTAAATGAATCAAATTCTTCAAAAAATTTTGACGGAATCGTACAAGAAAATAACTTTACAAACGAAGTCTATTACGCATTGAACAATGACCTTAATTCAGAACGTAGATCACCTGAACGAAGAAGAGAAAAATAAGTTAACAAAACTTTTGAAAGAATTTGATGACATTCAATATTCGGAAAACGAAGATTTAACATTCACCAGTGTCATACGTCACGAGATTAAAACATCACACGACAACCCAGTATACAAAAGACCATACTCCTACCCATTCGCATACGAAGTTAATAACCACATTGACGAAATGTTGAAACAATCACAATCAATGTTGAAAACAGATGCTTCAGGTAAAAAGAAATTTAGATTGGAGGTTGATTATCGTAATTTAAATGAAATTACTATAAACGACAAATTTCCCATTCCGAATATGGACGAAATTTTGGGAAAACTTGGCAAATGCCAGTATTTCACCACAATTGATTTAGCAAAAGGTTTCCATCAAATAGAAATGGACCCTAAATCAATACCTAAAACAGCATTCTCAACGAAACATGGCCATTACGAATACACTCGTATGCCTTTCGGTTTAAAAAATGCCCCATGAACATTTCAACGTTGCATGAACTTTGTCCTGAAAGACCTCGTAAATAAACATTGCCTTGTATATTTGGATGACGTCATCGTCTATTCTACTTTACTTAATGAACACCTAGACTCACTGAGAAAGATTTTGGAGAAACTTAAAGAGGCAAATTTAATACCGAATAAGGATAAAATAAAAGCAATTGAACAATTTCCAATACCAACTAGTGGACGGTGCTACAGTCGAGCATACTCGACTGTCGGAGACCCCGTACTTACTATGGAAAAAAAGTTATTCATACTAAGACTTGATTTTTGAATGATCGTTCCTATGGCAGCTGCATGGTCCGATTCCAACCAAATTTGGTCAGGGTGTATGTGACCATTATACATGCATATTCTGTCAGTTTGGTTGAAATATCTCAAACAGCAATAAAGTTTTCCATACTAAGACTTGATTTTCAACTGATTGTTCCTATGAAAGCTATATGATATCTTATAAAAAAAAGTCTTTACGAGGTTAAAGTCTAGTGACGAAAACATTTTTGTTTTGCCGATGCTAAATATAAAAAGAAATAAAGTTGCCGCCAGGCAACACAACAACAAAACTGGTGGAAAATAAAAACTCGCGTGCGATCGATTTCGATGTATAAATTCAAGTGCTTTATTGCTGCCCACGCAGCTTCATTTGGGCTCTCGTTCGCTTAGAGCGCAGAGAGTCAGAGAGCGTTTACATAAATTGAGCGCAAAATAACATAGATTGAGCGCTTAACATACCCAACTATGTTAAGCATAGTGGGACAGCAATACAAAACTACATACTATGGGAAATGACTACACATCGGCCGCGTTGAATGCCGCAGGCTTCAAGCCTTTGGTAACGGCGCCAACCGATGAATGGCGCGTTTGTAGACTCCAGATTTCGTCCTAACCACGGCTACTCGAACTTTCCCATCTGCTCCTTTGACGACGTCCGTCACTACGCCTAGCAGCCAATTCTGCGATGGCACGTTGTCCTCGTGTATGAGAACGACTGCGTCTACCTCCAGATTCTGCTCCTCCCGTGTCCATCGGTGTTTCTGCTGCAGTCCGAAGAGGTAATCTCGCGACCAGCTCGCCCAGAATCTCTCCTTGACTGCGGACACGAGCCGCCATCTGCGCAAGTAGCACTGCTTGTTGTCGTCCTCGAGATGAACGGACTCGGGCGGCAGCGTTGCGAGCATTCTGCCTACCAGCAGATGCGCTGGCGTGATGGCCTCCACGTCGTTGGGATTGGTGCTGTCGGCCACGATTGGCCGGGAATTGAGCACGGCCTCTACCTCGACCACCACGGTTTGGAACTCGTCCGTTGCGAGGATCATGCCGCCTATGGCCCGCAGCAAATGGTGCTTCGCTGCCTTCACCGCGGCCTCCCATAGGCCTCCAAAATGCGGCGCTCGTGGAGGGATGAACGCAAACTCCGTCCCACGCTGTGCGGCAAACTCCACCATGGCATTGCCGTGTTTGATGAAGTTGCTCGCAAACTCCTTCAGCTCTCGAGCAGCACCCACAAAATTCGTGGCATTGTCGCAATGCAACCGGATGACGGGTCCTCGCCGGGCAAGAAACCTAGACAAACACATAATAAAAGAACTTGAGGTTAGATCGCTCACAATTTCTAAATGGACAGCTTAGGACAAAAAGCAGACGAACACAGCAAGAAATACTTTAACAGGCGGCTTGCCGCGTATTCTTAACGACATTTTAATAGGTCCACAAAAGTCGACTCCACTGACTTCGAATGGGTGTTGCCCATTTACTCGATCAGTGGGCAAGTTTCCCATGATTTGGGCTGCCAATCGCGGTTTGTACCAAAAACACCGAATACATTTCCGGACAACCGATCCACAAGTCTCGCGTGCGTTCACCAGCCAGATTTTTTGTCTAAGCAGTCCAACCAGAACACGTGGACCTGCATGACAATTGCTCCTGTGCAAGTGCTCCAAATACAGGGTGACGAACCGGCATCCTTTTGGCATTATCAACTTGAACTTGGCCTGATGTGACAATGGAGCGTTGAGTAAACGACCGCCTACTCGCAACAGCGTCATTTTCCGATTTTTGTCCAAATACGTATCCACGAATGGCGTCAGCTTCTGTAGTGACGGCTGAAGTGCAATAGATTTTTGTATCTTCTTTATCTCGTCACAGTACTTGTCCTGCTGCACAACGCTCACGACAGTCAAAAATGCACTTTCCAATTCCTGGGCGCTGACAACTAAAGATGAGAACTCAGAACTCCTTTTGCGATTAGTAATGCACCAGACAAAGCGAAGAATGTAAGCAACAATACGCAATATTTTACAATATGAGGAACAGCTTTCGACTAATTCTACGATTGGATTGGGTGACACATCGGCCGCGGTGAAGACAGTAGCAACTTTCCGCTTCTCCAATCTTGAATTATCTGGTGACAGGCTGAAATGAGGATTTTTAGGCCACTCATTTGAGCCCTTTACTAGAAAATCTGGTCCTTTGAACCCAAACGACGCATTCAACTCGTCAATTGTACATCCTCGAGATACCAAATCAGCGGGATTTTCCTTCGTTGGAACGTGACGCCAGTCAACTTCTGGAGTACTTTCCTGAATATCCGCTACTCGATTTGCAACAAATGTGTTCATAGTTGATGAGTGTTGTTGCAACCAGTGCAACACTACTTCGGAGTCTGGCCAAAACACGACTCTTTCTACTGGGAAGTCAATCTGTTTGCGCACTTTCTGCCACAAGTTGGCTAGTAGATGTGCAGTACACAGCTCAAGCCTGGGAATGGACTTGGTTTTTAGCGGTGCCACTTTTGATTTCGCAGTCAACAAGTGTACCGAGATATCTGTCCCCAGATTCGCCCGCACATATAGACAACACCCATACGCTCGAGATGAAGCATCAGCGAATCCATGTATCTGACACGCTGTTAGTTTTGAAACTCCAACGTACCGTGGGACTGCGACTACGTCTAAATTCGAAAAACAGCTAAGTACCTCTTGATACTGCAGGCAAAGCTCTTCGGGAATAGAGTCATCCCAATCAAGCTTAAGTAACCATATCTCCTGAATGAGAATTTTGGCCTTTGTTATGATTGGGCTAAGCAGACCAAGAGGATCATACAATCGGGCTGTAAAGGAAACAATTGACCTTTTCGTGGGATTCTCGGTTTGTTCGACCTCTTGCAACTGGGATTCCAAATAAGCCCTAGAGTCTTGGTATCTCCATGCTCTCCAAGAGCGACTACATCATCGTGGGAATCTAGTGGCCTCAACGTGCTATTAGAAGCCCATTTTGCCAGGGTGAATCCTGCGGAGTCCAACGTCTCTACCAACTGTCTGCGCATTGCATCCAACTCTTTTATAGAATCGGCTCCTGTCAGTAAATCATCAACGTAGAAATCCTGCGACAGTACGCAACAGGATGTGATTTTGCACACAAGTCACTTAGCTGCTTTAAGCACCTGATCGCCAAGAATGGAGCTGAGGCTGTTCCATATGTGACTGTGTTTAGCTGATATATCCGCAACGGATCAGTGGGATGCTCTCTCCATACAATCAGCTGAAATTGTCTCTGATTCTCGTCAATTTCAATTTGACGGTACATCTTGGTTATATCAGCCGTAAGTGCGTATGTGCGAAACCTAAATCTCAACAACGTGGAGTATAAACATGGCTGTTTTGTCGGCCCAATCATTAACAAGTCGTTTAGCGATACCTGAGACGATGACTTACTCGACGCGTCAAATACTACGCGGAATTTAGTGCTAGTGCTTTGCGGTCTTAGCACGCATTGATGAGGAATGAAGTAATGCGGCTCTCTCGGGATATTACTGTCGGTTTGTGTCATATGGCCCAACGTAATGTATTCCTGCATGAATGACATGTACATTGACCGAACTTCTGGCTGTCGCAACAGAATTCGTTCCAGACTTAAAAAGCGTCTTCTTGCAGTCTCGAAAGACGATCCCAATTCGTTAGGGCTCGATTTGAATGGCAAAGAAACACTAAACCGACCCGAGGGCAAGCGAGCAATAGTCTGTACAAAAGACTTCTCGCAAAGCAATTGTTCTGGGGTATAGATTGTTGAATCAGGTGCATTTGGAATATCTTCCAACTCCCAAAACTTTCGAACTATAGTATCAATTTGACATGGCTCTTGATTCAAGCTTACAAGAGCAGTGGCCTTATCAGTCGAATTTTCTATTGATTTATAACGACCTGACACTATCCAGCCAAACACAGTGTTCTTCAAAGTAGGCCCACCACTTTGGGCCTTAATGCATCCGTCTATCAAGAAGTCATAAAATGCTTCTGCTCCCAGTAGCATATCTACTCTCTGGGGTTTGTAATACAATGGATCTGCCAGTTGTAGGTCCTCTGGAATGTCCACCTCATTAGGAGCAATAGCTCTTTCTGGCTGATAGGATGAAATTGTCTTGATAACACTGAATTCTGCACTCATTTCAAAAGTACCTACTCGGGATGCCACCGACGTTTCAATTTTGTGCTGACTAGACGAGCTCAAATTTCCTATGCCCAAAACTCGAATTTCTTTCCTCAACTTTGGTAATTTTAATGAATTGGCCAACTCCTCTGTTACAAAATTGACCTGTGCTCCAGAATCTAGTAAAACTCGTGCTAACTGATAACAGCCACCTCGTCCCCTAATCTTCACAAGCGCCGTTGCTAATATCACCTGCTCAGACTTCTTGCCGAACATATGATTGCAAGATGCTGGAGGACTCTGAGACGCAAAATCTGTCTCTGGAACTTGCTCGTGCTGAAGCGGTGCTACCAATGCCGAAGACTCCGGCACGAATTTATGCAGCAACGTATGATGCGGTTTTGAGCAAACACTACAATGTGCTGACTTGCACACGGATATATTATGGCCTTTTTTCAGGCAATTGAGACACAATGGGAAACCTTTGACGAATTTAAAGCGGTTTATAAAGGGCAGTGACTCGAAGGACGGGCAAGAATGTATTGAATGGTTGCTCGCTTTACAAAACGCACATTTCGGATCGGACGCTTGCTCAGTTTGAGCCACAGACAACGCAGTCTAGGACCCTCGCCGAACCGAGATTTCACGATCAGGCTTATTGGGTTTAACGCGACTGGAAGTTGCCTCCTGTGCACACAGGTGCTGAAAACGCCTATTAAGACTCTCTTCGCAATTTTTCCAGAGCGGGATTCTGGTATAATACAGCGTTTCTTCCCATTTCAAGCGCGTGTCCGAATCAACCTTATTCATCACGATGTGAATAAGCATTGCATTCGCGATCTTTTTATCGTCTCCTAACGAGAGCAGTGAATCATAAATTGCTGACACTGTGTCAACAAGTGACCTCAGTGACGACGCTGAAGGCCCTTTCATCTTCGGCAAATCGAACAATTTGGAAATGCTTTCAAAGAAAATTAAACATTCATTATCATACACCCTATTTAACGCGTCTAATGCCTTCGGGTAATTCCTGTCATTCACTTGGAATGCCTTTACTGTTCCCAGAGCGTCCTTCTCCAGGCATGACAACAAGTGGTTGAACTTTTCCACATTTGACAATGAATCCTCGTTGTCAACCAAACTCGTAAACAGTCCAATTAAGTTTTTATATTCTGAATACTCTCCGCTGAATTTAGGCAGTTTCATATAAGGCAACTTTCGATGATGTCCTACCGATCCTACAATTGTGGAATTAGCATAAGGCTGCGACTTCGGTACCACTCCTAAAGACCGCAACAGAACCTTGGTAGACACACAAAGCTCCTCTAAATCCGCACGAGATGCTAAAGCAGGATTGATTTTGTCGACTTCCCACTGTATTTTAAATGCCTCCTCAACATAACGATTTAAAATCTCCGTCCGACATTCTAGTTCATACGGGTCGAGAGGCGCGGTACGCTCCTGGAGCGCTTCTTTAAGACGAGAAATGTTTAACACGAGCATCTCAAGCTGATACACAAGATCTACTTGATCTTCATGACCAGCAAGTGAAACGTTGTGACCACCGCGTCTTTGGCTTTTAGGAGGCATTATCACAAATATGATATCACTGCGGACGGCAGTCCGCGCTAGTGACGAAAGCAGCACGAAGGGTGCGAAAGGCGACTAGCATATATACACAGGAAGAATGGAAAATTTGCTATGACTGTTCGATCAGGTTGAATTATATACCGATCGAAAGGTTTATCTTATTTATCTTACAAATGTGCATACTAAGACTTTTGAAAACTCACTTGGTTCGTGAGATAAACAGGTGTAAGTGGGAGGGGCAAAATTTTAATGATTGGAGCTAATGGGGCCGCTGGAGCCTTTTGGTCAACATTTTTAATTTTTTAATATTTCTCATAAGAATACGCGTCAAATGACACCTCAATCATCAAAATCCGACAACTGGTTCAAAAGATAAATTATTTTAAAATTTTTGGTGCCATTCTCAAAACGAGATGAATAGTCAGTCTGTTTGTTTGTCTGTTTGTTTGTTTGTATCAAATCGTTGATTTAGCTTAAAAGTTTGAATGAGGACTTGTTCCCGCTCAAAAATCTAGAAACGTTTGTTCTACGACTTTTTCAAAAAATTGCTAGTTTAGCGGGAAATCGCTAAAAATCGCTATTAGACATACCTTTAAAGTTTTTTTTTTAAGAAAATAGGTAAGCAGCCACAGGTGAAATAAGGTATTTTTCTCCACATTTTGGCGATTTAAGAAAAATCTACACATCAAATCACTTTTAAATATGTAGTATGTTGTAGACAATTTGATTCCGCGTCTTTTGACATACAACACATATCTGTCAAAATTCGTTTGGGCAAGATATTACCTGTTGATTGAATATACCTTTTTCCTTTACACTACTGCATGTATACTACTGCATGTACACTACTTGCACTGCTTGCAGTACATGTGGAAAGATACTGCTTGCAAGTGGTGAATTCTTTTTACGGCAGATGAAACATTTTGTATTTCCGATTACAGCAAGATCGAAATATATTTATAAATATATATAATATATATTTTTTCTGGAGTACATAGGTAAAAAGCTACAGGTGGAAAAATATTTCTTTTGTGATTTAAGAAAAATCTGCGTTTTAAATCACTTTAAAATATGTGATATCTTATAAAAAAACCTCTCATGCACCAAAATTTCTGATATCCAATTTTGTGACGAATAATATTAAGGTTTACTTATAAATTACTAAAAAAAAATTTTGTCACTCGGCACTGCGCCAAAAATAAATATTTATTAGGTATGAAGAAATTAGCGCAATGTTCCGAGTGACAAAATTTTTTTTTAGTAATTTATAAGTAAACCTTAATATTATTCGTCACAAAATTGGATATCAGAAATTTTGGTGCATGAAAATGATTTCGTCACTAGACTTTTACCTCGTAAAGAGGTTTTTTTATAAGATTTATTACACGAGGAGCTAGGATCTATGTCTGTAATTTTATTTTTAACGAAAACTAATGCAAAGTATCACAAGTTTTTATTCGTATTATCACAACCTGCAACCACTGTGCCTGTGCAAAGCCGATTCTAGCACAACAAATTCCCGCACAAAGAAATATCGAATAATGAACACCAAAAAAATAAAGGGCAGACGACACTGCCAATCAATGCATGTGTGTATAAATCTATGCGTGTATCTCTCTATGTGTGCGTCTATGTAACGCTTCACAATATTCCAAATCTTACAAGTCTTTTTTATTCGTATTACGACGATCTGCTACCACTGTGCCTATGCAACGATTATAACAACGCAACGAACTCAAGTACAAAGACAAGAGAAACTGAAAGAAACAACAAATCAGCTGCAGTCGACGCAGCTACGAAACGCTTGCCGTGTATGTATGTTCGCTGCGCGCCTGTATGCTTTATTTCCAACGCCGAATGCATGCACAAGACAAATGACCGAAATTGACAACAACAATAATCAGCAGCAGTCGACACTGCTCAGCTACTTGCTGTGTATGCTTATATGTTTTTCTCTGCAAGCGTTCCAGCACAACACACGCACAAAGGAGAAGTCGAAATTGCAACAATAACAACACTCAGCAGCAAGCGACACTGCTCATATATATATGTATGTCTTTTCGCGCTTCTAAACCGACGAATGCACGCACAAAGAGAAGCCAAACGCAAATAACGCCAACGATGCAGCGATTTTATGTATGTGAATATATGTTTTTATGCACTTGTATATGTTACAAATATATATGTATGTATTATATATAAAAATTAATAAATTTTCTGTTTAATTAAATTGAAATCACTTCAAATTTATTAATATTGTTTGACTATGGTTTCTGATATGTATGTACAATTTACATATGTACCTACATCACCAGATACGGGTCACTTGGATATTTTGATTTAATAATTAACTTGATACCTGACCACAAACTGTGTGCCGAGTGCAACAGCAGCCGTTCATCGTATCCTAAATTAAACCAAGTGCGAAATCCAAGCCAAATCCTAATCCAGTCCAGTCAATCAGCAACCAATGCGTCAAATCCAAATCGAAGTCAAATCCAAAAAATCCAAATCCACGCCAAAGTCCAAATCCAAGTCCACCCGGGGGCGCCAAAATGTTTAGCCGATGCTAAATATAAAAAGAAATAAAGTTGCCGCCAGGCAACACAACAACAAAACTGGTGGAAAATAAAAACTCGCGTGCGATCGATTTCGATGTATAAATTCAAGTGCTTTATTGCTGCCCACGCAGCTTCATTTGGGCTCTCGTTCGCTTAGAGCGCAGAGAGTGAGAGAGCGTTTACATAAATTGAGCGCAACATAACATAGATTGAGCGCTTAACATACCCAACTATGTTAAGCATAGTGGGACAGCAATACAAAACTACATACTATGGGAAATGACTACACAATTTTCATGCCCCAAAATTTCTGATATCCAATTTTGTGACGAAAAATATTAAATTTTACACATGAATTATTAAACAAAAATTTTTGTCACTGGGCACATTGCGCTTAATTTTTCATACCTTATAAAAAGTACTTTTTAGCGCAGTGCCAGTGACAAACATTTTTGTTTAATAATTCATTTGTAAAATTTAATATTTTTCGTCACAAAATTGGATATCAGAAATTTTGGGGCATGAAAATGTTTTCGTCACTAGACTTTTACCTCGTAAATAGATTTTTTTATAAGATATTTTATTAATTTTAAACTATCTAATCTCTGACACAACACTAATTTTAGAAATCAAGTTATGACTTGGCTTCTTATTAACTTCGAAGTATCTAATCTCTTAGACAACTCATTCGCGAGCTATGCGAATGCAATTTCCGGTTGCTCTGGACCCTGACGAATCGCAAGTCACAGGACATAAAACTAGACGATGGCAAGTCAAATACATCAATAGACTTTAGGCCTGAACTAGACAATATTTCAGGGGTTTATAATTTAAAAAAGTTAATAACAAAACGACACGGTTAATCAGTGGGAAAATTGCATGGCCAAATGGAACAAAAGAAGGAGTATTTGGGAATACAATGGAGCTGAGGAGCTGGAAGCTATGTTGAGCTCGGGGGCACAGATATTAATCATATGAGCACTTAATTTGACACTTGGCAATAATGGAAAGCGTCGTCGGCTACTGTTCAGTCAGAGAGGCTCAGAGAGAAAGATAATGTGATAGGGAGAGGGAGACGGAGACGGGGAAGGGGAAGATGATGAGAAAGGGGACCTCTCAAAGCCGTCACTAATCACCTACGGGAACAGCTTTAAAGTGGTTTCTCTCTAGCTGGCTGTCTGTCTGTCTGTCTCTCTCTCTATGTAGGTGCTTTATTCTCTGTCAGCCTCCTGCCTTACGCAATTAAGCGACTGACAGGCGACAGTCGAAGCGATGGACGCAGCGGACGATGGACGGACGCGATGGTCGAACCGGACCGGACGCTAACCTGAACCCAAAACGCACGACAAAAGGTTCGCTCGGTAAGCCAAAAAGCCAGCATAAGACCCAACTTTAGCTTCACTCCAAGTACCAAACCACCTTCCCCTCCCCCTACCATTCCCCTCCCCACTCACCTCCTCACAGCACTCAACGGTCGAACTGGTTCTCTGATTCTGCGTGTGTAAGTCAAGTAGCTGGCGGATAACAGCAGACGAACGAACACGAAGAACAGTTCTTCTAATGCTCGACTGTGATATACCCTACAGGTATCCAAATAGTATCTTAAGAAACTAGAGAGCTTATAATCCAATCATAATATATAAAAGAAAATATTTCATAATCGTAAAATTATAATCTATATATATAAAACTCTTTGTCCTGACTCACTGACTGACTCACTGAGAATCAACGTGCAGCCCAAACGGTAAAAGATAAAGAGCTGAAATTTGCACACAACATAGATGAGATAATTTCATCGTGCAATAAGACGGCGTTTTGCGAAATTCGACCTCTAAGTGGGTCAAATCGGGGTCAAAGGTTACGGAATTGCTTAGTATGAAAAACTTTTTTGTTTCTTAAGATATCTCAACCAAACTCACAGATTACATGTTTGGTACTGTCTCTTACATTCTGACCAAATTTGGTCAAAGTGGAATGACTGTATCTTATAGCTGCCATAGGAACAATCCGATGAAAAAAACCTTTAGTATGAAAAACTTTTTTGTTTCTTAAGATATCCCAACCAAACTCACAGATTACATGCTTGGTACTGTCTTTTACATTCTGACCAAATTTGGTCAAAGTGGAATGACTATATCTTATAGCTGCAATAGGAACAATCCGATGAAAAACACATTTAGTAAGAAAAACTTTTTTGTTTCTTAAGATATCTCAACCAAACTCACAGATTACATGTTTGGTACTGTCTCTTACATTCTGACCAAATTTGGTCAAAGTGGAATGACTATATCTTATAGCTGCCATAGGAACAATCCGATGAAAAAAACCTTTAGTATGAAAAACTTTTTTGTTTCTTAAGTTATCTTAACCAAACTCACAGATTATATGTTTGGTACTGTCTCTAACATTCTGACCAAATTTGGTCAAAGTGGAATGACTATATCTTATAGCTGCCATAGGAACAATCCGAAGAAAAAAACCTTTAGTATGAAAAACTTTTTTGTTTCTTAAGATATCTCAACCAAACTCACAGATTACATGGTACATTGGTACTGTCTCTTACATTCTGACCAAATTTGGTCAAAGTCGGATGACTATATCATATAGCTGCCATAGGAACAATCGGATGCAATCGGAGATATCCTATAGAAGGCGAGGGTTTGATTGTTTTATATTCAATGCTTTATTGCAGCCACAGGGCCCGTATTTATACCTAGAGCTTACATAGGTTCTTATGGCTAGACTTAATTACATGGGTTAGAGGAGATCTTAATGTTATCTTATGCTAAGCTTAATTAACTGTAAATGCATGTATGCTGCATCTCTTCGGTTGCATGTATAAGTTGTTGTTAAGCTTTAATTCGTACAGAGCTTTTGGTTTGTGTCTATGCTAAGCATTTGGATCATATGTTGATCATTTGGTTTATGTACATGATAAGCTTAGCGGATAATTGTTGTGTGCTTTTGGTTTGTGTATATGATAAGCTTAGCGGGTAATAGTGATGATTATATCACGACAATCCTAACAAAACTTTTAGATTAACTCTTCTTGCCAAATTTTGACTAATTCGCTTAATTTAGCTTTTTCCCGCCAAATTTAGCTTTTTCCCGCCAAATCACCAAATCCGACTTTTTAGCCAAAATTCAATTGCCAGGAAAAAAATTAAGGCAGCGGACAGCGGAAGCTAAATATTTCCGGTTTTTTTTAGTAAAAATGCTATATTATATAAATTTGTTAAAACGGGCAACTAAATACAATGTTGCGAGCGAAGCGAGCTGCGGGTTGGCGAGCGAAGCGAGCAGGGGGCGTAGCCCCCTAGTAAATGTATAAAATTATGTAACATCAGTTCAAGTTCTTTTTTAGTTTCCTTAAAATTCATCTTATTGTATTTCAACTTTTTATCCAGAGTAATATATTAAATTAATTTAATTAAAATCATGCAAAGAAACAAAAATAGTACCAGCATATTAATTCAGAAGTTGTTTTAATTTTAGTGCCAGGATGCTGAACAAATAGGTAAAATAAATAAATTAAAATAATTACACAGTTTATTATATACATATACTTATATCTGTCTTTAAAGAAATAAATAAATAAAAATAAATATTTAAACTGTTAACTACAAACTTTTAATATCCGCCTTTAAATAAAAACACCTTCTGTTTGAAACGTAAATTTTCAAATAGGTTGAGCAACCTCTCTCAACGTTGCTCAATGATTCCAGTGTATAAAAGCTGATCGGAGCTTTGTGCAGCCATGAAACCCTTTTAGTTACATGTATATATCTTAAGGGTCCGATGGTGGAAGAGGAGAGGCAAAGGGAAGGGGGACAGATAAATATTTATGTGTCATTAGTGCCCTGACAGTCATCAAGTTGAGCGTTGAAATGCCTTTGGGCTGTGGGGGCAAGAGAATAGATAACATGTTGCAAGCAATTTATTATTTAAAAAACTAACTTGAAACTAAAGTGGATTAAGTTACGCAGTTCTTGAAACCTTTTCAAACTTCTTAAGAAATATAAACATATTAAAATGAGATTTTCAAAGCAAGTAAAATAATATATTAAAAGTTAGTCAACATTTTTTTGTTCCTTTTACTGATTTGCATTAGTTGTATGACAAGCTCATTTGATTTTGTGAGATCACTTCATTGAAGTAATAGAATTTAATTAAAAATAAATTTACTATGCGCATACAGCATACAGTAAAATTTTCAAGAGTATCTAATCTTGGGTAAAATGAACCAAAGTTATTCTATTGTATTTCTTGTTTTAGACAAAAACATTATGGCAATTGTCTAATTTGACTGCACGCGTTTGCGCACGCCCAGTTTTTTCTTTGAATTTGTTATTTTTTTATTTTTGCTAGGCAATTATTTGATACTTTTTTAACACTTTGTTGTGGACTGTCAAAGTTTGGTTCATGTTCATTGCTTTTGTTGTTGCTTGAATACAATTCGCAATTTGAAAATTTATTCATTTGTGCTGTGAGGCAGCATTCTGCTGGCCTCACAACACAAACAGCTGTGCGTTAGTATTTTTTTTATTATTTCCCAACACACAACGAGGATCAATTGGCAACGCAAGGAACGCAGCCAAGAGCAAGTGGCAACGACAATAACGCAAAAGGCATCATGAGCAACGCAATGAGGAGCGAGCACGTTCAGTTCAAGGAACTGTTCGATATTTCGTTCTCGTGAACCCCGCATCGGAGCGAGATCAGTTCACTTAGCTCTGAAGTGAACTAGCAAGGAAAAATGGTGGAACTTCCGCCACGCGGCATTTCTTCACTTTTCTGACGGGCTCAAAGCAAGCGAACGTGTTTTCTCGGAACTCAAAAGTATTTTTCAAAGTGACATCGGCAACAACAACAGTGTGTGTGTGCGCGGGCATTATACGGCGCAAGCAGCAACAACAAAAGTGTGTGCGCAGAAATCTGCCCCTTTTCTGGCCGCAAGCGACAACAACAACAGTGTGTGCGCGGAAAAATCTGTTTTTTTTGACCGCAAACAGCAACAACATCCAAACACAGCGCAGCGCAGCGCCATCAGCAGCAACACCTTCGTGTGTGTGTGTGTGAGTGTGAGGACGACGAGCCACCTGCGGACACGCAGCATCCATTTCGGCCGATCGTATAGCCGGTAAGCTGGCCAGTGGCCTTTTCTCATTTCTCGGCTCCGCCTATGGAGCAGCGGCTTAACATCTTTCCACTGTGTGCGGCGGCACAAAATTTCTTTCCGTTTTTTTTTCTTCCTTTTATATATACCATTGCGGAATAAATAAGAAAAATGGAAATGGCATGCTCGAGTTTTATTTTCCCTGTGGTTCGGGGCAAATATTTTCCGTTTAGTTTCATTACAGGATTTTAGGTAACCTGATGCGAGCCCTAGGATGCGGAGGCATGGTCTGCCCAACCGGCCGGACCTGGTGCGCCGGAGACGCCTCAGAAATAGAATCTTGGTCTGTTCCGTTTTCTATTTCTGAAGCCTCTCTCCGGCGAACTAGGTTTGGAAACACCTGGATACGGTCCACGAACAGAATTTTGGTCCGTTCCGTTTTCTGTCCGTGGATTCGATACCAGGCGGCCGGGTCTGAGCGTCGTTGGGGTATCCTTGGGATGAGATTTTGGTCTGTTCCGTTTCTCATCCCGGGGTACAACACCCAACGCCGCCGGAAAGGGACGACTTTGTGGCCGCATCCGAACCGAGAGACTCAGGGGGCGAGAAGAGGACGACGTAACGGGATTCGGGAGTTTCCTCCTCGTCCTCCTGGTCGCTCGTGGGTTCGCATCATGGTTCTTTTCAGCCGATCATCGAGCGGGAGCGTCCGCATACCCTCTGACGCTTCCGCCGCTCATTTCAGCCGTCCCAGATGTTAATAAATATTTCTATAACAGACCCTGGCCGGACTGAGACGCAGACCCCGGCTGGAAAACTTCGTTACAGATGGCGCCCGAGCAGGGACGTCTGGAACAAAATTCTTATTGGACATTTTGTCCCTTTGATAAACATCTAGAGCAAAGATATCGGCAGATAATTTAATCCTATTCGGAAGCATGCAATTAGAAACCATATTTTCTTATTTCGAGCCAATACAAAATTTCCGAGCCCGTCAGGAAAATCAACCACGGGATCCTCGCAAGCATACATTTTTTTCCCACAACAGTCTCAGAAATATTATTGCCCTCGTAGCTAGCAATACTAACCAAAATACCCTGTAGAACATTTTTCCCATTTCTAGATTTTTTTTTTTTTCTCTTGGCATTTTTTTTACCACGCGGCATTTTTTTTCCCGCGCCATTTTTTTTTCACGCGGCATTTTTTTGCCCGCACCATGTGGCATTTCCGCCACGATTAGCGAAACATTTTTTTTTATATATACATATTTTCGGGAAATAATTTTTTTTAGGGGGCATTTTATTTTGAGGGGACATTTTATTCAGTCTTCCTTTCTTTTTCTCCTGGACAAGTAGCAGAGGGCCCAGAAAATTAGCAGCGCTAGTCCGCCGCAGCGGGAGATATTGTTGCTGTCTTCCAGATCGCGAGAGAAACGGGCGAAGAGAAGCGGGACCGCTGCGTTGGCCTCCGAGATGTACCGCCAGATGCGTTATTACGGCGCACCAGCGCTGGACATATCCATGACGCCCAGCGGCCGCCCAGGCATAGCACCGCCACCAAACAGTCCCCGGTGCTCGGACGATAGCCGCTCGACTGAGCCCAACATGGCCATCACGGGCTCCGTGCCGACCATGAGTCCGGTGTCGGTAGCCGCAAGAGAAGCCGCCGCCCAGGAGCCGGACGTCGCCAGGGAAGCCGTCGGTTGGGGCCAGGCTAACTGGGTCGCCGCTCCAGCAGCGTGGCACCTCCGCGGCCTGCACGGGCTAGTTCCAGTTGCCCTTCTGGACTGCGTCGACAGGGCCCGAAACCACGCCCGTGGCCGGAACGTCAGGGTTCGCGTGCGCACCGGCGGAAGGATGTTCCAGATTCTGATATTGCGGAACGGAACCGTCATCGTGACCTATATCCCGCCAGAATAAAAATCTCTAAGATTTCTCAGTCCCTAGCTGATTCACGTCTTTTTTCTCTTTTTTTTTGCTTACATAACAAGCCGAGCTGCAGCGCAGGCAAGGCAGCCAACGCAAGCAGAGCTACAGCGCCGACAGCAGCGCAACGCAAGCAGAGACACCGCGTGCGACCACAAAGCTACAACCCGGCTCTGCCGCTACAAGGGCGGGCAGCGTTACAAGCTGGCTCTGGCGCCACGAGCGCGGGCAGAATTCCAAGCGAGCGAATTCTGCGCCTCGTGCGCGAGCAGCAGCCACAGGCTGGCTCTGACGCCACAAGGGCGAGCAGAGGGCTAGGCGACATTTTGTCGCGACGCGTACACAAGCAGCGCTACATTCACGGCCTCTGCCGACGTCGACTGCGATCGCTACCGGTCTCATGGCTTGAGCCGAAGCAGCGAGCGGACAGTCAAGCAAGAACCATCACCGCGAGCAGTCGTCTTCTCTAAACAAGAAACAGTCACTCAAGAACCTTCAACGCGAGCAGTCGTCTTTTCTAAAAAAAAAGTCGAGCAAGAACCTTCAACGCGAGCAGTCGTCTTCTCTAAACAAAAGAAAAGTCAAGCAAGAATCTTCAACGCGAGCAGTCGTCTTCTCTAAACAAAAGAAAAGTCAGTACAGAACCTTCACCGCGAACAGTCGAACTCCAGTCTAGCAAATAAAATTCAATAATTCAACGCAACCAAACAAAGCAACGAAAATAAATCAACGCGAGCCAAGAAACTAAATCGACGCGATCAAAAGAAAATAAAACAACGCGAGCGAAAGCAACCAAACGAAGTGAAGCAAGCAAGCCAAATAATTTCTCGAAAGTTCTCAACGGTCCTGCACGTGGAAAAACATTTTTTCCAAAATCATCGACGGTCCCGCAAGCAAGCCGAATAATTTCTCGAAAGTTCTCAACGGTCCTGCACGTGGAAAAACATTTTTTTCCAAAATCATCGACGGTCCCGCAAGCAAGCAAAATAATTTCTCGAAAGTTTTCAACGGTTCTGCACGTGGAAAACATTTTTCCAAAATCATCAACGGCCCTGCAAGCAAGCCAAATAATTTTTCGAAAGTTTTCAACGGTCCTGCACGTGGAAAAACATTTTTTTTTCCAAAATCATCGACGGTCCCGCAAGTAAGCCGAATAATTTCTCGAAAGTTCTCAACGGTCCTGCACGTGGAAAACATTTTTTTTCCAAAATCATCGACGGTCCCGCAAGCAAGCCAAATATTTCTCGAAAGCTCTTAACGGTCTTGCTAGTTCACCGGCCAAACCGACCAGTCGTCCAAGAAAACCCAGAACAGCCTTCAGCAACCCGGTTGTTGAAACGCCAACGGGTAAATCGTAGATAATCCAGCCGCGACTGGTCGCTCTCTGCAAGACTCACGAGTGAAAGGTCTAGTGCCCAACCACGTGCGCCTAGCATAAGGAAGCGCTTTACGTCCATCATCACTGACCCAAACACGTGCACCGGTCAGCATGGTCAGCGTCAGTTGGGTGTACTACCGACGCCGGGAGCAATTGATAACGATAGCGGCGGAATTCGGCCTCGATCCGGAAGGGACCGTTACCGAACTCCGTACCCGTGTCGCCGCATTCGTTTCGCTAAGCACCCATGCCGAGCACGTCAACCAGCGATTGATGGAGCTAGAGCAGCAGTATCGGGATGCCTCAGGATCTGACCACAGCGATACCAAGAGTCGATCCCGCAGCGTTTCCCCTGTCCCAAGGGATCAAGTGGTGCCGCAAGTGATCGTGACGGGGCCGGGCAATCAACCACCGGAGATTCGAACGAGCAGTCGGCTTGTCCGAGGGAATCGTAGCCATTCCCCGGCCATGCAGGGCACAGGCCGCACGGATACACCATATCGCACGATAGCGGAGAAAGTGCATCGCTGGGGTATCCACTTCGATGGGCAGTCGGATCCGCTGAGTTTCATTGAACGTGTGGAGGAACGCGCCGCCGCTCACCTGATCGCTTGGCCCACCTTTCACAAGCCATTCCAGAATTGCTCACTGGGAATGCTAGTGATTGGTTCCGCGTCAGTCGGTTACAGGGAGCATCGTGGGCCACGTTCAAGCAAGATTTTCTAAACTTTTTCTTGCCCCCTCGCTACTTTCAGCGTCTGGAGGACCAGATCCGAGCAAGGCAACAGAGGCCGGGAGAATGCTTCAAGACGTACATCGTGGAACTACGGCTGCTCATGAAGCGAGCAAGCTACTCAGGAACGCAGGAACTGGATCGGGCCTACGAGAACTTGCTGCCCGAATACCAACTGTACATCCGGCGGCACGAGGCCCACTCACTCCCGCAATTGACACAATTGGCCACGGACTTCGAGTTTGTCCGAGATCGCGAGCGACAGAGCAGTGGACCTGCACAACTGGGCCTAGCCATAGCCCACAACCGGGATGAGCCAGCCGTAGCGACCAGACATCGGAATCCTTTCCGAGACAGCCAGCCGAGCCATCAGCCATCCGTAGGAGAACCGCACGTTAACAGGATGATGCAAGAATCAGGTCCAGCCATCGACGTACAACGAGCCTGTAGACGCTGTGGTGAAATCGGTCACCAGGCGCGGGACTGTCGCAACCGGCAGCTGTACTACTGCTGGCGCTGTGGCAAACGAGGAATCAAGACGACGGAGTGCTGCGGTTTGGCTTCGGGAAACGGACAGCGGTCTTACCTGCCCCAGGACCAGGTGAGGACAGCCGCCAACCCGTCCCGAGAATAAATCCAGTCATGCGAGTGGAGAAGGCGCGCATCGTGGCTCAGGTCAGGATCGAGGGTCAGGTGAGGCAAGCCACCATAGACACTGGAGCCACGAGGAGCTTTATAAGCGAGGGTGCAGCAAGCCAACTCAACAGCCAACAACTTCGAGATATACGAGCCAAAGTCAGCATGGCAGATGGAAGTCGTGCCACCGTGTGCAAGGCACTCGTCGCAACAGTGCAGCTCGGCGAGAAATGGGAGTGCATACCCTTCCTGGTACTGCCAACCGTCGTGGACGACGTGATCCTGGGCATAGATTTCTTGTGTGCTGTCCAAGCGTCCCTACACTGTGGAGCCGTACAATTGCGGTTGACGCCAGCTTGTCTACAGACCCCCACCGGTCGTCGTAATACTACCCGCGCCACCACGGCGAGCCAGGATCCCCTTCCCGGGTGGGAAACGACGTTGGGCGGGACGACAGAAGCTTTCATCACCCATGCTCGAACCACAGCCGGACCAGGCGACTTGTCCGCAGCAGCATCAGCAAAACACCACGAAGTCCCCTTCGGGGGAACCACAGCCGGACCAGGCGACCTGTCCGCAGCAGCCGCAGCAAAGCATCACGAAGACCCCTTCGGGGGAACCACAGCCGGACCAGGCGACCTGTCCGCAGCAGCAAAGTATCACGAAGCCCGAACCACAGCCGGACCAGGCGACCTGTCCGCAGCAGCATCAGCAAAGCATCACGAAGACCCCTTCGGGGGAACCACAGCCGGACCAGGCGACCTGTCCGCAGCAGCATCAGCAAAGCATCACGAAGACCCCTTCGGGGGAACCACAGCCGGACCAGGCGACCTGTCTGCAGCAGCATCAGCAAAACACCACGAAGTCCCCTTCGGGGGAACCACAGCCGGACCAGGCGACCTGTCCGCAGCAGCATCAGCAAAACACCACGAAGTCCCCTTCGGGGGAACCACAGCCGGACCAGGCGACCTGTCCGCATCAGCATCAGCAAAACACCACGAAGTCCCCTTCGGGGGAACCACAGCCGGACCAGGCGACCTGTCCGCAACAGCATCAGCAAAGCATCACGAAGACCCCTTCGGGGGAACCACAGCCGGACCAGGCGACCTGTCCGCAGCAGCACCAGTACACCACGAAGACCCCTTCGGAGGAACCACAGCCGGACCAGGCGACCTGTCCGCATCAACGCCAGTACACCACGAAGACCCCTTCGGGGGAACCACAGCCGGACCAGGCCACCTGTCCGCATCAACGCCAGTACACCACGAAGACCCCTTCGGGGGAACCACAGCCGGACCAGGCGACCTGTCCGCATCAACGCCAGTACACCACGAAGACCCCTTCGGGGGAACCACAGCCGGACCAGGCGACCTGTCCGCATCAGCACCAGTACACCATGAAGACCCCTTCGGGGGAACCACAGCCGGACCAGGCGACCTGTCCGCATCAGCACCAGTACATCACGAAGACAGCCCCTTCGGGGGAACCACAGACAGGTACACACCAGGGATACGCTGCCCTGCCTCACCGAGGCAAAAGCTAGAGCCACTGAGCAAACAATGCATTGAGGCGTCAAACATGCATTTTTTTGCCAGAACACGACCTCCCCTTCGGGAGGAGCACATCAGGGATACGCTGCCCTGGCTCATCGAGTCAAAAGCTAGAACACAACGCCGGAAGAACCACATCAGGGATACGCTGCCCTGGCTCACTGAGTCAAAAGCTAGTCCTACCAGCACTGCGACCCACGGGCGGTGCCAACGAGGCATGCGTCCTTCCAACAGAAGACCCACAAGCCGCCATCTAACCATCCGCGCCACGACGGCGAGGCAGGATTCTCATCCCGGTTGGAAGACGGCGGTGGACAGGGCCGACAAATTATGACTATTTCTATAATCACGGCATCAAAGAAGCATGCATCACCACAACGAGAATCATAGCAAAGAACCACAGCGAAGACCCACAGCGAAGAACCACAGCGAGGAACACCAGCGAGAATCATAGAGAAGAACCACATCGAAGTTGCACAACGAAGAACCACAGCGAGGAACACCAGCGAGAATCATAGAGAAGAACCACATCGAAGTTGCACAACGAAGAACCACAGCGAGGAACACCAGCGAGAATCACGAACCACAGCGCAGATCCACAGCAAAGAACCACAGTGATGAACTACGGCAAATGCTTAGCGCAGATCCACAGCAGAAACCACGGCGAAGATCCACAGCGAAGAACCACCACGATGAACACAGCGAAGAAGCATTGCACGAGCCACAGCAAAGGACACAGCGATGAACCCCAGCAAAGTACCACAGCTAAGACAACAGCACCGATACCATGCGCTTCTTTTCCCGCCCCCGAAGTAAAGGGGGAGTGTGAGGCAGCATTCTGCTGGCCTCACAACACAAACAGCTGTGCGTTAGTATTTTTTTTATTATTTCCCAACACACAACGAGGATCAATTGGCAACGCAAGGAACGCAGCCAAGAGCAAGTGGCAACGACAATAACGCAAAAGGCATCATGAGCAACGCAATGAGGAGCGAGCACGTTCAGTTCAAGGAACTGTTCGATATTTCGTTCTCGTGAACCCCGCATCGGAGCGAGATCAGTTCACTTAGCTCTGAAGTGAACTAGCAAGGAAAAATGGTGGAACTTCCGCCACGCGGCATTTCTTCACTTTTCTGACGGGCTCAAAGCAAGCGGACGTGTTTTCTCGGAACTCAAAAGTATTTTTCAAAGTGACATCGGCAACAACAACAGTGTGTGTGTGCGCGGGCATTATACGACGCAAGCAGCAACAACAAAAGTGTGTGCGCAGAAATCTGCCCCTTTTCTGGCCGCAAGCGACAACAACAACAGTGTGTGCGCGGAAAAATCTGTTTTTTTTGACCGCAAACAGCAACAACAACCAAACACAGCGCAGCGCAGCGCCATCAGCAGCAACACCTTCGTGTGTGTGTGTGTGAGTGTGAGGACGTCGAGCCACCTGCGGACACGCAGCATCCATTTCGGCCGATCGTATAGCCGGTAAGCTGGCCAGTGGCCTTTTCTCATTTCTCGGCTCCGCCTATGGAGCAGCGGCTTAACATCTTTCCACTGTGTGCGGCGGCACAAAATTTCTTTCCGTTTTTTTTTCTTCCTTTTATATATACCACTAGGGGGCTACGCCCCCTGCTCGCTTCGCTCGCAACATTGTCTTTAGTTGTCCGGTTGAACAAATTTACATAATATTCGCCCCCTGCTCGCTTCGCTCGCCAACCCGCAGCTCGCTACGCTCGCAGCATTTTATTTTCAACAAATTTATATAATATAACATTTTTTCTAAAAAAAAAAAACGGAAATATTTAGCTTCCGCTGTCCGCTGTCCGCTGTCCGCTGCCTTAATTTTTTTCCTTGCAATTGAACTTTGGCTAAAAAGTCGGATTTGGTGATTTGGCGGGAAAAAGCTAAATTTGGCGGGAAAAAGCTAAATTTGGCGGGAAAAAGCTAAATTAAGCGAATTAGTCAAAATTTGCAAGAAGAGTTAATCTAAAAGTTTTGTTAGGATATCTCCGATTGCATCCGATTGTTCCTATGGCAGCTATATGATATAGTCATCCGACTTTGACCAAATTTGGTCAGAATGTAAGAGACACTACCAAACATATAATCTGTGAGTTTGGTTGAGATATCTTAAGAAACAAAAAAATTTTTCATTCTAAAGGTGTTTTTCATCGGATTGTTCCTATGGCAGCTTTAAGATATAGTCATTCCACTTTGACCAAATTTGGTCAGAATGTAAGAGACACTACCAAACATATAATCTGTGAGTTTGGTTGAGATATCTTAAGAAACAAAAAAATTTTTCATTCTAAAGGTGTTTTTCATCGGATTGTTCCTATGGCAGCTTTAAGATATAGTCATTCCACTTTGACCAAATTTGGTCAGAATGTAAGAGACACTACCAAACATATAATCTGTGAGTTTGGTTGAGATATCTTAAGAAACAAAAAAGTTTTTCATTCTAAAGGTGTTTTTCATCGGATTGTTCCTATGGCAGCTTTAAGATATAGTCATTCCACTTTGACCAAATTTGGTCAGAATGTAAGAGACAGTACCAAACATGTAATCTGTGAGTTTGGTTGAGATATCTTAAGAAACAAAAAAGTTTTTCATACTAAGCAATTCCGTGACCTTTGACCTTGATTTTGACCCTCTTACAGGTGGAATTTCGCAAAACGCCGTCTTATTGCACGATGAAATTATCTCATCTATGTTGTGTGCAAATTTCAGCTCTCTATCTTTTACCGTTTGGGCTGCACGTTGATTCTCAGTGAGTCAGTCAGTGAGTCAGTCAGTGAGTCAGTCAGTGAGTCAGTCAGTGAGTCAGGACAAAGAGTTTTATATATATAGATTGCGGAATAAATAAGAAAAATGGAAATGGCATGCTCGAGTTTTATTTTCCCTGTGGTTCGGGGCAAATATTTTCCGTTTAGTTTCATTACAGGATTTTAGGTAACCTGATGCGAGCCCTAGGATGCGGAGGCATGGTCTGCCCAACCGGCCGGACCTGGTGCGCCGGAGACGCCTCAGAAATAGAATCTTGGTCTGTTCCGTTTTCTATTTCTGAAGCCTCTCTCCGGCGAACTAGGTTTGGAAACACTTGGATACGGTCCACGAACAGAATTTTGGTCCGTTCCGTTTTCTGTCCGTGGATTCGATACCAGGCGGCCGGGTCTGAGCGTCGTTGGGGTATCCTTGGGATGAGATTTTGGTCTGTTCCGTTTCTCATCCCGGGGTACAACACCCAACGCCGCCGGAAAGGGACGACTTTGTGGCCGCATCCGAACCGAGAGACTCAGGGGGCGAGAAGAGGACGACGTAACGGGATTCGGGAGTTTCCTCCTCGTCCTCCTGGTCGCTCGTGGGTTCGCATCATGGTTCTTTTCAGCCGATCATCGAGCGGGAGCGTCCGCATACCCTCTGACGCTTCCGCCGCTCATTTCAGCCGTCCCAGATGTTAATAAATATTTCTATAACAGACCCTGGCCGGACTGAGACGCAGACCCCGGCTGGAAAACTTCGTTACAGTGCAAACTTTAACCGCAAAATGCACTTTTGTCTCGTTGCCCTGAACGTTTTTTTTCTTTTCAGCGCAACCAAAACATGCAATTTTGTGTCGAGAATTGAGCTCGAGGGGAATTGGAACCGGAAAGGGGGAGTCCATGGCACATCTGACCCAAGTGTCGGTTCCATTTGACCGACTGTACAATCGCCTTCGATCGGCATGTTGTGCAAATTAAGGATTTTGGGCCTTTGCATTCAGTTTTTGTATTCTTATACATTTTGACATTTTTATTGTTATTTTGCTGTTTCTTTTGTTGCCTTACCCGTACTCAAGACAACTGTGTCAGCTGGTCAACATTTTTTACGGGACTATCGACAATCTTTTGGATTGTTCAATTGATTTACGAGGCTGTCGACTATATTGAAAGTGCAACTCCAGGGGGATAAGGACTGTTCGAATCGGCATAGTCTTGGATAGAAATCGAAAGGTAAGCATCTACAAATCCCTGATGATTTGGTTTATGATCTCTAACGTTTTCAACATTTAACAGAATAAGGGACTTCGAGATTTTAATACAAATTATATGCGAAAAAAATCTCTTTATCTTTACAAAGAAATGAAAGCTCGTTTGGCATGAAAAAAAAATATGTTAGAATATGTTGGAACATTTTCATTTTGTGAGAATTCCCTTTGTGATTCCCTCAATGTCAATGCAAAAAGCGAAATCCGTGTTCAGACCGGAAATAAGGGGTGTAATTAAAAATGAGTCAAAGAAAGACTTGAGCAGTGGGAGAGATGACTTTCTAATTAGCCACAAATTAGCTTGAAAGAAAGCACAGAATGCATTTAATAATGTCTGGGCACTGCAATTGTTCCTTTTCTTAGGTAATGAGCAACTTCCTCGAATAAGTACACGCAATGTCTGGGGAGAATTATTTCTAATAACTTTTAAATTCAGAGTGTTGGGCTTAATTTTTACACGATGGCATCACATTACAATCAAATTGTGGGTTCCAGTTCAATGCAAGACAGAACCCAAAATATCTGGGGATGTTTAGACTAATGTCGACGTGGGTCTAGGTTAATTAATATCAAGTTAGATGAAGTACTGTCTGATCTCAGTGCATAAGAGCAAAAGCTGCGTTGCAGGGACAAGTGGCAAGTGGCAGGGGAAGGGGCAGGCAAAGCAAAGCAATGCACCTCCTCTAATATAATTAAAATTTTTTTGTCTTTTGGTGAGCAAAACTGGTTTTCGGGGCAGACAATTTGAAACGTAAATTTATGACCAAGTGCGCTGCCTGCTACGTTTTTTTTGTATCTGTGTATCTGTAAGATATCAAGATACAGGCACATCGAGCAGCTACTGCGACTTGATGCACACCTGCACGTTGGCGTTGCCGTTGTCGTTGTTGTTGTTGCCGTTGTTGTTGTTGTTTTCTTTTTATTATTGGTGTTAAAATTATGGGTTACGCTGCTGCCGTCGAGACGAGACGAGATGAGAGCAAACGGCGAGGCAGCAGCAACGTTGACAAGAGCGCGACACAAACGGGCGAGGGAAAAGAACGGAGAGAGGGGAGAGAGAAAGAGATGGGAGCAGAGTAGACAGAGGAGGGACTAACGCGTGTAAGACGGTAGCACTTTCCTAGCTGCAACCAGTTCCTGTCCTACTTGCGTGTGCAACATGCATCGTCAGTCCCAGATCCCAGTTCCAGTTCCAATCTGAGTCGGAGTTTAGCCCCTGGCCAAATCTCTCCCTCTCTTTGTCTCTCTCCCTCTATGTCTCTCTTGTTGGCTCAGTCCGTGGCTGGGCCTGTCGTCGTGTCTAAAATCAGTTCTAAGGGCCATAAATTGTACTGCCTGTCTGTCTGACTCCCTGTCTGACTCCCTGTCTCTCCCTCTGTCTGTTGTGGCTGTTGTTAAGAGTGTGCAACAACAACAACAACAACAATGAGTTAACACTGGTAGTCAAAAATCTTGTTTAATATTTGGGCTTAGCATAGAGTGAAGTGCTGCCTGTCGAGGCTTTTCCCCATTGTTGCCAACATCTTTTCTACTTTTAGTAGTTTCTAGCCTTCCATCGCCATTAAATATTGCTGGGGGATTTATGCAGATGCGGATGTTGCCAGAGGGATCTACAACAATGATGTTGGCAACAGGCTACAGTCTACTGGCGAATAGATCCTCACTCAGCCTAATCCTATTCAGTCGAAATGGCTTTGGAAAATATATGAATTACTTACATTTATAGATGCTTGGAGAAAAATCATGACTTTGGGGCCGTTCGAATAATTAACTTGAGATTAATAGTCTTTCCAACAAGTACATTCAATCCTCTCTTATCTTGACTCCACAACTGACTATTGCCTGAAGAGCAATAGAATTAGTTTTTCGTCAGACAAAAAGTAAAATATTTTACACAGCTATATAAATTAAAATCCGGGACTAAAACCCTAACCGAAACCGTAACCTTTAACCGGTAAAAACTGATTGAAATTTATAACCGTAACCGAAAAAAAAAATTTTCATTGGACCGAAGCCTTACAACCGGAACTCTGTAACCGTTTAGTAACCGTTTCAATTATAAGGGATAATTTCTGTTTTCATACATAAAAAAAAATTTATTTTTCATTTTTAATTTGGATTTTTGATTTTAATTTTCTTATGTTTAATTTTGAATTGAGATTCATGATCGACTTTTCATAGCACTGAATAAGCGCAAATAAAATAAATTTGTTAAATGAAATATTAAAACTGTTAAAATATAACTGATCTACAACAAACTAAAAAATATGTGAAAGAAATGAAACGTTAAGAAAATGATGCCTTTTTAATTATTAGTATTTATTATTAATAGAACCATATTTTTGCAAAAAAAAAATTTGTTGTCAACCGAAACCATACCGGTATTTCAAAACCGAAACATACAAAAACCGATTCACCGCTACGAAACCTTTGTTCAAAGATTTTGCGTAACCGATAACCGAAAACGTAAATGAGAATATTACCGAAACCGTAACTGAAACTGATACTCGTTTCGGTTTTAGTCCCTGATTAAAATAAAACTTAATTTATGAAGCGAAATTTCGAAATATATTTAATGAATACATACAAAACTTCAATAATAATCTATTATTAAGCAAATATAAAAAAATAAAAATATATTCATGATTCATTTCTTGTTACTTTTATAATTAAAATTATAAGTGAACTAAGTGATTTGTGCAGTTTTTTCAATGTACATATAAACTGTATCTAAGATATAATTTAAAATTTGGCAGTAATTTCTATACATTTTACGTCAAAATATATTTTCAATAGTTATCAAACACCTTATTTAGACATTGAAAAAACGGCCCTAAGTGTATTAGTGCCATAAACTAAAAGCTACTTTTAGAACTAGGAAGAAAGTTCAATATTATAATTAAAATAAATTAAAATATACTAAAGATTGGTTTACTTTCTACAATTAAAGCCACTAGATTATATATTGAAGTTACAAAAATCTAGCTGTCAAATTTAAGCTTCTAGGGCCTTAATTTTAAGTTTTTCTTTCAACAAATTTAACTGACACTGTAAAACCTTCTACTTTCGATTAAAATAAATTAGCCCAATCAATTCACTGCAGCTAATGACTTACCACTCAGAGCTTTCTTCATACCACATCCAAATGCAGCTAGGACTCTTAGCCTCAGCCGCAGTTCGTTAATAAAGCCATGCCAAATTAGCCGCAAAGGTTTAATGTTTTGATTGGGGTAAAACACAACAAGAGTCAATTACCTGGGCCAGAACAACGAGCCCGGGTTCTATCTCCGTCACACTTCTAACTGAAGGCCAATCTTTATGTTCCAGACCCCAGACTGCAGGTGTTGCCAGTCTTTCAGTCTTATAACTTGGCTCAAACCATTGGCGTGCTTGTACTTTTCAAATTTGCTTTGCTCTTGGCACTGTCATTGAAGTTTGAGGTATGATGTGGTTTCATTTGTATTGGATGCAGCAAACAGAAGCTGACAGAGAAAGAGAACTCTGGAGGTTCAGCTTTAACTCGAGTTACTTTGGCCGAAAGACACAAAAGCCACGCCGACGCCAAGTCTTGGCCAGCTCTTGGCCGGGTCTTGTTCTTATCGAGAATCTGGCCAAGCATCTGCAGTTGGCAATTTAACTGTACTTTTCATGTGGCGCATGCGTGGCGGCAAATCTTCAGGCTAATGAGGCAAAATTGTTTGGCAAGAGCCGAGAGTCAAAAGAGTCAAGAGTCGGGCCGTAAATTGTGCGGCTTTGTTTATTGCATTTTGTGGATTATCTGCAGCATTTTGATTTTATGGCTTTAACGCAGCTGGAAGACAATGCCCACAGATTCTTAAAAAAAGAGACATTTAATTACCATACGAACCTTGACCTATTAGCCAAAGCTTTGTATGGAGTTTGTGCCTTATGGCGCCCCATGTCGTAAATTAATCAAGCCAATGCCCAAATAGCGCTTACAACATACATAGAAACAGCAACAGAGTCATCAAGTCGCCAGTCTGGAGTCTCTGTTCCATTTGCCGCTCCACCTGAGCCACCTGAGCTCTGAAGACAACAGACAAGTTGATTTACCAAGCCTGGAGAGAGAAGTCTACGACTGCGAGTAAAATAAGATCACTCCATTGTACGTCATTTTTCAAGAGCTGAAACCTGAAATGGAACTCAATTCGGACCTCGAGCGGCTGCTGCTGTGAGACGGCCAGGGGGCGGGCCTCGGGGGCGGCTGACCACGTACCCAACTTGGCTGAGACTCTGGCCGACTGCGCACGTGCCAAAGCCAAAGCACAACTATCGACGCCCAACAGTTGTTGTTGTTGTTGTTCAAGTTTCATCCAGACAGCAATGGCAACAACAGGTTTTTTATTGTTGTCCATTCTCTTTGGAAATGGGGTAATTTAGCTATACTAATTCAGATGGGAGCATAGATTATTTCATATACAACATAATCTACATAAAGACAACTCAATCTGCTATAAAATTCCAACCTTAGGAGGAAATGAGCAAAAAACTGTTGAATGTTATATTATTATTTTTTCTTCAATCGTCTTAAAACGCATTTAATGTATTCAAATTTATTTGATATATACTTAGGTATATAGTTTAGCTACTAGTATACTAGTTTAGCTTGGAGCATAGATTTTATTTTAGTATTCACACAAAAACAACTCATTCTGCTGAAGAATTCGACCCTTAGGAGGAAATGTGGCTAAAAAAATATTGGATAATATAACATAATTTTAAATATTATATAGATTTAATATTTATAATATAATATATTCTAAAAACCAAATCAAAAACTACCAGCTGGTTGGAAAATAAACTTTTTCGGATTTTATATTCACACGTTTAATTTACGTACAATCTTTGGGCTTAAAATATTTATTATTGACAAAAATACATCATATATAAATTTCGTTAAATATAATAATTTTGCATAATTTAATATGATTTTATATCGTTCGTGTTCAAACTGATTTTTTACAATATACAATCTTTTAATGTTTCCTTTGTATTGGACTTTTGCAAATTAATTAAGTCTCATAAGGAAAACGGCAGCTAATAGTCAGAACTGCAGTTTGTTAGAATTTCTATGGAAAATTGCCCTACTAATCATAAAATATTTGTTCATTGCTTGATTTTCGTCAGTATTTTTCAGACTGATTGAATTTTAAGAGTATTTCGATTTGGGTTTTGCTGCAAGTTTTACATTCGGCTTCTTTTGTTTGGGCTGCATTCGTAGGTGGGGAGAGAACTTAAAGCCAAAACCGAACCCGACTTCGATACTGAGCCCAAAACTTTGGGCCATGAGTTGTGTTTAATTGTGAGTCTGGTGAGCCCAAAATATATTTAAGAAAAAAATAAAGCTTGTGCCTTCTGCGGAGTAAAAGTCATTAATTTTGTTTAGATTTGTTGTCTAATTTGTCAGACAGTTGTTGTTGACCCTTTTAATTAAAAGAAGAGAAAACATAAAAATAAAATAACAAAAAAAAAACAACATCTTGGCTACATTTTTTTTTAAGCTCGATGATGTCTTGGGGCCTCTTTGCCCAAAACTGCCTACTTTTTAATTGTGCATCTGGATGGGAAAGAGATAAGGAAGAAGGGGGCTTCAAGCTGACATAGGTGCCTAAAGTGGGCGTTGTTTTGTGCCTCAAACGTTGTAATTGTTGATGTTGCTGTTGTAGTTGTTGTTACTCTTAGCTGGATGATGCAGCTGATTTGGCTTGGTCGCCATTGGGATATTTATGGCTCGTGCCAACTGTCGTCTCTTGTTACCTGCCCATACATAAATCGCTCTTACAAAAAGTACAATAACAAAAAAAGCTAGCTGTCTGTAATTTATCAAAGCATCTCGAACAACTCAACTCGAGTCAAGTCGAGTCAACTTCAACTCTTCTTGTCTAGACTTGAGGTTCAACCTCTGCGCAGTAAAATAAAAGTCGCGTCATTTGGGAAATTTATGAAATGATCTTGGAGAGAAGTGCTACTGGAAATTGGTTTAAACTGATTTTTATAGACCTGCAACTCATTTGACAGCTGGTCATATTCATTTGCATTCCCATTCACCATACGAGTATTTGGCCAATCATTTATTTCTATTGAATTTGAAATCTTATAAATAAACCTCTTTACTAGGTAAAAGTCTAGAGACGAAAACATTTTCATGCCCCAAAATTTCTGATATCCAATTTTGTGACGAAAAATATTAAATTTTGCACATGAATTATTAAACAAAAATGTTTGTCACTGGCACTGCGCTAAAAAGTACTTTTTATAAGGTATGAAAAATTAAGCGCAATGTGCCCAGTGACAAAAATTTTTGTTTAATAATTTATGTGTAAAATTTAATATTTTTAGTCACAAAATTGGATATCAGAAATTTTGGGGCATGAAAATGTTTTCGTCACTAGATTTTTACCTCGTAAAGAGGTTTTTTTATAAGATATCAGAAGTTTTTTAATAAGACATCGGAAATTTTGACAATTGATATATTTTTTGACAGTGTAACTTTGTCAATCGGTGTTTATTGTTTGTACAAGCAAAAACAAACTGTCTGGCAACACTGGTTTCCTTTATAGTTTAATTAATATGAATAACTTAAAGCCCACATTGTTGTAAGACAAAACTGAACTGTCTGGCAGCACTGGTTATTATCGCTTCATATAAATATTTTATTTATGTACATATGCTCCTGGCATTGTTACTTTGCTAGAAAGTTTTCAATATGCACACCCCAAATTTATAAAACAAATTATATTTATATAAAAATCAGTTTAAGCAAATAGAATACAGACTGACGTAAACTTAGCACCTTAGACAGATCTGACTACAGCGATTCTATATTTTGCAGCTAAGATTTCTGCCAACACATTTTAAAAATTGAAAAACATTCAAAAAAAACCTTTTCGCATCATCTACTAACAAATTAATTGCATTTAAAAATTTAAAAAAAAAAAAAATGTTTTTCCGTGCCAGAATTCAAACCCGAAACCCGAGCTGAGAATTCATGCAAAAATCGGGCGCTCTACACTTTACGCCACTGGCGACCTTTAAGAACGACCGTCTAATTATAGATTTCATTGTTTCTTGACTGTTGGTCAAATGTAATTGCTGCTGCTTTCCTATTTCAATTCAAAAAGTCGGATTTTGTGATATGGCGGGAAAAGCTAAATTTGGCGGGAAAATGCTAAATTTGGCGGGAAAAGCTAAATTAAGAGAATAAGTCCAAATTTGGCAAAAAGAGTTAATCTGAGAGTTTTGTTAGGATATCTCCAATTGCATCCGATTGTTCCTATGGCAGCTATAAGATATAGTCATTCTACTTTGACCAAATTTGGTCAGAATGTAAGAGACAGTACCAAACTTACATTCTGCGAGTTTGGTTGAGATATCTTAAGAAACAAAAAAGATTATCATACTAAGCAATTCAACACCGATTAGACCCACTTAGAGGTCGAATTTAGCACAACGCCTTCTTATTGATGTAACTATCTCAACTATGTTGTGTAAAAATTTCAGCTCTCTATCTCTTACGCGTTGATGCTCAGTCAGTCAGTCAGTCAGGACAAAGAATTTTATATCTATAGATAACTTTTCTTCTCAAAATAAAAGCAAATTTTTAGCTTCCGCTGTCCGTTGCCTTAATGTTTTTTTCTTGCAATTGAACTTTGACTAAAAAGTCAGATTTAGTGATTTGGCGGGAAAAAGCTAAATTAGGCAAGAAAAAGATAAATTTAGCGAATAAGTCAAAATTTGACAAGAAGAGTTAATCTGAGAGTTTTGTTGAGATATCTTAAGAAACAAAAAAGTTTTTCTTACTAAGCAATTCCGTGACCTATGACCCCGATTTGACCCACTTAGAGGTCGAATTTCGCAAAATGCCGTCTTATTGCACGATGAAATTATCTCATCTATGTTGTGTACAAAAATTTCATCTCTCTATCTCTTACCGTTTGGGCTGCACGTTGATTCTCAGTCAGTCAGTGAGGACATATATTTATAGATAACATTTAAAAAAAAAAGGGAAATATTCAGCTTTCGCTGTCCGCTGCCTTAATTTTTTTCCTTGCAATTGAACTTTGGCTAAAAAGTCAGATTAAGTGATTTGGCGGGAAAAAGCTAAATTTGGCGGGAAAAAGCTAAATTAGGCGGGAAAAAGATAAATTTAGCGAATAAGTCCAAATTTGACAAGAAGAGTTAATCTGAGAGTTTTGTTAGGATATCTCCGATTCCTACGGCAGCTATAAGATATAGTCATCCGACTTTGACCAAATTTGGTCAGTATGTTAGAGACAGTATCAAACAAACAGTCTGCGATTCTTTATTTTGCAGCTAAGATTTCTGCCAACACATTTTAAAAATTGAAAAACATTAAAATAAAACCTTTTCGCATCATCTACTAACAAATAATTTGCATTTAAAAATTTAAAAAAAAAAAAAATGTTTGTCCGTGCCAGAATTCAAACCCGAAACCCGAGCTGAGAATTCATGCAAAAATCGGGCGCTCTACACTTTACGCCACTGGCGATCTTTAAGAACGACCGTCTAATTATAGATTTCATTGTTACTTGACTGTTGGTCAAATGTAATTGCTGCTGCTTTCCTATTTCAATTCAAAGCAAAACGTATATATTCAGTTAATGGGATACATCTTTTAAACCAATCAACAAAATTTTATGCATGATATATCAAAAAACGCGAAATTGTTCAAGCTATAACGTACATACAACTAAAAAAAATCGATGGCGGCGTTTTCTCAAAAACCGCCAGAATGTGGAAAAAACACCTGTAGCTGCTTACCTATTTGCTTAAAAAAAAAACTTTGACGGTATGCCTAAGAGCCTTTCAAAATACCTTTTCATCGATGTATAGACCATATCTGTAGCTTTTTCGAAAAAGTCGTAGAACAAAAGTTTCTAGATTTTGAATCGGGAACAAGTCCTCATTCAAACTTTTAAGCTAAATCAACGCTTTGATACAAACAAACAAACAAACAAACAATCAAACAGACTGACTTTTCATCTCGTTTTGAAAAGGGTACCAAAAATTTCGAAATTAATTATCTTCTGAACCAGTCGGATTTTCATGATCAAGGTGTCATTCGACGCGTATTGTTGATAAAAATAGTAAAAAATTATAAAAAAAATTAATAAGGCTCCAACGGCCCCATTTTCCCCAATCATTTAAATTTTGTCCCTCCCACTAACACCTGTTTATCTCACGAACGAGGTGAGTTTTCAAAAGTTTTAGTATGCACATTTTTAAGTTAGACTGATACCTTTCGATCGGTATATAATTCGACCCGATCGGACTGTCATAGCAAATTTTCCATTCTTCCTGTGTATATACGCTAGTCGCCTTTCGCACCCTTCGTGCTGCTTTCGTCACTAGCGCGGACTGCCGTCCGCAGTGATAGTGATCCGATTCCAATCAAATTTGATCAGGATGTAAATGATCATCCCATATGCATATACTGTCAGTTTGGTTGAGATATCTCAAACAACAAAAATGTTTTTCATACTAAGACTTGATTTTCTACTGATCCTTCCTATTGCAGGTATATGATATAGTGGTCCGATTCCAACCAAATTTGGTCAGGATGTATGGGACCATTATACATGCATATTCTGTCAGTTTGGTTGAAATATCTGACACAGCAAAAAAGAAATCCATACTAAGACTTGATTTTCAACTGATTGTTCCTATGGGAGCTATATGATATAGTGGTCCGATCCAAAATCTAAAACAAACTCGATCTGCTTACAATATAGACGCACCTACATACCAAGTTTGGAGTCTCTAGCTTTTATAGTCTCTGAGATCTAGGCGCTCTTACAGACGGACAGACAGACAGACGGACAAACAGACATGGCTATATCAACTCGGCTGTTGATGCTGATCAAGAATATATATACTTTATGGGCTCTGCCACGCCTCCTTCTGCCTGTTACGCACATTTTTATACCCTGTGCCCATTGAAAATGGTCAAAAAGGGTATATTAGATTTGTGTGATGTATGTAACAGGCAGAAGGAAGCATCTCCGACCATATAAAGTATATATATTCTTGATCAGCATCAACAGTCGAGTCGATTGAGCCATGTCCGTCTGTCTGTCCGTCTGTCCGTCTGTCCGTCTGTTTGAACGCGTCGATCTCAGAAACTATAATAGCTAGAGACTTCAAATTCGGTATGTAGGTTGCTGGATACCGGACGCAGATCAAGTTTGTTTTTAAATTTGGATCGGACCACTATATCATATAGCTGCCATAGGAACGATCAGTCGAAAATCAAGTCTCGGTATGAAAAACTTTTTTGTTGTTTGAGATATGTGAACCAAACTGACAGAATATGCATATGGGATGGTCGCATACATCCTGACCAAATTTGATTGAAATCGGACCACTATATCATATAGCTGCCATATCAACCATCAGTCGAAAATCAAGTCTTAGTATGAAAAACTTGTTTGTTGTTTGATCTATCTAAATCAAACTCACAGAATATGCATACGCGATGGTCCCTTATGACCTAACCAAAATTGGTTGAAATCGGATCACTATATCATATAGCTGCCATAGGAACGATCAGTCGAAAATCAAGTCTTAGTATGAACAACTTTTTTGTTGTTTGAGATAACTGAACCAAACTGACAGAGTATGCATATGAGATGGTCCCTTATAACCTGACCGAAATTGGTTGAAATCGGATCACTATATCATATAGCTGCCATAGGAACGATCAGTCGAAAAAATCAAGTCTTAGTATGAACAACTTTTTTGTTGTTTGAGATAACTGAACCAAACTGACAGAGTATGCATATGAGATGGTCCCTTATAACCTGACCGAAATTGGTTGAAATCGGATCACTATATCATATAGCTGCCATAGGAACGATCAGACGAAAATCAAGTCTTAGTATGAACAACTTTTTTGTTGTTTGAGATAACTGAACCAAACTGACAGAATATGCATATGAGATGGTCCCTTATAACCTGACCGAAATTGGTTGAAATCGGATCACTATATCATATAGCTGCCATAGGAACGATCAGTCGAAAAAATCAAGTCTTAGTATGAACAACTTTTTTGTTGTTTGAGATAACTGAACCAAACTGACAGAGTATGCATATGAGATGGTCCCTTATAACCTGACCGAAATTGGTTGAAATCGGATCACTATATCATATAGCTGCCATAGGAACGATCAGTCGAAAAAATCAAGTCTTAGTATGAACAACTTTTTTGTTGTTTGAGATAACTGAACCAAACTGACAGAGTATGCATATGAGATGGCCCCTTTAACCTGACCGAAATTGGTTGAAATCGGATCACTATATCATATAGCTGCCATAGGAACGATCAGTCGAAAATCAAGTCTTAGTATGAACAACTTTTTTGTTGTTTGAGATAACTGAACCAAACTGACAGAATATGCATATGAGATGGTCCCAACCAATATTCTAAATTATGGATACTGGCACAGGGTATCCTCCAGTCGAGCAAACTCGACTGTAGCCGCGCCCACTTGTTTTTTGTGACAAAGTTAATTGACCCCTATACATTTTTAAAGTACGGGGTCTTAAAAGCTCAAAAGAAATTAAATAATTTTTAGTTCTTTGTGGCTATTATCGAAAATTCATTCCAGATTTCGCTAAAGTAGCAAATCCCATGACTATCTTTTTGAAAAAAGGAGCAAAAATCGACACTAAAAATGACGAAGTTGAAAACATTAATCATGAGAGATCCAATTCTCATTTACCCTGATTTTACAAAAACGTTCCAAGTTACTAATGACGCAAGTAACTTCGCAATAGGAGCTGTGTTATCACAAGATAACAAACCAGTTAGTTTTGCAAGTAGGACTCCTAATGACCATGAACAAAATTATAGCACAATAGAAAAAGAATTACTAGCTATTGTTTGGGCAACGAAATATTTTCGTCCGTTTTTATATGGAGTCCCTTTTGATATTCTAAGCGATCACCACTTGTTTGGTTGAATAACATCAAAAAACCTAATATGAAATTACAGCGTTGGCGAATAAAACTCAGCGAATACAATTTCAAAATAAAATACTTGGAAGGAAAACTAAATTTTGTAGCAGACGCCCTCTCTCGTGTTAAACTAGAAGAAAACATGATAGGAGAAGAAGAAGAAGATAATATTTCAGCAGCAGAAACAATACACAGCGCATCAAAAAGTAGCGAAAATTACATTCAAATCACCGAGAAACGTTTAAATCATTTTTCGAGACAAATTGAATTTGTAAAAGATACCATTGATCAAATAGACATTGAAAAGTATTTCACTAAAACAAAAATAAAAATAAAATACACAGAAATCACAGACTCAAAAGCAAAAGATCTCCTTTTGAAATATTTTCTAAATCACACAAGCGTTATTTACATGGAAAATGACAAAGACTTTTTAATTTTCCAACAAGCATATCAAGACATTATAAACCCATACAGTAACTTAAAAATTCTAAAAAGAATTATAAAATTAAAAGATATTAAAAACTACCCTGAATTCAAAGAGTTTATCATCACTCAACATGTTAAATTGCTACATCCAGGTATAGAAAAAATGATCCGACTGTTCAAAGAAACTCATTATTTCCCAGACTACCACAAACTTATTTAAAATATCATTAATGATTGTGAAACCTGCAATCTTGCAAAGACAGAACACAGACCCACGAATTTAACTTTTGAATTAACCCCGGAAATAAATAACCCTAGAGAACTTTATGTTATAGACTTTTACTCGATCGATAATGAACAATATTTATCATGCATAGACGTATATTCCAAATTTGCATCACTTATAAAAACAAATAGTAGAGATTGGCTAGAAGCTAAACGTGCCCTTACTAGAATTTTTAACGACATGGGAAAACCACATAAAATAAAAGCAGACAAAGACTCAGCATTTATGAGCAATTCCTTAAAATTATGGCTGAACACAGAATAAATAAAACTGGATATCACCACAAGTGAAACAGGAATAGCGGACGTTGAACGTCTCCATAAAACTATTAATGAAAAAATTCGAATTATTAATACAGATAATAATCGGGAAAACAAAGAGACTAGAATGGAAACGATTTTATACACTTACAACCATAAGACAAAACATAACACAACTGGACGGACACCAGCTTACATATTACTTTACGCAGGCACACCCTTTTACAACACACAATTGATAAAGGAAAACCAAATAAACAAATTGAACGAAAAACGACAAGATTATGAGATTGATACAGAATTCAGACAAGCACCGTTGACACGTTCAAAAACTAAAAATCCTTTTCGAAAAACTGGCAGAATAGAACAATTAGATGACAAACACTATAATGAAAATAATAGAGGGCAGAATACTGTCCACTACAGAGGTAAATTCAAAAAGAAAAATAAAACTAATGACAGTAAATATTTACAGGCAACAGCTACTTCCCACTCATCGGACTCACAATAATCATGATGACAACTATGACCATATTGACAACAGCAGGAATGATAGAAATTAACCCAATCGAAAATAACCAAGGATTTATTTTGTTCGAATCAGGAACAACACAGATCCCCATAACATTTATAAACCACTGTCTCACAATTAATATTACACAAATCGAGGAAACATTTAATAATCTGTTAAAAGAAAGTTCACAATTCAATAATGTCCCACAAATTAATTATTTAATTCAAAAACTAAACAGAGAAATGAACGGCATTCGATTGACAAAACGAAACAAACACACAAATATCTTTTCGGCACTTTAGACGAAGACGACAGACAACAAATTGTACAACAAATTAATACACTAGCACAAAATACCATACAAATCAGCAATCTAAATCATATCATTGACCTTTTAATATTTAACATTAAACATTTCACTGAATATATCGAAGACATCGAAATGGGTTCACAACTCACACGACTGGGAATTTTAAACCCTAAGTTACTTAAACATGACCAACTTGGCAACATTCATTATAAAAATCTCATTAACACAAAAACCTCTGCCTGCTATAACACAGCCACTAATGAAATATTCTTAATGTCTTATATTCCCACTAACACAATTGAAAAATCAACTTTCTTAATCACACCATACCCTGACAATAATGGACAAATTATCAGTGAAAATACTGCAGGCAAATTTTATATACACAATAATTAGAGACAGTATCAAACAAACAGTCTGCGAGTTTGGTTGAGATATCTTAAGAAACAAAAAAGTTTTTCATACTAAAGGTGTTTTTCATCCGATTGTTCCTATGGTAGCTATAAGATATAGTCATTCTATTTTGACCAAATTTGGTCAGAATGTAAGAGACAGTACCAAACATATAATCTGGTTGAGATATCTTAAGAAACAAAAAAGTTTTTCTTACTAAGCAATTCTGTGACCTATGACCCCGATTTGACTATTTTAGAGGTCGAATTTCCCAAAACGCTGTCTTAACGAGGGATAAAATTATCTCATCTATGTTGTGTAAAAAGTTCAGCTCTCTATATCTTACCGTTTGGGCTGCACAGTGATTCTCAGTCAGTGAACCAGTCAGTCAGGACAAGGGATTTTTATATATTTACATAGATAAAATTTTTTTTCAAAAAAAAAAACGGAAATGTTTACCTTCCGCTGTCCGTTGCCTTAATGTTTTTTCCTTGCAATTGAACTTCGGCTAAAAAGTCAGATTAAATGATTTGACGGCAAAATTTAGCGAATAAGTCCAAATTTGGCAAGAAGAGTTAATCTGAGAGTTTTGTTAGGATATCTCCGATTGCATCCGATTGTTCCTATTGCAGCTATCTGCGATTTTGGTTCAGATATCTTAAGAAACTGTTGAAAATATGTACACATATGTAAGCAAAAGTCACAATGCAACTCTGTTCGAACAACATAAAGCAAAGATGAATACAACGGGACTTTCCGAAATCATTCGAACTTCTTTTCTGCTTATGTTTGCATATACACACACTCAATTCTGTCAGTTGCGTTCAGACGGCTTGTGCGTTCAGTCGGTTCAATAAAAGAGAATTAGAACTAAACAACTAATTTGCAATTGGCTGGTCTGGAATAATACTTTATTGTTGTTATGATCCGACTTTACTATCGCAACCAGATATCGATTTGCCGGCTAGCTATCGGCATTACCCAGGGATGAGTACGACCTCGATACCTGGCGAGTCGGGTAACAAAATATTTATATTTTTACTTTCGGAAATAAAACACACGGACTGGTTTCTCAACACCTACACGGACAATCTGCTGGCAAGGATCTGGTGGACAGATGTCATTATCCACCTCTACGATGCCCTCCCATCCTATAGTCGGCTTTCGATATATTGCCGACTCCCTAAATCCGGACTTCACCCAACCTATGCCTGCGCAGAGAAGCTGATTGCCCCGGACTTGGTGCCTGGCAGAACTGTCGTGACAGTTGGCACGCCTATGGCAAAAACTGTGCCGAGCTGCCTGTAGGGACGGACTCACGGTTGCGTACTGTGTGTGTGTGTGTCTTGCTCCAGTTGCTGAAATTCCAATCAATGCGTTTTGAATCGCCTCGTCTGTAGATCCCTCGCCGTGCGGTGTGAGCTGTGTATTGCCGCTCCGTCTGGTGTCCTCGTTGTGTGTTGTTGGTTGTGTATATGCGCGTTAATGCGTAGCTGCTGTGGATGCTGTGGAGTCGCGTTTGTGTAAGTGTTAAATGTTTCTTTTGACGTCGTCTTTTATATTAATTGTATTTTTATTTTTGCAGATTTGAACTGCTGGCAAACACGCGTTTTCTCCCGCACGAAAATAGTCGCCTCCTAACAGCAGCCACCACGCGATCCTCTCTCAATCCGACTCAATCCCTAACCTCTATGTCTCCTGTCAAAATTCTCCTCCTGTCATCTTCTATTCCTTGATCCTCCTCTATCCTAGGTTTTAAATGTTTTGGTCGACGCTGATTGGTCAAACTGTTGCTACATGTTTCGCCTGTGGCCCATAGGTGGCGTTGGTAACAGCTGGTGACAATCGATATATCAGCGCCGACCATAACAACACACCCTTCCTGGGGGGGGGGAGGTAGAGCAGGTAGGAGTCCTGAGTCCCAGGCGCCAACGTAGGCCACGCCCACACCCTGAGATTAGGAGTCTCAGCTCTCGACTAAGTTAGCCGGGCATAATCATAGCTGTCACTCTTCTCTTCCAGAACCGTTGCAAATGGACAATCCGCAGCCGGACTCCGCCGTCTGATTTTTGCATCGCGGACTCGTACTGCTGACCCGGATGCCTGCTTTCTTTTCCTCCGCCAGTACGCGGCCGGTATAGTGCTTCCACGACCGGATCAATACCTGATTTTCCAACTGGCTGCGTAGCGTCAGATTTCTTGGGTTCATCGTCTATCAGCATACGGGGATCACGCCTTACTGTGCTCCATGGCCACTGATGAACCTTCTGTTTCGGATCTTTTAATGGAACCGACTGTAAACCCGAGTATCCGGATGCGCTTGCTCCTAGAGGGCCATCTATGGACTGCTCACGCTTCTCGACATCCTCTGGGCTCTGATTCCTTGCTGACGGTCTCTGCAGTGCCTCCGGTACCCTGCTGTATTCCATATCATTGAGGTACCTCTGAGCTTCCGAGACAGGTGATGTTAATGGTAGCGTTGGTTCCGGCACCTGTTGTGGCATCCTTGTTTCATTGTGCAGCGCATTGCCAAGGAGATCTGGAGAAACTTCGGTCATAGACGCTGTAGAGGATTCTGTTGGGGCACGGAGTTGCTGCGGCTTAGATGAAGTGGCATCCGCGAAAGACGATGACAGTGGCTGGCGCTGCTGCTGCTCTGCCCGCACAGGATCCACTAGATACATGCTCCGGACCGTTTCCCGGATTTGCGCCATAAATGCCAACATCTCCTGCCGCATCATGGTTTTGAAATTGTTGAGCTCCGTTTCCATCACTGCCCTATACGACTCCTGTGCTTGGAAAAGCGCGATGTTGATCGCTGACTTGATCTCGCTTGGCATATCCGCTCCTTTTCCCTCCATAATTTTAACCCCTTTATATTTTCCTCTTCCTACACCAATGAATACTTTAAATAATTCCTAAGACATGAAACACATAAAATAAATAACAAAACTGACAAAAAGGACAAGCTATTCTATACCTAATCTCATTAACTATCTATATACTAAGCCCTATATAAATAAATATGAAACTAATCCTAAAAATAACTTTTACTTTTATCCATCAGAAAAACAAAAGAAATGGCCTGTGATCCAAAACGATTATTTCAATGATAACCGCCAGGCATTTAAATTGGCTATACTGAAAAATAAACAAAAAAAAACATCTAGCAAAACAATACAAACTATCGAATAAATATTCACAAACAAAAATGGGTGAGATAAATATGGGCAGGTGTGGGATCCGTCGGTAGCTATCGTATTTCCTTCCTGCCAGCAGGCTCCTACTCACATATCGACTTTTTTTTTTCTATGGAACTGTAGCGATACTATACACTGACAAGACTGGACAACAACGAACTGGTAAACATACTCCAAGACGCGGACCACAGTCAAGACTTGAAAAATATCCTCTACACCAACAATATGAGCTTTAATAAACAAACAATATGGACTTCATCAGGCCTAGGAACGGCAACGCGGCTTTGGATAAGATAATTCCATTCCGGGACCAGCCCCTAGACCTGACTACTGGCTATCGCCATCTCTACCCAACGCTACACCAGACAGACCAACCGTGGCAGCAACAGGTGAGGCATTAAGGTCCTCCCCGCGGTCCAATCAAAGCTGGCTGCCCGATGCGCGCGGGCAAAGGTGACGATAGTTTTCTATTTGATTTTACTTTAACTTTAAGACGCCTGCTTAAGGCGGAATCCTAATCCTTGCATCCTTTTCCATTGGGCGCCACTTGTTATGATCCGACTTTACTATCGCAACCAGATATCGATTTGCCGGCTAGCTATCGGCATTACCCAGGGATGAGTACGACCTCGATACCTGGCGAGTCGGGTAACAAAATATTTATATTTTTACTTTCGGAAATAAAACACACGGACTGGTTTCTCAACACCTACACGGACAATCTGCTGGCAAGGATCTGGTGGACAGATGTCATTATCCACCTCTACGATGCCCTCCCATCCTATAGTCGGCTTTCGATATATTGCCGACTCCCTAAATCCGGACTTCACCCAACCTACCACATATCCATCTCACCCTAATAAATAAATTAACAAATCATTTTTAACACTACGTTACAATATTTATTCATTAATAATTATTTCCCCTACCATTTTTACATTTTGTATGAAATGTTTAAATTATTCGATACTTCGAGCTTGAAACAATAAAATATCGCACAACAACTAACCAAAAAAATAACTTCCTGGCAACCCTGTTTAACTGGGCGCGAGAAAATGTAAATAATATAAACAGCTGCTCAGTATGATATGTGTAAGTGTATAAATATGATCTAAATTATAACAATTAAGTGCTTATAATGTTATTGTGTGAGTGTGTATGTGTTTAGATCAGGTCTGGTAAGTATATTTTGGGCCTAGCTTCCCTAAAGAGCTCTTGTGGGTCTGGCTGTCAAAAAACGATATGCAGGTAACTAATTATGTGTATGTAATTCTGTGCTTATACACACGCACATATATGTAATCAACGAAGTGTATTAATTCTACTCTGATTTACAGGTCATCACAATGGTAGGTGGACAACATGGGTTCATACACAATTTCTGGTGCGTTCAGGCGATGAGGCGGCACCGGCTGACTGAAGCTGCTTGAATGCAGGAGGATGCTGCGCCTGCGCAGAGAAGCTGATTGCCCCGGACTCGGTGCCTGGCAGAACTGTCGTGACAGTTGGCACGCCTATGGCAAAAACTGTGCCGAGCTGCCTGTAGGGACGGACTCACGGTTGCGTACTGTGTGTGTGTGTGTCTTTCTCCAGTTGCTGAAATTCCAATCAATGCGTTTTGAATCGCCTCGTCTGTAGATCCCTCGCCGTGCGGTGTGAGCTGTGTATTGCCGCTCCGTCTGGTGTCCTCGTTGTGTGTTGTTGGTTGTGTATATGCGCGTTAATGCGTAGCTGCTGTGGATGCTGTGGAGTCGCGTTTGTGTAAGTGTTAAATGTTTCTTTTGACGTCGTCTTTTATATTAATTGTATTTTTATTTTTGCAGATTTGAACTGCTGGCAAACACGCGTTTTCTCCCGCACGAAAATAGTCGCCTCCTAACAGCAGCCACCACGCGATCCTCTCTCAATCCGACTCAATCCCTAACCTCTATGTCTCCTGTCAAAATTCTCCTCCTGTCATCTTCTATTCCTTGATCCTCCTCTATCCTAGGTTTTAAATGTTTTGGTCGACGCTGATTGGTCAAACTGTTGCTACATGTTTCGCCTGTGGCCCATAGGTGACGTTGGTAACAGCTGGTGACAATCGATATATCAGCGCCGACCATAACATTGTATTGTATTTAAATCTATTTTCAAAAGGTTATGGGCCCAGACACAATTGCAGCTAATTAATAATTGAATGCTTTAGTTGTTCTTGTTAAAGATAATTACAGTTGTGAAATTAGCAAGCGTGGATTTGAACAATACAATATAAAAAAGAAAAGACGACGAAATCTGCAAAGTATTCATACCTGAAAAAGCGTGCATTTATGAGTGTGATTTATGTGTGCACAAATGTGTAATTTCATAATTTCACAATAAGTGACGCTATTTGACAATTCGCCGAAAATTCAGATCACTCGGTGCTTCTTTTCAATTCGCTGCAAAGTATACATATTTGCAAGTTACGCTACATACCAATTCGCTGCAGAAAGACATACTTGTATTGGTGTAGTGCAAAAGTGTAGTGAAGAAGAAATAGAATGGATAAAGGAAAGCGAAATATAAAACCGTTTGACGGGGAGAAGTAACCGATATGGAAGTTTAGAGTGAGAGCACTGTTAGAAGAGAACGACTTATTAAAAGTAATTGACGAAAGGCCAGAAGAAGTGACAGATGAGATTAAAAAGGCAGAAAGAAATGCAAAGAGCCTAATAATTGAATATTTGAATGATTCGTTCCTAGTTTTTGCCAACAGTGACAATAATGCAAAGCAAATTTTTGCGAATTTAGATGCTATTTACGAGCGTAAAAGCTTAGCATCACAGCTTTCACTTCGAAAGCAACTATTGGCATTAAAATTAAAAGCTGATACTTCGTTGCTAAATCATTTCAATTTCTGTTGGAATATCCCTATTCAAACTAACAAAAATAACATTATACAACACTATATTCAGTATTATTGTGTGATATGTGTTTGGTCACACTTAAATTTATGTTCCTTCTTCTTCGTCGAATCTTGATACATTGTGCATGTGGTGTCGGTGTTGCGGATATTTAAAAGAGCTAAATAAATTGAATACAATATAAATAATATAAAACCTAGCAGTGTTTCTTATTGACAATATTAGTTCTTAGTTTTCAACAGGTTATGGGCCCAGTCCATGCTTGAGAAGAAGATTTGTTCAATTACGTTTTCTGGTGAAATTAAATTCCGCGTGCGTACCACACTTTTATATAGCTGTGTGTGTGAGTGAAAAGTAGAATGGAAAAGGCAGTAAATAAGCGCAATATAAAGCCATTTGATGGCGAAAAATATTCCGTATGGAAATTTAGGATGAGAGCTCTTTTTGCAGAATTAGATGTGTTAAAAGTTATTGATCAGAGGATGCCTGATAAAGTGGATGACGCATGGAAAAAAGCAGAGCGGATAGCAAAAAGTATGCTAATAGAGTATTTGAGCGACTCTTTCTTGAATTTCGCCACAAGCGACACCTCGGCGCGTCGAATTCTTAAGAATTTGGACGCCATATACGAGCGCAAGAGTTTGGCTTCGCAGTTGGCGGTGCGCAAACGTTTACTCTCACTCAAGCTATCGAGTGAGATGTCACTTTTAAGCCATTTTAACATTTTTGACGAGTTAGTGAGTGAATTGATAGCTGCTGGTGCTAACATTGATGAAATGGATAAAGTGTCGCATTTGCTGCTGACCTTGCCTTCATTCTACAATGGTGTTATCACAGCAATAGAAACGTTAACGGAGGACAACTTGACATTAGCTTTCGTAAAAAATAGGTTGCTAGACCAAGAAATAAAAATTAAAAACGACCACAATGACACTAGTAGAAAAGCTATGAAGGTATTTGTCCAAAATAATAATAACAACCATCGAAATAACACGTTTAAAAATAGGGTGACCAAACCAAAGAAATCATACAAGGGCAAACCTAAAATCAATATTAAATGTCATTTCTGTAAGAAAGAGGGTCACATGAAAAAGGATTGCTATCACTTTAAAATCGTAACAAATGAAAAAAATAAAGAAAATTAACAAGCTCAACTCGCAACATCACATCACGGTTTTTCATTTATGATAAAACAAATTAAAACAAACACCTCAGTGACGGATAAATTCGGATTTGTTCTTGATTCTGGCGCGAGTGATCATCTAATAAACGACGAGTCGTTGTATGCTGACAGTGTGGAGTTGGAGCATCCACTTAAGATCGCTGTGGCCAAACAAGGCGAATTCATCTACGCCACCAAGCGTGGTATTGTGCGGCTGCACAATGAATATGAAATAACTCTGGAGGATGTTCTCTACTGCAAGGAGGCTGCAGGAAACTTAATGTCTGTTAAGCGACTGCAAGAAGCAGGAATGTCAATTAAGTTTGACAGTGATGGTGTCTCCATATCCAAAAATGGGTTGATGGTTGTAAAAACTTCAGGTGCGTCAAGTAATATACCTCTTGTTAAATTTCAAGCCTATACTGTAAGTGCGAAAAATAATAATTACCGATTATGGCATGAGAGGCTTGGGCATATAAGCAATGCTAAATTGCTAGAAATTAAAAGAAAGAATCTATTCAGTGACAATAGCCTTCTTAATAATTTAGAGTTGTCCGATGAAATATGTGAACCCTGTGTAAATGGAAAACAAGCTAGGCTGCCATTCAAACAGTTTAAAGATAAAAGCTATATAAAAAGACCCCTATTTGTAGTCCATTCAGACGTTTGTGGCCCTATCACACCAGTTACCCTGAATGACAAGAATTACTACGTAATCTTCGTTGATCAATTTACACATTACTGTGTAACTTATTTAATGAAACACAAGTCAGATGTATACAACATGTTTCAAGATTTTGTTGCGAAGAGTGAAGCACATTTTAATCTCAAGATTGTTAATTTGTATATTGACAATGAGAGAGAATACCTGTCCAATGAGATGCGCGAGTTTTGTGTTAAGAAAGGAATTACTTATCATTTGACCGTGCCATACACACCTCAATTAAACGGTGTTTCTGAGCGGATGATAAGAACTCTTACTGAAAAAGCTCGTGCCATGGTTAATGGTGCAAAATTAGATAAGAAGTTCTGGGGTGAAGCTGTGTTAACTGCAACTTATTTAGTTAACAGAATTCCAAGCAGAGCACTTGGTGACATTACAATGACCCCATACGAGATGTGGCATAATAGAAAGCCCAATTTAAAACATTTGAGAGTGTTTGGTTCAACTGCATATGTGCACAACAAAAATAAAAATGGAAAATTTGATGTTAAATCACACAAAAGTATCCTTGTGGGTTATGAATCAAATGGTTTTAAATTGTGGGATGTTGTTAACGAAAAATTTATCGTTGCAAGGGATGTTGTTGTCGATGAAACCAATATGATTAATTCTAGAGCCGTTAAATGTGATAATGAAAATTTCCCGAATGAAAATAAGGAAAGAAAGCAAACAAAAATTCCGAATGAAAGTATGGAATGCGATAAGCCAGAATTACTGAAAGACAGTGAGGAATCTGATCATGTAAATTTTCCGAATGAAAATAGGAAAAGAAAGCAAACTGATCTCCTGAATGAAAATAAGGAAACCTACATCCAGAATGAGAGTACGGAATGTGATACTGTTGAACAGCCAGCTGAAATTGGAACTGATAAGAATCCAATTATAATTGAGTGTATTGACAACAACAATAGGGATAAGGAGGTAATAAATAGGAGAAGTGAAAGATTAAAGACCAAGCCACAGATATCCTATAATGAAGACGATAATAGTTTGAATACATTCATATTAAATGCTCATACTATTTTTAATGATGTCCCAAACACATTTGAAGAAATAAAATATAGAAATGATAAATCTGTTTGGGAGGAAGCCATAAAAACAGAGTTGAATGCTCATGAAATAAATAATACCTGGACAATTACAAAGAAGCCTGAAAACAAAAACATTGTTGATAGTAGATGGGTATTTTCTGTTAACTATGAACTATGAAATCCAATAAAATATAAAGCTAGACTAGTTGCTCGAGGGTTTACTCAAAAATACCAAGTCGATTATGATGAAACATTTGCCCCTGTTGCCAGAATCTCAAGTTTTCGATTCATATTATCATTAGCAGTTCAAAATAATTTGAAAGTCCATCAAATGGATGTAAAAACAGCTTTCTTAAATGGCACGTTAAATGAGGAAATATATATGCAACTTCCTCAAGGTGCATCATGCAACGGTGAAAATGTATGTAAGTTGAATAAGGCAATTTACGGGCTCAAACAAGCAGCTAGATGCTGGTTTGAAGTATTTGAGCAAGCATTGAAAGAATGTGAGTTTGCAAACTCTCCAGTAGATCGCTGTATATACATACTTGACAGAGGTGATATCAAGGAAAACATATATGTATTATTGTATGTTGATGATGTGGTAATAGCTACAGGGGACATGACAAGAATGAATAGTTTCAAAAAGTATTTAATGAAAAAATTTAGAATGACCGACTTAGAAGATATACGACATTTTATTGGCATAAGAATTGAAATGTGTGAAGATAAAATTTGCTTAAGCCAAGCTGCTTATATTAAACGGGTTCTAAATAAGTTTAATATGAATTACTGCAATGCAGTTAGTACTCCTTTACCAAGCAAACTGAATTACGAGTCACTTAATTCAGATGAAAACTGTAGTGCTCCTTGTCGTAACCTTATTGGATGTTTAATGTACATAATGCTTTGTACACGTCCAGATTTAGCTACTGCAGTAAATATCTTGAGTAGATATAGAAGCAAAAATAATTCAGAGCTTTGGCAATGCTTAAAAAGGGTTCTTAGGTATTTGAAGGGAAGCATTGATATGAAATTGATTTTTAAAAAGAATGCAGGATTTGAAAATACATTAGTTGGTTATGTAGATTCCGACTGGGGTGGTAATGAGATTGATAGAAAAAGTACCACGGGGTATTTATTTCAAATGTTCGGTTCAAATCTAATTTGTTGGAACACGAAAAGACAGAACTCAGTAGCAGCCTCATCAACTGAAGCTGAGTATATGGCTCTATTTGAAGCCGTAAGAGAAGCTTTGTGGTTAAAATCTCTTCTAAACAGTGTAAATATCAAACTTGAAAAGCCCATTAAAATTTATGAAGATAACCAAGGCTGTATCAGCATTGCAAACAACTCCTCATGTCATAAAAGAGCCAAACATATCGATATTAAATATAATTTTACAAGAGAGCAAGTGGAGAATAATGTGATTTGCCTTAAGTATATTTCCACAGATAACCAACTTGCTGACATCTTTACTAAGCCATTAGCTGCTGGAAGATTCGCGGAATTACGAGAGAAGTTGGGATTACTGCAAGATGACTAATCCATTTGTTCATCGATGCTGAATTTTAATATTTTTTATTTGTTTATTGATGACAAAGTTTGTTTTACGAATTTATTGAATTAATTCATTTATATTTTTTATTTTAACAAAGATTGAATTGTTAAGTTAATTAATGTTAAGTTATTGAAATATTTGAATTTAATCTTATGTTAACATATTTTAAAGTGATCTGATCGGGTTTTTCTGGGTTTTCCCCGTATCCTTGTAGCGAATGCTAGATCACATAACACTTCCCAGAATGCACACCAGCCACATTAGAATAAGTAAATGATAATTACAAATGAATCTGATTTCTAAGTTGTTTAGTTTAAAAATATTAAATGTTATTTTTGAGGAGGGCGTGCTGGAATATCCCTATTCAAACTAACAAAATAACATTATACAACACTATATTCAGTATTATTGTGTGATATGTGTTTGGTCACACTTAAATTTATGTTCCTTCTTCTTCGTCGAAACTTGATACATTGTGCATGTGGTGTCGGTGTTGCGGATATTTAAAAGAGCTAAATAAATTGAATACAATATAAATAATATAAAACCTAGCAGTGTTTCTTATTGACAATATTAGTTTTTAGTTTTCAACAATTTCTTTGATGATCTCATTACTGAGTTAATTGCGTCAGGAGCTAAGCTAGACGAAATGGATAAAGTTTCCCACTTACTTCTAACTCTTCCATCAAGCTACGATGGAGTAATAACAGCCATAGAGACCTTAAGTTAAAATAATCTGACATTAGTATTTGTAAAAACACGCCTTCTTGATCAGGAAATAAAGTTAAAAAGTGGGAGCAAAGACAAGTGCAAAAGTGCTGCAAGCCATTGGCAATAAAGAGCAGAAAAACAATAAATATAAAAATAAAGCAATGGGTAAACATTTTAAGAAGCCATTTAACAAGAAATTATATTCAAAACCAAAAAGTGTTCATTGCGGAAAATAAGGACATTTGAAGAAAGACTGTTTCCTTTTAAAAAGACAGGCAGGAAATCAAAATGTTGCGGGTGAAAATAGTGGAAAAGAAAAACAGGCTCAAGCAGCAAGAACATCACAGCCAGATCGTGGGTTTGCTTTCATGATGAGACAAGTAAATAAAAACACAAACGCAGGCGAGGTAGAATTTATTCTAGATTCGGGTGCCTCAGATCACCTCATAAAAGATGTTACGCTATTTTCTGAGTATGAACATTTGACATCACATGTGCCGATTGAAGTTGCAAAGTGTGGAGAATATATCCATGCTACAGCCAAAGGAATGGTTAACCTTAGTAGCTCTGGAAACAATATTACACTGCAGGACGTACTATACAGTAAGGATATTCCCCACAACTTACTGTCCGTGAAGAAGATGCAGGATGCTGGACTGACAATTGAGTTCAATACTGGAGGCATTAAAGTCACCAAAGATAGTAACCTGGTATTTGATGGAAAGTGTGAGTATAATGTGCCAATTATAAAATTTAAATTAAATGGTAGAGCATACGCATCAAATATATCAAACAGTGCAGAATATGTGGCATCAAAGGTTGGGCCATATAAGTGTTGGAAAATTTTTAGAAATTAAACGAAATATCTTGTTCGAGGATATTGATATTTTAAAACGTGTTGAGTTAAATAATGAACTTTGTGAGGCTTGTGTGTATGGCAAGCAATCCAGATTAAAGTTTGAAAAATTTAAAAACAAAGAGAATATCCAAAGACCCCTGTTTGTAGTACACTCCGATGTTTGTGGTCCGATCACACCCTCTACAATTGATAATAAAAACTATTATGTAGTATTTATTGATCAATACACCCATTACTGTGTGACATATTTAATAACATATAAATCGGATGTATTCTTTGTCTTCAAAGACTTTGTTGCAAAAAGTGAAGCTCATTTTAACTTTAAAATTGTTAATCTATATATTGATAATGGCAGGGAATACCTGTCTAATGAGATGCGTGAGTTCTGTGTTGAAAAGGCATCAGCTATCATTTAACAGTTCCTCACACTCCACAATTAAATGGTGTATCAGAACGGATGATTAGAACAATCACCGAGAAGGCTCGCTCTATGATAAGCAGTGCTAAGCTTGGTCATCATTTTTGGGGTGAAGCTGTTTTGACAGCAACATATTTAATTAACAGATCCCCAAGTAGAGCGTTGCAAAATATAAAGAAAACGCCATTTGAAATGTTGCATAATAAAAAGCCAGTTTTAAAATATCTTAAGATATTTGGATCGACAGTATATGCACATAATAAAGTGCGAAAACGAAAATTTGATGATAAGTCAATCAAAACTATCTTGTCGGATATGAGCCAAATGGCTATAAATTGTGGAATGTGGAATCGAGGAAATTTATGACAGCTAAAGATGTTGTGGTGGATGAAATAAATATGCTAAAATCTAGGGTTGTACATGAAGAAGACTCTGTGGCTCAACATGATAATGATGATCCAAATAATGACTCTGTACTTACAGAGAATGAAGAGTCGGATTTTCCAGTGGTGGAAAATTATGAATCTGTTAATTCAAGTTCAGATGTACAACTTAGTGAAAATTCTACAAATCTGAAGAATGCCGATCCAGTCATTGAAACTGGTGATAAATCAGAAAATATAAGTGAGAAAGAAACTAGAAGCAGTGAAAGAATTAAAGGTAAACCAAAATTATCATATAGATTTTTAGAAAAATGCCTTATGAGTACTCAAATGAGCATAAATGATATTCCCAATACATTTGACGAAATTATATTTCGTGATGATAGACATTTCTGGGAAAAAGCAATACAAGATGAACTTAACTCTCATTTTCAAAACAATACTTGGAGCCTGGTGCGAAAGCCTGAAAGTAAAAACATAGTAGATTGCAAGTGGTTGTTTAGTATAAAACAAGATGAATTTGGCAAATTAGTAAAGTACAAGGCAAGACTTGTAGCGCGAGGTTTCACGCAAGAATATATGACTGATTATGATGAGACGTTTGCACCAGTTGCACGGATTTCAAGTTTCAGGTTTCTTTTGGCATTTTCGAATCAATTTAACTTATTGGTCCATCACATGGACGTCAAAACTGCATTTTTAAATGGAACCCTAAAAGATGAAATTTACATGATGATCCCAAAAGGCTTAACCAATGGGGATGAGAATAAAGTATGTAAGCTTAATAAAGCTATTTATTGGCTTAAGCAAGCCGCAAGATGCTGGTTTGAAGTTTTTGAAAATGTGTTAAAAGAGGTTGGATTCGAAAATTTGGGAGTTGACCGTTGTACTTATATTTTGAATAAAGGAGATATTTCTAAAAATATATAAATTTTACTATATGTAGATGACGTAGTAATTGCCACAAATAAATCTAATACCATGTCTAATATTAAATCTTATCTTCTAAATAAATTTCAAATGACTGACTTACTTGAAATTCGATATTTTATTGGTATAAAAGTTGATAGAAAGGACGGTCAGTTATGTCTCAGTCAATCAGCATACATTAATAATGTTTTAAGAAAGTTTAATATGGAAGATTGTAATGCAGTTAGTACACCCCTCCCTAGTAAACTAAATTATGACGCATTGCAATCTGAAGAATCATATGATGCACCATGTAGAAGTTTGATTGGTTGTTTGATGTACATCATGTTATGTACACGTCCAGACTTAAGTACATCAATAAGTATTTTAAGTCGATATACAAATAACAACAATAAAGAATTATGGCAATGCCTTAAACGGGTTCTAAGGTATCTAAAAGGTACTGTTGACTTGAAGTTGACATTCAAGAAAAATATAAACTTTAATAGTGTCCTTATAGGATATGTCGATTCCGATTGGGCTGGGAATGAGACTGATAGAAGAAGTACTACAGGATATTTATTTAAATTGTTTGAAAGTTGTTTAATTTCATGGAATACCATGAAACAAAAATCTGTTGCAGCTTCATCTACCGAAGTAGAATACATGGCCTTATTTGAAGGTGTTCGGGAAGCATTATGGCTAAGGTCAATAATAAATGAAATTAAACTAGAATTATCGTCCTTGAACTTGTATTTTTTATTAACAGAAAATTTACAAAATATTTTAATACAATTTTAATAAAATACGTTTTAAATTTTCTGTTAATAAAAAATACAAGTTCAAGGACGATAAAAATGTCCTTTGGGCCAAAATTATATTAAATTCTGGCTAATACTTTAGGATATATCTTGATATAATCGAACCGCGAAATCGTCCTTCCATGGACGAAAATCCTGTATAAAAGACAATTTGTCCTTTGACTCTAATTAATTTTAAAAGGCCTGGTCCTAACAAAAGTATTGACACCAAGTTTGTCAGTATCGGACTATAAACACCCAAGATATAAATGTTCAAAAAAATGAATTTTCAACTCAAAAAGCGCGGACCAGGAATTCATTTCAGAACTATGGTTTCTTGGTGAAAACATCTTAAAGCAAAGATGAATACAACGGGACTTTCCGAAATCATTCGAACTTCTTTTCTGCTTATGTTTGCATATACACACACTCAATTCTGTCAGTTGCGTTCAGACGGCTTGTGCGTTCAGTCGGTTCAATAAAAGAGAATTAGAACTAAACAACTAAGTGTTTAATTTGCAATTGGCTGGTCTGGAATAATACTTTATATTATTATATTTAAATCTATTTTCAATAGAAACAAACAAGTTTTTCATATTAAAGGTGTTTTTCATCCGATTGTTCCTATGGTAGCTATGAGATATAGTCATTCTACTTTGACCAAATTTGGTCAGAATGTAAGAGACAGTACCAAACATATAATCTGTGAGTTTTGTTGAGATATCTTAAGAAACAAAAAAGTTTTTCTTAGTAAGCAATTCCGTGACCTTTGACACCGATTACTATTTTAGAGGTCGAATTTCGCAAAACGCATTTCAAATACTCAATCCAAGAGTTGAATATTCATTCATTCTTACATTTGGGGGCTCAACCGGTCAAAACCAAAATTGAGTCGTAAATTGGGACAACTCTTCGTGTTTTTTTTTTTTTTCAAAAGTGCGTGTTGTGAAGGCTTGCACAGGGGCTATCGTGAGGAAGTGAGGAAGTTGGTGCAAGGAATTAACGGTACTTTGGAAGAATGCAGTATTCCGAAATCTTGAAAATGACAAGAGTTGATTTGCTGAAAATATTGGAGGATCATGGTGACCCGATCGATGAGAATGCGGGTATACAGCAATTGAGGTCGATTGTGAAGGGAGTCGTGGGAGACGTTGATGGCAGTCAGCGTAAGGAGTGGAATCCTAGTTAAATAGTGGATGTGAGAGCAAGTCAGGTATGCCGAGTGAGAGTCGGGAGGACCTAGTTAAGATGGTGTTGAGGATGCAGATAGAAGAAAAGACGAAGGAGTCGAAGATTGATGCTAATAGCTTTGCAAACGTATGAGATCGGCAGATGTCCATAGAATGCTCAATCAAAAGAAAAAAAAGCTAGGAGAGTCTTTTCGAGGATACGTTTTCCAGATGAAGGCGATTGCAGATATGGTTAAGGTGGACTTGGAGTCTGTGATTGAGTACATTGTTGATGGATTAGAGATGAAGATGGAGTACAAATTTAGCATGTACAATTGTAAATCGCTTAAAGAACTGATAGAGTTGCAAGAATTGTATGAGGTGAAATGCAGGCCAGATTATATAAATAAGGAACGATTTAATGAGAAGGCTAGCTCAAATAACGAAAGAAATTTCGGTTGCTTTAATTGCGGCTAGCGAGATCATGCAAGGAAAGATTGCCAGGAGGCAGTAAAATGTTTTAAATGTAACCAAAGTGGGCACATCTCGAGGGATTCTCAGGCAGGCCAGGGACAAAGAATAAATCTTGTTTGTGACAGTTCCCATATTAAGACAGTCGTAGTCAATGGCGTGGAGGTGAAGTTCTTGGTAGACACTGGAGCGGACAAGACTATAATAAGATTGTGCGTAATGAAGAAGATCAAAGATGTTAAGATGGAAGTATGTGCAATGCAGCTGTGCGGCTTAGGAGAGGTTATTACCAACCCGGTAGGATGTTTTAGAGCAGAGCTAGAAGTGGATGGGATTCGCAAGACGCACCGCATTGTGGTTGTGAATGATAAAGATATGGTGTATGATGCATTGCTGGGCTTCGATCTGATGAGCAAGTTTTCAGTGAAGTTATCTCCAGAGGGTTTTAATTTTTCTGAGTTGGAAGGAGAATCAGAGAAAAAGAATGAGATGAGTGGTATTTACAGTATTGCAGCTTTGGAGCCGGAGATATATGTCCCTCATCAGTTCAAGAATCAGGTGAAGGAGTTAATTAAAAATAGTGTACATAATGGCGCGCCAGCGGAATGTCCAGTAATGATGAAATAACGCCAGATGGAGAAATAGCGCCGTTCCGTCAGGCTCCGAGTTGTCTTGCTATCGCTGAGGAGGAGGATGTTAATAAACAGATCAATGAATGGTTGGAGGCAGGAATAATAAGAGAGTCAACGTCGAATTTCGCAAGTAGATTGATTTTAGCTATTAAGAAAGATGGCAGTCGCCGTATCTGTGTTGATTTTAGAAAACTGAATTCGATGGTTTTGAGGGACTGTTTTCCCTTGCCGATTGTAGGGGACGTTTTGGATAAACTACAACAAGCAAAATGGTTTACAGTTATGGATTTGGAAAATGCGTTTTTTCACGTCCCGATTGAGGAGGGTAGTAAGAAGTATACAGGATTCATAACCAAGAGTGGTCTGTATGAATTTAATAGGGCGCCGCACAGTGTAAGATTTTGCCAATCTAGGGGGACTTAATTCAATAGCAGTCGTAATTTTAAAGCTATCGACTTGAAATTTGGAGTGAATGTTCGAATATTCCCAAAGAAATTTTTGGACTAAAATTTAAAGTGGGCGTGGCACTTTAAAGGGCGTAAAATACGGAAAAACCAAAAATTTTTCATTTTTTTAACACACAAATCACTATAAAAAAAAAATAAAAAAATTTATCAAAAAAGTGTCAGGTTAATATTTTTTATTTTTACTTAAGCCAACTAAAAAATATTTTTTTAAATTTAATAATGAAAAAAAAATTTTTTTTTATTTTAAAATTGACTACTTTCGTGACATGTTCATGATTTTGCTTGTAACTTAAAAACTATTGGCCGAAAAATTAAAAAATGGTTTTGCTTTAAAGATAATTAATTTATTGAAAGAAAAAAGCGATTTTCATATTTTTCACTATTTTTATACCCTGTGCCCATTGAAAATGGTCAAAAAGGGTATATTAGATTTGTGTGATGTATGTAACAGGCAGAAGGAAGAATCTCCGACCATATAAAGTATATATATTCTTGATCAGCATCAACAGCCGAGTCGATTGAGCCATGTCCGTCTGTCTGTCCGTCCGTCTGTCCGTCTGTTTGAACGCGTCGATCTCAGAAACTATAATAGCTAGAGACTTCAAATTTGGTATGTAGGTTGCTGGATACCGGACGCAGATCAAGTTTGTTTTTTAATTTTGATCGGAACACTATATCATATAGCTACCAAAGGAACGATCAGTCGAAAATCAAGTCTCAGTATGAAAAACTTTTTTGTTGTTTGAGATATGTGAACCAAACTGACAGAATATGTATATGAGATGGTCGCATACTTTCTGACCAAATTTGATTGTAATCGGATTACTATATCATATAGCTGCCATAGCAACCATCAGTCCAAAATCAAGTCTGAGTATGAAAAACTTTTTTGTTGTTTGAGATAACTGAACCAAACTCACAGAATATGCATATGGGATGGTCGCATACATTTTGATTAAATTTGATTGTAATCGGATTACTATATCATATAGCTGCCATAGCAACCATCAGTCGAAAATCAAGTCTCAGTATGAAAAACTTTTTTTTTATTTAAGATATGTTAACCAAACTGACAGAATATGTTTATGAGATGGTCCCAACCAATATTCCATTTTATGGAGACTGGCACAGGGTATCCTCCAGTCGAGCAAACTCGACTGTAGCCGCGCCCACTTGTTTTAAATTAAAAAAATCAACTTAAAGTTGATAAAGTTGATTAGACGAAATAACTTTTTGCAAATTTAGTCAGAATCTGAATTTGAATCACAACTTTCATCACTAGATTGATCATGAGATAATAATTGGACGGTTTGAGGTTGAATACGGGACATCAATCTTATAATCAACGTCTTTTATTGTGCCCTGACGCCAACTTGCATTATTGGTCATAAATCTGGATTTACCTCTCCTAGATTCACTCCACATCAACTGAAACTCATGACACTTGTTTGTTGAGTGCAACTTTAACTTTATATAATCAATACCATTGCCAAAAATCATCGCTGCACGCTCTAGAAGTGAGTTAAGCTTAACGGTCCTTGTGGTGCTTGACAAAACCTCGAAAAACTATGCGCATGTTATTGCACTCATTGCTCAATTGAAGTCCTTTGGGCAAATTATGGGCAAAATTTTATTTTTGATCCTGATTCAGAATGATTTTTTACAAACGATGTATGTTCTGGTTGATTTGAATGTGATTGAATGTTGTTAGTTTTTTCCATCAAAAATGGAATATTGTAAAAAATTTACTTACTTTTTGGCGCTTATTTGCCATAAATAATAAAAATTTTCAAAGCCACTTATAAAGAACCTTTATATTGTCAAAAATCAATTATGTTCCAAAAACTATAGAAAAAATACAAATTGACTGCTCACAGTGACCAAACGATCTAATTGAAAAGACTAAACTTTGTCAACTGCTGAACGTTGTGCGACGCCATTTTGCATGCATTTCAGATGCACCGGTTTAAGAACCGGTAGTTTCTGAACAACAATTTTTTTTTTGTTTTATGCTTGTTTTCGTTACATTTGAACATTTCTAAATTGACTCCTAAAAGCTTATTGACCTTAAAAATAATTTTTTTTTGCAATTAAGTCCCTCTAGATTGGCAAAATCTTACACTGTGCGCCGTTTGGTTTTCGAAATTCATCAGCGGTGTTTGTTCGTTATGTCAATCACGTGTTTCAAAAACTGATGAATATGGACATACTCGATATACATATGGACGATATTATAATACACTCAGAGTCGGCTTTGGAGGGCATTGAAAAGATGAAGTTGGTTTTAGAGAAAGCAGCCGAATATGGATTAAGGATTAAGTGGAAAAAATGCCTTTTTTTGCAGAACGAAATTTATTTTTTAGGTCATTATGTAAAAGATGGAAGCATATGGCCAGGAAAGGAGAAGACAACTGCGGTAAATAGCTTTGAAGTGCCGAAGAACGTCAGAATGGTGCAGTCATTTCTTGGATTAACTGGGTTCTTTCGTAAATTTATCAAAGATTATTCATTGATCGCCAGGCCGCTGACAGATTTGCTGCGTGAAGATGTGCAGTTTAAGATGGACGACAACCAAATGGTATCAAGCTGTACCGTTAGTTCAGAAGGCGATTAATTCGCACGTCCACAGCACAACGAAAAGGACACCGTTCAAGCTAATGTTCGGGATTAAGATGAGGAACAGAATGTTGGATGACATTAAGAAGTAATTGGATGAGGAGCTATATGAAGGTTTTGAGCGAGAAAGGCAGGAGATGAGAGACGTTGCCAAAAAAGAAACTCTTCGAGCGCAAGAAGAATATACACTGCCGATCAACTGAATAGGTTCATGCTTACCGGGGTAGGAATTGGGCTGTAATTCCTAAACCAATGTTCCGATTTACATAAAATTTTTTTTCTATAGTTCTCTGATTCTTTAATAATAAGATGCCAAAGTATGATTTTCATAAACTTAATATTTATTGCTTAATTATTTTTTCTTCTGAAAGAGTAACAAAATTAATGCTTTATTTTTGCTTCAACTGAATAGGTTCAGCTGAATGAATTTCAGTTTGTGAGCAAAATTCGGCGATATAACGACAGAATTTGTTTGCAAATTAGTAAATTAATATATTTTCTTTATATTAAATGAAAAATAAGCCATGAATAGCAATTGTCCGAGTACGAAAGAGGCCAAATCGAGCCCTATCATAAAAGTGGTCTTGGCCATATTAAAATCGATAAAAAAAATTGGAAGAAGCCAAAATGTTGAGAGTAACTTTTGAAGATACAGTGCCGAATATGACAAAAATATCAAAAACGGAGTCAAACACGCGACCACTGCGGCGGACAGGTGACATATTGCTCGCAGTGCGTCCAATTCCCACCTCTCAGCACCCAAAACCAAAGAAATTTGTGGTGTTAAAGCAAGTGTATCAACTGTAAAACGTGTGATTTTGTCGGCTAATCATCTAATAAGATTGAAACCTAAAAAAAAACCACCATTTAATCATCCACGTAAAGCTTCACGACTGCATTTTGCTTGGAAGCACATGAGCTGGACGATGGAATGGCACAACATCGCAACGCGTTGTCTTTTATAACGAAAAGAAATTTTATTTAGACAAAGTAGATGATAACAACTGTTACTACCAGGGATTAAAACCGAAACGAATATCGGTTTCAGTTACGGTTTCGGTTATGTTCGAATTTAGGTTTTCGGTTATCGGTTACGCAAAATCTTTGAATAAAGGTTTCGTAACGGTGAACCGGTTTTTGTTTGTTTCGGTTTTGAAATACCGGTATGGTTTCGGTTCACTAAAAAATTTTTTTTCCAAAAATAAAATTATATTAATAATATTATAGTAATAATTAAAAAGGCATTACTTTCTTAATGTTTCATTCGCACACTAATTTCACATCTTCAGTTTGAGGCAACAATTTTAAGTATTTTATTTAACAAATTTATTAATTTGTGCTTATTCAGTGATATGCAAATTCGATCAAGAATATAACAAATAAAAGTTCAAATTTAAGCACAAGAAAATTAAAATCAAAAATCAAAATAAAAATAAAGTATAATTTTTTTTTGGATGTATAAAAAACCGAAATTAACACTTATAAATGAAACGGTTACTAAACGGTTATATCGGTTTACAGAGTTTCGGTTTTAAGGTTTCGGTCAAATAAAAATTTTTCTTTTCGGTTACGGTTTCAGTTACGGTTTTAAATTTCAATCGGTTTTTACCGGTTTAAGGTTACGGTTTCGGTTAGGGTTTTAATCCCTGGTTACTACCATGATCTTCAAAAAGAAGAGCATTTCCTGAGCCGTCGCAACACCTTTAAAGGAGGCGTAATGGTGTGGGTATCAGTACCAGTTTATGGAACTTGAAACCTTGAATTTGTAACTTCCAAAATGCAGTCGTGAAGCTTTACGTGGATGATAAAATGGTATTTTTTTTTTAAGTTTCAATCTTATTAGATGATTAGCCGACAAAATCACACGTTTTACAGTTGATACACTTGCTTTAACACCACAAATTTCTTTGGTTTTGGGTGCTGAGAGGTGGGAATTGGACGCACTGCGAGCAATATGTCACCTGTCCGCCGCAGTGGTCGCGTTTTTGACTCCGTTTTTGATATTTTTGTCATATTCGGCACTGTATCTTCAAAAGTTACTCTCAACATTTTGGCTTCTTCCAATTTTTTTTATCGATTTTGATATGGCCAAGACCACTTTTATGATAGGGCTCGATTTGGCCTCTTTCGTACTCGGACAATTGCTATTCATGGCTTATTTTTCATTTAATATAAAGAAAATATATTAATTTACTAATTTGCAAACAAATTCTGTCGTTATATCGCCGAATTTTGCTCACAAACTGAAATTCATTCAGCTGAACCTATTCAGTTGAAGCAAAAATAAAGAATTAATTTTGTTACTCTTTCAGAAGAAAAAATAATTAAGCAATAAATATTAAGTTCATGAAAATCATACTTTGGCATCTTATTATTAAAGAATCAGAGAACTATAGAAAAAAAATTTCATGTAAATCGGAACATTGGTTTAGGAATTACAGCCCAATTCCTACCCCGGTAAGCATGAACCTATTCAGTTGATCGGCAGTGTAAAAATCATTTTGATAAAAAAAGGAAAGAAGAGCAGGGGTATAAAGTAGGAGATTTGGTGGCGATTCGTCGTACACAATTCGTAGCTTGGGGCCATACGAAGTGACGAAAGTAAAGCGCAACGGGAGGTGTGAGGTGCGCAAGGTTGCGGATACAGAAGGATCAATAAACACTTCCACAAGTGAAGACCATATGCGGTTATGGGCATACGTAATGAAAAACGAAGAGATGGAGTTTTCAGAACCTGATGAGTCTTAGCAGAAATAATAGAAATGGAAGAGATAATGTTGACGATAATAGGAACGGAACATGAAGACGACAGGGTTGATGTTTGTGGTAAATACAATGATGGTGACGACGACATTGGAAACGGATATTGGTCAATGAGAAAGGGAAACGGAATAATATGAAGTAGAATGGCGAAACGGGCAGTGAAGAAGGTTATCTGGGACAGATAACAAATCAGGATGGCCGAATGTAAATGGGGAAAGTAGTAGTATGACCTAGTAGGCGACGTACATTCATCCGACTTTGACCAAATTTGGTAAGTATGTTAGAGACAGTATCAAACAAACAGTCTGCGAGTCTGGTTGAGATATCTTAAGAAACAAAAAAGATTTACATACTAAAGGTGTTTTTCATCCGATTGTTCCTATGGCAGCTCTAAGATATAGGCATTTTACTTTGACCAAATTTGGTCAGTATGTTAGAGGCAGTATTAAACAAACAATATGCGAGTTTGGTTGAGATATCTAAAGAAGCAAAAAAGTTGTTCATACTAAAGGTGTTTTTCATCCGATTGTTCCTATGGCAGCTCTTAGATATATGCATCTCACTCTGACCAAATTTGGTCAGTATGTTAGAGGCTGTATTAAACAAACAATCTGCGAGTTTGGTTGAGATATCTTAAGAAGCAAAAAAGTTTTTCATACTAAAGGTGTTTTTCATCCGATTGTTCCTATGGTAGCTATAAGATATAGTCATTTAACCTCGACCAGGTTTGGTCAGAATGTAAGAGACAGTACCAAACATATAATCTGTGAGTTTGGTTAAGATATCTTAAGAAACAAAAAAGATTTTCATACTAAAGGTGTTTTTCATCCGATTGTTCCTATGGTAGCTATAAGATATAGTCATTTAACTTTGACCAAATTTATTCAGAATGTAAGAGACAGTACCAAACGTATAATCTGTGAGTTTGGTTGAGATATCTTAAGAAACAAAAAAGTTTTTCTTGCTAAGCAATTCCGTGACCCTTGACCCCGATTTGACTATTTTAGCCATATAGCTGCCATAGGAACAATCCGAAACCTTTTTGTTTCTTAAGATATCTCAACCAAACTCGCAGATATTTTTTTTGATACTGTCTCTAACATCCTAACCAAATTTGGTCAAAGTCGGATGACTATATCATATAGCTGCAATAGGAACAATCTAAGGTATATGCATCTAACTTTGATCAAATTTGGTCAGAATGTAAGAGACAGTACCAAACTTATAATCTGTGAGTTTGGTTGAGATATCTTAAGAAACAAAAAAGATTTTTATACTAAGCAATTCCGTGACCTTTTAACCCCGATTTGACCCACTTAGAAGTCGAATTTAGCACAACGCCTTCTTATTGCACAATGAAATTATCTCAACTATGTTGTGTAAATATTTCAGCTCTCTATCTCTTACACGTTGATGATCAGTCAGTCCGTCAGGACAAAGATTTTTATATTTATAGATAACATTTCTTCTCAAGAAAAAAGGAAATGTTTAGCTTCCGCTGTCCGTTGCCTTAATGTTTTTTCCTTGCAATTGAACATTGTCAATTAACTTTGACCAAATCTGGTCAGAATGTAAGAGACAGTACCAAACATTTAATCTGTGAGTTTTGTTGACATATCTTAAGAAACAAAAAAGTTTTTCATACTAAAGGTGTTTTTCATCGGATTGTTCCTATGGCAGCTATAAAATACAGTCATTCTACTTTGACCAATTTTGGTCAGAATGTAAGAGACAGTACCAAACATATAATCTGTGAGTTTGGTTGATATATCTTAAGAAGCAAAAAAGATTTTCAAACTAAGCAATTCCGTGACCTTTTACCCCGATTTGACCCACTTATTGCACGATGAAATTATCTCAACTATGTTGTGTAAAAATTTCAGCTCTCTATCTCCTACACGTTGGTGATCAGTCAGTTAGTCAGTCAGGACAAAGAATTTTATATTCATAGATAACATTTCTTCTCAAAAAAAAGGAAATGTTTAGCTTCCGCTGTCCGGAGCCTTAATGTTTTTTCCTTGCAATTGAATATAGTCAATTTACTTTGACCAAATCTGGTCAGAATGAAAGAGACAGTACCAAACATATAATCTGTGAGTTTGGTTGAGATATCTTAAGAAACAAAAAAGTTTTTCATACTTAAGGTGTTTTTCATCGGATTGTTCCTATGCAGCTATAAAATGCAGTCATTCTACTTTGACCAATTTTGGTCAGAATGTAAGAGACAGTACCAAACATATAGTCTGTGAGTTTGGTTGAGATATCTTAAGAAGCAAAAAAGATTTTCTTACTAAGCAATTCCGTGACCTTTTACCCCGATTTGACCCACTTATTGCACGATGAAATTATCTCAACTATGTTGTGTAAAAATTTCAGCTCTCTATCTCCTACACGTTGGTGATCAGTCAGTTAGTCAGTCAGGACAAAGAATTTAATATTCATAGATAACATTTCTTCTCAAAAAAAATGGAAATGTTTAGAGACAGTACCAAACATATAATCTGTGAGTTTTGTTGAGTTATCTTAAGAAACAAAAAAGTTTTTCATACTAAAGGTGTTTTTCATCGGATTGTTCCTATGGCAGCTATAAAATACAGTCATTCTACTTTGACCAATTTTGGTCAGAATGTAAGAGACAGTACCAAACATATAATCTGTGAGTTTGGTTGAGATATCTTAAGAAACAAAAAAGTTTTTCTTACTAAGCAATTCCGTGACCCTTGACCCCGATTTGACCCACTTAGAGGTCGAATTTAGCACAACGCCTTCTTATTGCACAATGAAATTATCTCAACTATGTTGTGTAAATATTTCAGCTCTCTATCTCTTGCACGTTGATGATCAGTCAGTCAGTCAGTCAGGACAATTTTTTTTTTTTTTTTATTATATTCATAGATAACATTTCTTCTCAAAAAAAAAGGAAATGTTTAGCTTCCGCTGTCCGTTGCCTTAATGTTTTTTCCTTGCAATTGAATATAGTCAATTAACTTTGACCAAATCTGGTCAGAATGTAAGAGACAGTACCAAACATATAATCTGTGAGTTTTGTTGACATATCTTAAGAAACAAAAAAGTTTTTCATACTAAAGGTGTTTTTCATCGGATTGTTCCTATGGCAGCTATAAAATACAGTCATTCTACTTTGACCAATTTTGGTCAGAATGTAAGAGACAGTACCAAACATATAATCTGTGAGTTTGGTTGAGATATCTTAAGAAGCAAAAAAGATTTTCATACTAAGCAATGCCGTGACCTTTTACCCCGATTTGACCCACTTATTGCACGATGAAATTATCTCAACTATGTTGTGTAAAAATTTCAGCTCTCTATCTCCTACACGTTGGTGATCAGTCAGTTAGTCAGTCAGGACAAAGAATTTTATATTCATAGATAACATTTCTTCTCAAAAAAAAAGGAAATGTTTAGCTTCCGCTGTCCGTTGCCTTGATGTTTTTTCCTTGCAATTGAATATAGTCAATTAACTTTGACCAAATCTGGTCATAATGTAAGAGACAGTACCAAACATATAACTTGTGAGATTTGTTGAGATATTTTAAGAAACAAAAAAGTTTTTCATACTAAAGGTGTTTTTCATCGGATTGTTCCTATGCAGCTATAAAATACAGTCATTCTACTTTGACCAATTTTGGTCAGAATGTAAGAGACAGTACCAAACATATACGGGGGTGCCACAGAAATCGCTTTCGCTTGAATTTCTCTTCAATTTCATTTCGCTGTGCCACAGGTCAAATCGCAGAATAATTTCACGCGTATTAAACTAGCGCTAAGATCGCTGGCGTCCGATGCTGCCACCTAATCCGATTCAGATCTTCGAAGTCAGGGTCAGCGATGCCACATTTTTTAGTCAGAATTCGAAGTAAGGTATTTAAAAAAAATATATGGAACCACTTCAGTTTTCTTTAAATTAAGCATTACAAAAATAGGTCTTTTGAGGTAAATCAAGTTTTACCGAAAAAAACCTTTAACTTATTGTGCAATTTGTGAAAACATTCGTCACGAAGAGCTACCAGACTAATGGCAGACAATTGCTAGAGTAGTCGAGTAATTTTCATTTTTACGCGCCAATTACATTTAAATTTTTTTCACCTAAACAAAAGCAATCATTGCATTAATAAATTAAATTATTTTAATTAAATTACAAAAAAATTAAAAACCTATTGTACTGCATTTATAAACTTAAAAAAGTTGCTAAACAAACCCTTGGGTAATTTAATCTGAGAAGGTGTCAGCCCTTAGCAGCCTAGTTCGAAAAGGTTGGTGAAATTGCTAAAAAACATTAAATGATTCGAAGTTCTGTGGCACCTCGGAAATTTCCGTGCGGAATTGCTTTCTGCGGAATTCAATTTCGCTTGCGATTTCGGCATCCCTGATAATCTGTGAGTTTGGTTGAGATATCTTAAGAAGCAAAAAAGATTTTCATACTAAGCAATTCCGTGACCTTTAACCCCGATTTGACCCACTTATTGCACGATGAAATTATCTCAACTATGTTGTGTAAAAATTTCAGCTCTCTATCTCCTACACGTTGGTGATCAGTCAGTTAGTCAGTCAGGACAAAGAATTTTATATTCATAGATAACATTTCTTCTCAAAAAAAAAGGAAATGTTTAGCTTCCGCTGTCCGTAGCCTTAATGTTTTTTCCTTGCAATTGAATATAGTCAATTTACTTTGACCAAATCTGGTCAGAATGTAAGAGACAGTACCAAACATATAATCTGTGAGTTTTGTTGAGATATCTTAAGAAACAAAAAAGTTTTTCATACTAAAGGTGTTTTTCAACGGATTGTTCCTATGCAGCTATAAAATACAGTCATTCTACTTTGACCAATTTTGGTCAGAATGTAAGAGACAGTACCTGTCTGGTTATGCAGCGACGAGTCGACCGCCCAGCTGATTTACTTTAAGTAGATAACATTGCATGCTCTCTTAAATTACGTTACATAGCAATACTCTTTGTAATCTTTTATCACTCTCGTTGTAATCGCTGTAATCGCACTCTCGCTTATGCCCTTAGCCCTTTGCTTCGGCGCACTTATGATTAGTCTCGATTCGTGTACTATTGTCGTCGGTCAGATTGCCGCTGAACCAACGTCATTTCTTTGTCGATCGCTTGGCACTTGCTAATTCGTAGCTAGCTGCCAATTTACATACAAACAAACATTGTGCAAAATCCAATCAGAAGCGGCAACTTCGTGCCTGCCTTCTGAAGAACCCAAATTGTTAACATAAACTAAATTGCCCTGCGTGGCTAAATATATACTTAAACGAAACTTCAAGTGTTCTTAATTTTGCTAAACCTAGCGACTTACAGCTAATGAAAAAGCTCATTGGCTCAACATTTTGGTGACCCCGACGTGAATTTTCGTTTCTTAACTTTATTTGCAATTGTTCATTTATTTGCTGCGCTGTAAATAAAGTTTAATTATTGCTAAAAACAGTTTGGTTAAAAGGTGCATAATTGGCTGTACATTTTCGGTCGGTTCGTGGTTGCTGTTGCGTTTTGTATTGCTATCCGTTCTTGCATACAAACGCATGTGTGTGTGTATATGTATGTACCAACGTATATACATGCCTGCAATTTTTCGTCGCGTTCGTCGCCCACTATTCGCTAGCGGTTACATATGTACAGTGCTAATTTCTTGTACCAATTGCGCCAATTCGACATCGGTTATTGACCCAATATTGAACAGTTGATTTTTTATTCCTCTTCACTCGCATTTTGTGCCGTTCGGTTGCTTTTAACACTCATTTTTGTGACATTTATTTCTGAGTGCAATTACACACATACAGTGGCTCACAGATAATTTCGTGCAAGTTTTTTTTCGACAAATAAAAACTTTTTTGAGCTGTAATTATTTGTGCGTGTGTAACCAAGGGTCATGGCAACGGACAGCACTGTGGCAACCTTTGAAGATAAGGTAGCTTTTTTAAAGCTTAAAGTGAAGTCATTGTTTGACAATGCTAGAAAGACTGAAAGGGATCTGAGCGTGGACAATCTTCGCCAAATGACTGACGAGCAGTTGGATGTGCGTATGGATTTTGTGAATAAAACTGAATCCACTTTTACGCTCACTCATGACAGTCTTGAGGAGCTGGACTATGATGAAATTGGTAGCCAGCTTCGTCAAGATTTTGAGGAGCTGATAATAAACATAAAGTCGGTAGTTTTACGGGAAATTAGAAAACGCCAAACACAAATTGGACCGAGCTCTACAAGCACCATGAGGCGGGAACCAAACATCGAAGGCTACACAACAATAATTCATCAAAGGAAATCAAATGTACCAGAGCTCAAGTTGCCAGAGTTCAGTGGCGGCTACACTGAGTATGCTAATTTCTTTTCGTTGTTTTCGACAATTATAGATCAGGATCCAGATTTAACGGAAATCGAAAAGCTTCAGCATTTGATGACATGCTTGAAGGGACCCGCTTTGGATGCCATTCGATCTTTGGAGATCACCAGAGATAACTATGCAGTGGCTAAAGATTTGCTTAAAAAACGATTTAATAACAAACGTTCAATTTTTCAGGCACACATCGTTAAAATTCTGGGTCTTCAGAGAGTAGAGTCACCTTCGGCGGTAAAGCTGCGTGAGATGTCGGATACAGTCAACGCAAATATTCGTTCGCTGCAGTCCTTAGGAAACAAGGAGCAAATTGCAGACGCCATAATTGTTCATCAGTTGCTGCAGAAAGTGGATAGTGCGACGCGAGCTAAGTGGGAAGAAATAGCATCCGTAGACGAGATCCCATCGTGCGGACAATTTACGATGTTTCTGGAAAACCGATGTCTCAAATTGGAAAATGTGGAACGTTCCGCTGCAGCATACGCAGTCGGATCTCAGGTGGGAAAGAACAACAAAACTAACCCCAGTAGAAGTTCGCTGATTGCCACTAATACATTGTCGAGTGCTTGCGTCTGTTGCAACGCAACAAATCATCAGATTTACACCTGCCCTCAATTTGCCAGCTTATCGCCTCAGCTTCGGTTTAAAGAAGCTAAGAGATTGGGCTTATGCTTGAACTGTCTCAAGAAGGGGCATCAGCTCAGAAATTGCAACTCGGGCGCCTGCCGATCATGTGGCAGCAAGCATCATAGCCTATTGCATCTAAGCCAGCAGTCTACTGTGCCCCAATCACAAGTCACTTCGTCGCAAGCTGCTCCACCGTCAAGCAGCTCTTCTTCTTCGAACTCTACTTCTCTGTTGGCTCAGAATTCGTGCACTGATTTTGTTTTTCTTGCCACTGCAGTAGTTAATGTGCGAAATCGTTCTGGTCAGTGGATTCCATGCCGTGCTCTGCTTGACTCTGGGTCGCAGTTGCACATAATTACTTCGTTTCTCGCTCATCAATTGCAACTTCCTCGAAACAAATCGACTGCTGTGGTCTCTGGCCTTGGAGATAGCCGATTCCGCTCTGAAGGATTCTCCGTTAATGTCAGTCTGATGTCTCGCACTTCTGAATTCTCTGCAAACATTACTGCGTTAGTTGCTCCTGCCATAACTGAAAATCAACCCAATTTAACCGTTAGCTCAGAAGGCTGGAATATACCCGTAAATATTCGTTTGGCAGATCCAGAATTCTACAGGTCTGGCAAAATAGATTTGTTGATTGGAGCTGGGTTATTTTTTGACCTGCTTTGCGTTGGCCAAATTAAGTTGGCTGCGGGTTTGCCACTTCTGCAAAAGACTCGCTTAGGATGGATTGTCACGGGGGGAGCAAAAACACCCCATAATGCGGTTGCAATAGGAGTCCAGTCCTATGAGAGCGAAAATCTTGAAGCTGAGATTAGGATGGATGAAATTGTGCGTCGATTTTGGGAGCTCGAGAGCTTTGATGATTCCGGTTCTAAATCAACCAAAGAGGAGCTTGATTGTGAATCGCATTTCGTCGATAACTATTCGCGTTTACCGACAGGCGAATATTCGGTTCGTCTGCCAATGAAGGCAAGTCTTGAAATGCTTGGAGATTCATACCAGCAAGCACATCGTCGTTTTCTAAATCTGGAAAATAAATTAGAGCGTCGTCCACAATTAAAATCACAATACTCAGCATTTATTCATGAATATTTAACATTGAATCATATGTCTCCTGTTGGCGTAGACTCGACAAGTCTATGCAAATATTTTTTGCCTCATCACTGCGTGTTCAAGGAGGATAGCACATCAACAAAACTGCGTGTGGTCTTCGATGGATCAGCCAGCTCGTCGTCAGGATATTCATTGAACGAATTACTCATGGCAGGCCCCACAATACAGCCTAAGCTGTTTAACACGTTGCTTCAATTTAGGACATTTCCTGTAGCATTAACTGGAGATATATGTAAGATGTATCGCTGCGTTAGAATGAACGAGTCTGATAGCTTCTTGCAGTGTATTTTATGGCGTGATTCTCCGCAGCAAAAGATACAAATATACAGGCTAGATACTGTCACCTATGGCACAAAGCCGGCATCATTTCTTTCCGTTCGGGCCATGCAGCAACTTGCATCTGATGAGAAATCTTCGTTTCCAATCGGATCGAAAATTCTTATGCGCGATTTCTACGTTGATGACCTGATTTCTGGCGGTGACTCAACGGAAGAGGCTTTGGAAATTATGCGTCAAGTAACGAGTCTTTTGGATCGTGGGCAATTTAAATTAAGAAAATGGTGCTCGAATGATCCAGCTGTACTGCAACAAATTCCCGATTCGGAAAAGGAGACGTTTCTTAAATTTGATGATGGAAGCGATATTACAAAGACACTCGGTCTGGCTTGGGATCCAGTTTCGGATGACTTGCTCTTTTCTTTTTCGCCATTACAGTCACCGTCCAAGCCCAGCAAGCGCACTGTTCTTTCAACTATTGCTCGATTCTATGATCCTCTTGGTCTCATTTGTCCTGCCATTACTAAAGCAAAAATCTTTTTGCAGCAGCTCTGGAGAGAAAAGCTGGATTGGGATGAGAGTCTTCCCTCATCGCTCAACTCATCCTGGCTCATCTTGTCAGCCGACCTTGGACGTACTCAGCAATTGCGATTCCCTCGACGCGCGCACTTACCGAAGAGTGCAGTAGAAATTCATGGATTCTGTGACGCTTCTATTGATGCCTTCGGAGGATGCATCTATGTTGTTTCAATGGCTGAAGGAAGGCGTACAGCTCAGCTTCTCTGTGCCAAGTCTCGAGTGGCCCCGTTAAAGACGCTCACGGTGCCTAAATTGGAGTTATGTGGAGCAGTGCTGCTTGCCCGACTTATGCGAGAGCTGCGTGAGATGAATCTTTTTCGATGTCCTTTTTATTGCTGGTCTGACTCATCAGTAGTTCTCTCATGGATACGAGATGAGCCCTCTCGATTTCAAATATTCACTTCTAATCGAATCTCTCTTATTCAAGATCTGACCAGTGAAATGGAATGGCGTTATGTACCCACTGCGGTTAACCCAGCTGACATTTTATCGAGAGGAGCACTGCCAAGTGAACTAATTGCATCGTCACTTTGGGCTCATGGACCTACATTTTTAGGAATGACAAAAATCGAGTGGCCAGAATCCTGTCTTGCTGTGAAGACATTGCCAGAGCTGAGGAAACATGTTCTGATTGGAATCCTTGAGAGAGAGGACTTGACACTCAAGTCAAAATTCATCAACTCTTGGGAGAAGCAACGGCATGTCTTTGCATACATCTACAAATTTTGTAATAGAATCCGAGAATCAGGCCTTAATACCAAGTGCTTGCATTCTGGAACACAGCTACTCCTCCGCGTTGTTCAGATGTCACACTTACTGGACGACTACCAGAGGTTAAAGAAAGGACTCCAAGTAAAATCTTCAAGCTCACTGGCTTCTCTTGCACCGTTCATCGATGATTTTGGACTCATTCGTGTCGGCGGGCGTCTGAGAAATTCAGCGTTAAGCTTCGAGGCTCAGCATCCAGTAATTCTGCCAGGGCAGCATCCAGTGACGCGGGCAATGATCATGCATTTTCATCGTCGCACCTTACACTCTGGACCTCGTTCTCTACTGGCTCACATTCGACTCCAATACTGGCCTATTGGCGGGCGCAAGACTGTTTCTGCAGCTGTGAACAAATGTATAATTTGCTTTCGCGCCAAGCCTCGCTTGGCTGAGCACATCATGGCGGATCTTCCTAAGGATCGAGTTTTTGGATCGCACGCATTCATGGTCACAGGATTGGATTTTTGTGGACCATTTTTCTACAAAAGTGACGTCAGGAACAGGCAGCCAGTTAAATGCTATGTTTGCATTTTCATTTGCTTTGCGACAAAAGCTGTTCACCTCGAGCTCGTCCAGGATTTGTCCACATCAGCATTTCTCAGTGCATTGAAGCGGTTTATATTGACTCGTGGCAAGCCGTCTCGCATTTGGTCGGACAATGCAACTAATTTTGTCGGCGCTAAGAACGAGTTGGAGGAGCTGCGGCGTTTGTTTTTAAACAGCAAACATCAGGAGACTGTGCAGGAATTTTGTTTGGCGGACAGCATTGAGTGGCGATTCATTCCTCCAAGGTCGCCGCATTTTGGCGGCATCTGGGAAGCAGCCGTCAAGACAGCGAAGCATCATTTTTACCGAGCTGTTGGCCCATCCTTGTTGCCATTCGATGACTTGCGCACTTTAGTGTGTCACATTGCGGCGATCATTAATTCAAGACCTTTAGTTCCTCTTTCAGAAAATCCTGCCGATCTTGATGTCTTGACTCCGGCTCACTTTTTGGGCACCGCTCCACTGGCCTTGTTTCCCGAGCCTGACATCACAGGACTCAACTTCAGTCGCTTGGATCGTTGGCAGAGAGTTTCATACTACCAGCAGATATTCTGGAGCCGTTGGCGAGAGGAATATTTAACTCTTTTAAATCAGCGCTCAAAATGGCGCACTCCCGAGCCTGGTGTTTGCGTCAACGATGTCGTTCTCGTCAAAAGTGAGAACATTCCACCGCTAAAGTGGCCACTAGCTCGAGTGGTCGAGCTGATCCATGGAGATGACGGTGTTGCACGAGTCGCTGTTCTCAAGACTGCCACTGGAACAACTAAGCGTGCTGTGCGAAAGCTGTGCGTTCTACCCACTCAGGATGAAGTTGGAATCCCTCGTCTTCCAACGGGGGGAGAATGTCTGGTTATGCAGCGACGAGTCGACCGCCCAGCTGATTTACTTTAAGTAGATAACATTGCATGCTCTCTTAAATTACGTTACATAGCAATACTCTTTGTAATCTTTTATCACTCTCGTTGTAATCGCTGTAATCGCACTCTCGCTTATGCCCTTAGCCCTTTGCTTCGGCGCACTTATGATTAGTCTCGATTCGTGTACTATTGTCGTCGGTCAGATTGCCGCTGAACCAACGTCATTTCTTTGTCGATCGCTTGGCACTTGCTAATTCGTAGCTAGCTGCCAATTTACATACAAACAAACATTGTGCAAAATCCAATCAGAAGCGGCAACTTCGTGCCTGCCTTCTGAAGAACCCAAATTGTTAACATAAACTAAATTGCCCTGCGTGGCTAAATATATACTTAAACGAAACTTCAAGTGTTCTTAATTTTGCTAAACCTAGCGACTTACAGCTAATGAAAAAGCTCATTGGCTCAACAGTACCAAACATATAATCTGTGAGTTTGGTTGAGATATCTTAAGAAGCGAAAAAGATTTTCAAACTAAGCCATTCCGTGACCTTTTACCCCGATTTGACCCACTTATTGCACGATGAAATTATCTCAACTATGTTGTGTAAAAATTTCAGCTCTCTATCTCCTACACGTTGGTGATCAGTCAGTTAGTCAGTCAGGACAAAGAATTTTATATTCATAGATAACATTTCTTCTCAAAAAAAAAAAGGAAATGTTTAGCTTCCGCTGTCCGTAGCCTTAATGTTTTTTCCTTGCAATTGAATATAGTCAATTTACTTTGACCAAATCTGGTCAGAATGTAAGAGACAGTACCAAACATATAATCTGTGAGTTTGGTTGAGATATCTTAAGAAACAAAAAAGTTTTTCATACTAAAGGAGTTTTTCATCGGATTGTTCCTATGGCAGCTATAAAATGCAGTCATTCTACTTTGACCAATTTTGGTCAGAATGTTAGAGACAGTACCAAACATATAGTCTGTGAGTTTGGTTGAGATATCTTAAGAAGCAAAAAAGATTTTCTTACTAAGCAATTCCGTGACCTTTTACCCCGATTTGACCCACTTATTGCACGATGAAATTATCTCAACTATGTTGTGTAAAAATTTCAGCTCTCTATCTCCTACACGTTGGTGATCAGTCAGTTAGTCAGTCAGGACAAAGAATTTTATATTCATAGATAACATTTCTTCTCAAAAAAAAAGGAAATGTTTAGCTTCCGCTGTCCGTAGCCTTAATGTTTTTTCCTTGCAATTGAATATAGTCAATTTTTTTTTGACCAAATCTGGTCAGAATGTAAGAGACAGTACCAAACATATAATCTGTGAGTTTGGTTGAGATATCTTAAGAAACAAAAAAGTTTTTCATACTAAAGGTGTTTTTCATCGGATTGTTCCTATGGCAGCTATAAAATACAGTCATTCTACTTTGACCAATTTTGGTCAGAATGTAAGAGACAGTACCAAACATATAATCTGTGAGTTTGGTTGAGATATCTTAAGAAACAAAAAAGTTTTTCTTACTAAGCAATTCCGTGACCTTTGACCCCAAATTGACCCACTTAGAGGTCGAATTTAGCACAACGCCTTCTTATTGCACAATGAAATTATCTCAACTATGTTGTGTAAAAATTTCAGCTCTCTATCTCCTACACGTTGGTGATCAGTCAGTTAGTCAGTCAGGACAAAGAATTTTATATTCATAGATAACATTTCTTCTCAAAAAAAAAGGAAATGTTTAGCTTCCGCTGTCCGTTGCTTTAATGTTTTTTCCTTGCAATTGAATATAGTCAATTAACTTTGACCAAATCTGGTCAGAATGTAAGAGACAGTAGCAAACATATGTAACAAAGATGGATCGAGCAGGCGATACCAAGTGGTATCGGGCAGTGGCGGGATGTCGATAGTCTGGTGCCTATCGATATCGGCAGTCGAGTGATGTCGCACACAGTCGTTTACAGTCGTTCAGCAGTAGCAGCAGCAGTCGGTCGCCAAGTCGTGAATTACTTAATATATCGTTGACTAAAGTTATTACTACTAAGCATATCAAACTGTACTTTAATTATCCCACTATTAAATAAAACTAAGGTTATCCGTTATAACCCGTTTTACATTTGGGGGCTCAACCGGGATGAGCAAAGACAATTGTGCTTAAAAAATTTCAAGTGCGCAGTAAGCAGAACATAATTTCTGATGAAATCAAAAAAGAAAAAGACGCCAGCCGAAAATCGAACGCAGCCTACACGCGACAAGCCGACGCCAGCCGAAAGTCGTACGCATCAGGCGCCAGCCGAAAGTCGTAGAGAGAGAGTGAGACAACCGGTGTTTGAAACACCAGAAGTTTCTCCACAGCAGCCAGCGTTGCCAGACACGCCGAAGAAGGGAAGTGTTGAGAGACAGCACGAAATCAAGTTGCCGCAAGATTTGGCAGACATGGAAAATTCCGAAGAGACGCAAGCAGATTACGGATCAGAGGATCACGCAGCATCCAATAACCAAACGCTGCAACAACTCATTCAGCTGCTAACTATCAAAGTTCAGCAGGAAGGAATGTCAAACAACGAGGGAAAATTAGTGGTGGAAAATTTATGCCGACGCTTATGGCTTGAATGCAAAGCAGAGGTATGTTCAGGCTCGCGGCAAAGTTACGAAGACAGCAGCATTGTTTTTGGAATCGACGGCAGTATTCGACTACAACACACTGCGCAAAGAGCTGATTGAAGAGTTTCATCGGGATAAAGTTTGCGGAGCCGAGCTTCACAAGCAGTTGAGTGCTCGAGCGAAGAAGAAGGAGGAAAGTTTTCACGAGTACGTGCTCCAGATGAAACGCATCGCACCACGTGGTGAAATGGACACAGAATCTGTGATTCGCTATGTCGTCAATGGACTGAATCTTAAAACCGATTTCAAATACAACTTGTATAGCTGCACATCCTTCAAGGAACTACGTGACAAATACGACGTCTACGAGAAGTTAGTGGACATGAACGATAAGGGCATCACAGAGAAGAAGCAGTTTCAGCCGAGCAAATCGAACGACAAAGGTGCAAGTGGAAAATCCGACAGAAAAAAGCATTGTTTTAACTGTGGTGCTGCAGATCACTTGCGCAGAGATTGCAAGTCCGAGCAGAAATGTTTTCGCTGCAACAAAAGTGGCCACATGTCAGCACAGTGTACATCGTCCACAAACGTCAATGTTGCCTACGAGGAGAAGCGTCTAAAATGTCTGAAGATCAGTAACGTAATGGTGAACGCACTGGTCGACACTGGAGCCGATATCTCGATTGTTAAAAGGTCCCTTTTTAACAAAATGGATGGCGTTGAATTGAGTCAAAACGTTGCTGCACTCAGAGGCTTGGGCACCAACGTAGTTCGTCCAGATGGTGAATTTCGAGCAAGCGTAGATGTCGACAAGATGGAGGTGACTCACAAGTTCGTGGTCGTAGCTGACAATGCGATTGGATGCGACGCTCTTCTTGGCTACGATTTCGTCGCTAGATTCAATGTGAAGATGTCGGAGGCTGGATATGAGTTTTCTTCCCCTGCCGGGGAGAGAACTGATGCGGATAATCAGATAAGTATTTATAATGTAGTTGAGACAAATACTGATCCTGAAATCCCTCTGCAGTTCAAATCTGAAGTTCAATCGATGATAAGCGAGTTCAAAGCTGCCAAGCAGACTGCAGAATGTCCGATTCAGTTGAAGATCGTTCCTGATGTCAACATTATGCCTTTTCGACAGGCACCAAGTCGCATCGCTATCAGTGAGGAAGAAGCTGTCAAGCAGCAAATACAGGAATGGCTGGATGCAGGCATAATTCGGCATTCCTCGTCAAACTTTGCAAGCCGTATGGTCATTGTAAAGAAGAAGGACGGTGCCAATCGAGTTTGCGTTGATTATCGCCAGTTGAACAAAATGGTTCTAAAGGATTGCTTTCCGGTTCCAATAATCGACGATGTGTTAGAGAAGCTGCAAAATGCAAAATATTTCAGCGTTATGGATTTGGAGAATGGTTTCTTCCACGTCCCAGTTGAAGAAGGCAGCAAAAAATTTACGGCATTCATCACGAAGCAAGGACTCTATGAGTTCATCAGAGCGCCCTTTGGATTCTGCAACTCCCCAGCGAGTTTTTTGCGGTTTGTCAGCTACGTGTTCCAAAATTTAATAAACGATGGCATTTTGGAAATGTACATGGATGACCTCATTGTTTATGCAGCAACGGCAGGGGAATCCTTACGGAAGTTGAAACTGGTGTTTGACAAAGCAGCTGAGTATGGCCTCAACATAAAATGGAAGAAGTGCTATTTTCTTCAGCCGAAGATTCATTTTCTCGGTCATACTGTGGAGGACGGAATGATTGTGCCTGGCTCTGAAAAAACAAAAGCTGTCAAAAACTTTCCAATGCCGAGGAATGTTAAAGGCGTGCAAGCTTTCCTAGGATTGACTGGTTTCTTTCGAAAGTTTATTAGAGGATATTCTTTGATTGCAAAGCCGTTAACCAGTCTCCTGCGCAAAGATGTTCCTTTTGAGATGAATCATGAAGAGATGCGAGCAGTTCAGCAGTTGAAGGAGGCACTTGTCAATGCGCCTGTTCTGCGCATTTATGAAAGAGGTGCAAGAACAGAAATCCATACTGACGCATCTAAAGAGTGTTTTGCTGCGGTACTATTGCAGTGGCATGAAGGGAATCTACATCCGATCTTCTTTTGGAGCAAGAAGACTACTGAGGCAGAGGCGCGCCAACACAACTATATTTTAGAAGCAAAAGCAGTGTTCCTGGCATGCAAAAAATTCCGGCAGTATATACTTGGAGTACCAATTACGATTGTAACTGATTGCGCTGCGTTTAAACAAACAACATCCAAGAAAGATGTGCCACGCGAAGTTTCACAGTGGGTTCTGTACTTGGAGGACTTCGAATACAAAATGGAGCACAGAAGCGGAGATCGTCTAAAACATGTTGACTGCTTAAGCCGATATCCTCAGCAGGTTATGATGGTCACAACAGAAGTCACAGCTAGAATAAAAACAGCCCAGCAGAAGGATCCCATGATAAAAGCGATTTTGGAGATTCTCAGCAGCCAACCATATGAGCATTATAAAACCAAAGGCGGATTGCTTTATAAATCTGTTGAAGGTACTGATTTGCTCGTAGTACCCAGTCGCATGGAGCGGGAGATTATTGTAGAAGCTCACAACGCAGGACATTTTGCCATTCAGAAGACGATGCATATCATTAACCAGAACTACTTCATACCACTCTTGGAAGGAAAAGTTGCGAAGATCATTGCCAATTGCATTAAGTGCATTGTGCATAACAGGAAGCTGGGCAAAAAGGAAGGATTTCTATATCCAATAGAAAAAGGAGCAGAGCCATTGCACACGCTGCATATAGATCATCTTGGACCAATGGATGCCACCACAAAGGCTTATAAATATATTTTCGCCATAGTCGACGGATTTAGCAAGTTTGTTTGGATATATCCGACTAAGACGACAAGCTGTGAGGAGTCTATAAAAAAGCTGGAAAATTGGGCAGAAGTCTTTGGTTATCCAAATAGAATCATTAGCGATAGAGGATCCGCATTTACGGCAACTGCATTCGAGGAGTACGTAAAGGAGCACGGAATTGAGCATGTGTGGGGCACTACCGGTGTTCCAAGAGGAAATGGACAAATTGAACGAGTTAATCGTACGATACTCGCAATTATCTCAAAGCTGTCGTCGGAAAATCCAGAGAAATGGTTTAAGTTTGCGCCGAAAGTACAAAGGGTCATAAATAGTACCATTCACGTATCCACGAAGAGATCACCGTTCGAACTTATGTTTGGCGTGAAGATGAGGACAACAGCCGAGAACGAGATGCTGCAGCTCTTGGAAAAAGAGATTTGCGAGAGTTTCGATGCGAAAGACAGGAAATACGGATGAACGCAAAAGATGAGATTCAGCGAACCCAGGACATGTACAAAAAGCAGTATGACAAAAAGCGTAAGGATGATATCGGATACAAGGAGGGAGACCTTGTCGCAATTCGTCGCACACAGTTCGTAGCTGGTAAAAAACTGGCTAGCGAATATCTGGGTCCATACGAGGTAACGAAAGTGAAGCGGAACGGACGTTACGAGGTGCGTAAGGCTGCAGACGTCGAGGGACCGATCAACACCAATACAAGCAGCGATAATATGAAGTTGTGGCGCTATGTTGAGGACAATGAGGATTCCAGTTCATCGGAGGCCGATGAATAATGCAGAATGGCCGAATGTAACAAAGATGGATCGAGCAGGCGATACCAAGTGGTATAGGGCAGTGGCGGGATGTCGATAGTCTGGTGCCTATCGATATCGGCAGTCGAGTGATGTCGCACACAGTCGTTTACAGTCGTTCAGCAGTAGCAGCAGCAGTCGGTCGCCAAGTCGTGAATTACTTAATATATCGTTGACTAAAGTTATTACTACTAAGCATATCAAACTGTACTTTAATTATCCCACTATTAAATAAAACTAAGGTTATCCGTTATAACCCGTTTTACATTTGGGGGCTCAACCGGGATGAGCAAAGACAATTGTGCTTAAAAAATTTCAAGTGCGCAGTAAGCAGAACATAATTTCTGATGAAATCAAAAAAGAAAAAGACGCCAGCCGAAAATCGAACGCAGCCTACACGCGACAAGCCGACGCCAGCCGAAAGTCGTACGCATCAGGCGCCAGCCGAAAGTCGTAGAGAGAGAGTGAGACAACCGGTGTTTGAAACACCAGAAGTTTCTCCACAGCAGCCAGCGTTGCCAGACACGCCGAAGAAGGGAAGTGTTGAGAGACAGCACGAAATCAAGTTGCCGCAAGATTTGGCAGACATGGAAAATTCCGAAGAGACGCAAGCAGATTACGGATCAGAGGATCACGCAGCATCCAATAACCAAACGCTGCAACAACTCATTCAGCTGCTAACTATCAAAGTTCAGCAGGAAGGAATGTCAAACAACGAGGGAAAATTAGTGGTGGAAAATTTATGCCGACGCTTATGGCTTGAATGCAAAGCAGAGGTATGTTCAGGCTCGCGGCAAAGTTACGAAGACAGCAGCATTGTTTTTGGAATCGACGGCAGTATTCGACTACAACACACTGCGCAAAGAGCTGATTGAAGAGTTTCATCGGGATAAAGTTTGCGGAGCCGAGCTTCACAAGCAGTTGAGTGCTCGAGCGAAGAAGAAGGAGGAAAGTTTTCACGAGTACGTGCTCCAGATGAAACGCATCGCACCACGTGGTGAAATGGACACAGATTCTGTGATCTGTGATTCGCTATGTCGTCAATGGACTGAATCTTAAAACCGATTTCAAATACAACTTGTATAGCTGCACATCCTTCAAGGAACTACGTGACAAATACGACGTCTACGAGAAGTTAGTGGACATGAACGATAAGGGCATCACAGAGAAGAAGCAGTTTCAGCCGAGCAAATCGAACGACAAAGGTGCAAGTGGAAAATCCGACAGAAAAAAGCATTGTTTTAACTGTGGTGCTGCAGATCACTTGCGCAGAGATTGCAAGTCCGAGCAGAAATGTTTTCGCTGCAACAAAAGTGGCCACATGTCAGCACAGTGTACATCGTCCACAAACGTCAATGTTGCCTACGAGGAGAAGCGTCTAAAATGTCTGAAGATCAGTAACGTAATGGTGAACGCACTGGTCGACACTGGAGCCGATATCTCGATTGTTAAAAGGTCCCTTTTTAACAAAATGGATGGCGTTGAATTGAGTCAAAACGTTGCTGCACTCAGAGGCTTGGGCACCAACGTAGTTCGTCCAGATGGTGAATTTCGAGCAAGCGTAGATGTCGACAAGATGGAGGTGACTCACAAGTTCGTGGTCGTAGCTGACAATGCGATTGGATGCGACGCTCTTCTTGGCTACGATTTCGTCGCTAGATTCAATGTGAAGATGTCGGAGGCTGGATATGAGTTTTCTTCCCCTGCCGGGGAGAGAACTGATGCGGATAATCAGATAAGTATTTATAATGTAGTTGAGACAAATACTGATCCTGAAATCCCTCTGCAGTTCAAATCTGAAGTTCAATCGATGATAAGCGAGTTCAAAGCTGCCAAGCAGACTGCAGAATGTCCGATTCAGTTGAAGATCGTTCCTGATGTCAACATTATGCCTTTTCGACAGGCACCAAGTCGCATCGCTATCAGTGAGGAAGAAGCTGTCAAGCAGCAAATACAGGAATGGCTGGATGCAGGCATAATTCGGCATTCCTCGTCAAACTTTGCAAGCCGTATGGTCATTGTAAAGAAGAAGGACGGTGCCAATCGAGTTTGCGTTGATTATCGCCAGTTGAACAAAATGGTTCTAAAGGATTGCTTTCCGGTTCCAATAATCGACGATGTGTTAGAGAAGCTGCAAAATGCAAAATATTTCAGCGTTATGGATTTGGAGAATGGTTTCTTCCACGTCCCAGTTGAAGAAGGCAGCAAAAAATTTACGGCATTCATCACGAAGCAAGGACTCTATGAGTTCATCAGAGCGCCCTTTGGATTCTGCAACTCCCCAGCGAGTTTTTTGCGGTTTGTCAGCTACGTGTTCCAAAATTTAATAAACGATGGCATTTTGGAAATGTACATGGATGACCTCATTGTTTATGCAGCAACGGCAGGGGAATCCTTACGGAAGTTGAAACTGGTGTTTGACAAAGCAGCTGAGTATGGCCTCAACATAAAATGGAAGAAGTGCTATTTTCTTCAGCCGAAGATTCATTTTCTCGGTCATACTGTGGAGGACGGAATGATTGTGCCTGGCTCTGAAAAAACAAAAGCTGTCAAAAACTTTCCAATGCCGAGGAATGTTAAAGGCGTGCAAGCTTTCCTAGGATTGACTGGTTTCTTTCGAAAGTTTATTAGAGGATATTCTTTGATTGCAAAGCCGTTAACCAGTCTCCTGCGCAAAGATGTTCCTTTTGAGATGAATCATGAAGAGATGCGAGCAGTTCAGCAGTTGAAGGAGGCACTTGTCAATGCGCCTGTTCTGCGCATTTATGAAAGAGGTGCAAGAACAGAAATCCATACTGACGCATCTAAAGAGTGTTTTGCTGCGGTACTATTGCAGTGGCATGAAGGGAATCTACATCCGATCTTCTTTTGGAGCAAGAAGACTACTGAGGCAGAGGCGCGCCAACACAACTATATTTTAGAAGCAAAAGCAGTGTTCCTGGCATGCAAAAAATTCCGGCAGTATATACTTGGAGTACCAATTACGATTGTAACTGATTGCGCTGCGTTTAAACAAACAACATCCAAGAAAGATGTGCCACGCGAAGTTTCACAGTGGGTTCTGTACTTGGAGGACTTCGAATACAAAATGGAGCACAGAAGCGGAGATCGTCTAAAACATGTTGACTGCTTAAGCCGATATCCTCAGCAGGTTATGATGGTCACAACAGAAGTCACAGCTAGAATAAAAACAGCCCAGCAGAAGGATCCCATGATAAAAGCGATTTTGGAGATTCTCAGCAGCCAACCATATGAGCATTATAAAACCAAAGGCGGATTGCTTTATAAATCTGTTGAAGGTACTGATTTGCTCGTAGTACCCAGTCGCATGGAGCGGGAGATTATTGTAGAAGCTCACAACGCAGGACATTTTGCCATTCAGAAGACGATGCATATCATTAACCAGAACTACTTCATACCACTCTTGGAAGGAAAAGTTGCGAAGATCATTGCCAATTGCATTAAGTGCATTGTGCATAACAGGAAGCTGGGCAAAAAGGAAGGATTTCTATATCCAATAGAAAAAGGAGCAGAGCCATTGCACACGCTGCATATAGATCATCTTGGACCAATGGATGCCACCACAAAGGCTTATAAATATATTTTCGCCATAGTCGACGGATTTAGCAAGTTTGTTTGGATATATCCGACTAAGACGACAAGCTGTGAGGAGTCTATAAAAAAGCTGGAAAATTGGGCAGAAGTCTTTGGTTATCCAAATAGAATCATTAGCGATAGAGGATCCGCATTTACGGCAACTGCATTCGAGGAGTACGTAAAGGAGCACGGAATTGAGCATGTGTGGGGCACTACCGGTGTTCCAAGAGGAAATGGACAAATTGAACGAGTTAATCGTACGATACTCGCAATTATCTCAAAGCTGTCGTCGGAAAATCCAGAGAAATGGTTTAAGTTTGCGCCGAAAGTACAAAGGGTCATAAATAGTACCATTCACGTATCCACGAAGAGATCACCGTTCGAACTTATGTTTGGCGTGAAGATGAGGACAACAGCCGAGAACGAGATGCTGCAGCTCTTGGAAAAAGAGATTTGCGAGAGTTTCGATGCGAAAGACAGGAAATACGGATGAACGCAAAAGATGAGATTCAGCGAACCCAGGACATGTACAAAAAGCAGTATGACAAAAAGCGTAAGGATGATATCGGATACAAGGAGGGAGACCTTGTCGCAATTCGTCGCACACAGTTCGTAGCTGGTAAAAAACTGGCTAGCGAATATCTGGGTCCATACGAGGTAACGAAAGTGAAGCGGAACGGACGTTACGAGGTGCGTAAGGCTGCAGACGTCGAGGGACCGATCAACACCAATACAAGCAGCGATAATATGAAGTTGTGGCGCTATGTTGAGGACAATGAGGATTCCAGTTCATCGGAGGCCGATGAATAATGCAGAATGGCCGAATGTAACAAAGATGGATCGAGCAGGCGATACCAAGTGGTATCGGGCAGTGGCGGGATGTCGATAGTCTGGTGCCTATCGATATCGGCAGTCGAGTGATGTCGCACACAGTCGTTTACAGTCGTTCAGCAGTAGCAGCAGCAGTCGGTCGCCAAGTCGTGAATTACTTAATATATCGTTGACTAAAGTTATTACTACTAAGCATATCAAACTGTACTTTAATTATCCCACTATTAAATAAAACTAAGGTTATCCGTTATAACCCGTTTTACACATATAATCTGTGAGCTTTGTTGAGATATCTTAAGAAACAAAAAAGTTTTTCATACTAAAGGTGTTTTTCATCGGATTGTTCCTATGGCAGCTATAAAATACAGTCATTCTACTTTGACCAATTTTGGTCAGAATGTAAGAGACAGTACCAAACATATAATCTGTGAGTTTGGTTGAGATATCTTAAGAAACAAAAAAGTTTTTCTTACTAAGCAATTCCGTGACCTTTGACCCCGATTTGACCCACTTAGAGGTCGAATTTAGCTCAACGCCTTCTTATTGCACAATGAAATTATCTCAACTATGTTGTGTAAATATTTCAGCTCTCTATCTCTTGCACGTTGATGATCAGTCAGTCAGTCAGTCAGGACAATTTTTTTTTTTTTTTTTTATTATATTCATAGATAACATTTCTTCTCAAAAAAAAGGGAAATGTTTAGCTTCCGCTGTCCGTTGCCTTAATGTTTTTTCCTTGCAATTGAATATAGTCAATTAACTTTGACCAAATCTGGTCAGAATGTAAGAGACAGTACCAAACATATAATCTGTGAGTTTTGTTGACATATCTTAAGAAACAAAAAAGTTTTTCATACTAAAGGTGTTTTTCATCGGATTGTTCCTATGCAGCTATAAAATACAGTCATTCTACTTTGACCAATTTTGGTCAGAATGAAAGAGACAGTACCAAACATATAATCTGTGAGTTTGGTTGAGATATCTTAAGAAGCAAAAAAGATTTTCATACTAAGCAATTCCGTGACCTTTAACCCCGATTTGACCCACTTATTGCACGATGAAATTATCTCAACTATGTTGTGTAAAAATTTCAGCTCTCTATCTCCTACACGTTGGTGATCAGTCAGTTAGTCAGTCAGGACAAAGAATTTTATATTCATAGATAACATTTCTTCTCAAAAAAAAAGGAAATGTTTAGCTTCCGCTGTCCGTAGCCTTAATGTTTTTTCCTTGCAATTGAATATAGTCAATTTTTTTTTGTCCAAATCTGGTCAGAATGTAAGAGACAGTACCAAACATATAATCTGTGAGTTTGGTTGAGATATCTTAAGAAACAAAAAAGTTTTTCATACTAAAGGTGTTTTTCATCGGATTGTTCCTATGGCAGCTATAAAATACAGTCATTCTACTTTGACCAATTTTGGTCAGAATGTTAGAGACAGTACCAAACATATAGTCTGTGAGTTTGGTTGAGATATCTTAAGAAGCAAAAAAGATTTTCATACTAAGCAATTCCGTGACCTTTAACCCCGATTTGACCCACTTATTGCACGATGAAATTATCTCAACTATGTTGTGTAAAAATTTCAGCTCTCTATCTCCTACACGTTGGTGATCAGTCAGTTAGTCAATCAGGACAAAGAATTTTATATTCATAGATAACATTTCTTCTCAAAAAAAAAGGAAATGTTTAGCTTCCGCTGTCCGTTGCCTTAATGTTTTTTCCTTGCAATTGAATATAGTCAATTAACTTTGACCAAATCTGGTCAGAATGTAAGAGACAGTACCAAACATATAATCTGTGAGTTTTGTTGACATATCTTAAGAAACAAAAAAGTTTTTCATACTAAAGGTGTTTTTCATCGGATTGTTCCTATGCAGCTATAAAATACAGTCATTCTACTTTGACCAATTTTGGTCAGAATGTAAGAGACAGTACCAAACATATAGTCTGTGAGTTTGGTTGAGATATCTTAAAAAGCAAAAAAGATTTTCTTACTAAGCAATTCCGTGACCTTTTACCCCGATTTGACCCACTTATTGCACGATGAAATTATCTCAACTATGTTGTGTAAAAATTTCAGCTCTCTATATCCAACACGTTGGTGATCCGTCAGTTAGTCAGTCAGGACAAAGAATTTAATATTCATAGATAACATTTCTTCTCAAAAAAAAAGGAAATGTTTAGCTTCCGCTGTCCGTTGCCTTAATGTTTTTTCCTTGCAATTGAATATAGTCAATTAACTTTGACCAAATCTGGTCAGAATGTAAGAGACAGTACCAAACATATAATCTGTGAGTTTTGTTGACATATCTTAAGAAACAAAAAAGTTGTTCATACTAAAGGTGTTTTTCATCGGATTGTTCCTATGGCAGCTATAAAATACAGTCATTCTACTTTGACCAATTTTGGTCAGAATGTAAGAGACAGTACCAAACATATAATCTGTGAGTTTGGTTGAGATATCTTAAAAAGCAAAAAAGATTTTCTTACTAAGCAATTCCGTGACCTTTTACCCCGATTTGACCCACTTATTGCACGATGAAATTATCTCAACTATGTTGTGTAAATATTTCAGCTCTCTATCTCTTGCACGTTGATGATCAATCAGTCAGTCAGTCAGGACAAAGATTTTTATATTCACAGATAACATTTCTTCTCAAAAAAAAAGGAAATGTTTAGCTTCCGCTGTCCGTTGCCTTAATGTTTTTTCCTTGCAATTGAATATAGTCAGTTAACTTTGACCAAATCTGGTCATAATGTAAGAGACAGTACCAAACATATAACTTGTGAGTTTTGTTGAGATATCTTAAGAAACAAAAAAAATTTTCATACTAAAGCTGTTTTTCATCGGATTGTTCCTATGCAGCTATAAAATACAGTCATTCTACTTTGACCAATTTTGGTCAGAATGTTAGAGACAGTACCAAACATATAATCTGTGAGTTTGGTTGAGATATCTTAAGAAACAAAAAAGATTTTCATACTAAGCAATTCCGTGACCTTTTACCCCGATTTGACCCACTTATTGCACGATGAAATTATCTCAACTATGTTGTGTAAAAATTTCAGCTCTCTATCTCCTACACGTTGGTGATCAGTCAGTTAGTCAGTCAGGACAAAGAATTTTATATTCATAGATAACATTTCTTCTCAAAAAAAAAAGGAAATGTTTAGCTTCCGCTGTCCGTTGCCTTAATGTTTTTTCCTTGCAATTGAATATAGTCAATTAACTTTGACCAAATCTGGTCAGAATGTAAGAGACAGTACCAAACATATAACTTGTGAGTTTTGTTGAGATATCTTAAGAAACAAAAAAGGTTTTTCACACTAAAGGTGTTTTTCATCGGATTGTTCCTATGCAGCTATAAAATACAGTCATTCTTCTTTGACCAATTTTGGTCAGAATGTTAGAGACAGTACCAAACATATAATCTGTGAGTTTGGTTGAGATATCTTAAGAAGCAAAAAAGATTTTCATACTAAGCAATTCCGTGACCTTTTACCCCGATTTGACCCACTTATTGCACGATGAAATTATCTCAACTATGTTGTGTAAAAATTTCAGCTCTCTATCTCCTACACGTTGGTGATCAGTCAGTTAGTCAGTCAGGACAAAGAATTTTATATTCATAGATAACATTTCTTCTCAAAAAAAAAGGAAATGTTAATCTTCCGCTGTCCGTTGCCTTAATGTTTTTTCCTTGCAATTGAATATAGTCAATTAACTTTGACCAAATCTGGTCATTATGTAAGAGACAGTACCAAACATATAACTTGTGAGTTTTGTTGAGATATCTTAAGAAACAAAAAAGTTGTTCATACTAAAGGTGTTTTTTATCGGATTGTTCCTATGGCAGCTATAAAATACAGTCATTCTACTTTGACCAATTTTGGTCAGAATGTTAGAGACAGTACCAAACATATAATCTGTGAGTTTGGTTGAGATATCTTAAGAAGCAAAAAAGATTTTCATACTAAGCAATTCCGTGACCTTTTACCCCGATTTGACCCACTTATTGCACGATGAAATTATCTCAACTATGTTGTGTAAAAATTTCAGCTCTCTATCTCCTACACGTTGGTGATCAGTCAGTTAGTCAGTCAGGACAAAGAATTTAATATTCATAGATAACATTTCTTCTCAAAAAAAAAGGAAATGTTTAGCTTCCGCTGTCCGTTGCCTTAATGTTTTTTCCTTGCAATTGAATATAGTCAATTAACTTTGACCAAATCTGGTCAGAATGTAAGAGACAGTACCAAACATATAATCTATGAGTTTGGTATAGATATCTTAAAAAACAAAAAAGTTTTTCTTACTAAGCAATTCCGTGACCTTTGACCCCGATTTGACCCACTTAGAGGTCGAATTTAGCACAACGCCTTCTTATTGCACAATGAAATTATCTCAACTATGTTGTGTAAATATTTCAGCTCTCTATCTCTTGCACGTTGATGATCAATCAGTCAGTCAGTCAGGACAAAGATTTTTATATTCACAGATAACATTTCTTCTCAAAAAAAAAGGAAATGTTTAGCTTCCGCTGTCCGTTGCCTTAATGTTTTTTCCTTGCAATTGAATATAGTCAATTAACTTTGACCAAACCTGGTCAGAATGTAAGAGACAGTACCAAACATATAATCTGTGAGTTTTGTTGACATATCTTAAGAAACAAAAAAGTTTTTCATACTAAAGGTGTTTATCATCGGATTGTTCCTATTGCAGCTATAAAATACAGTCATTCTTCTTTGACCAATTTTGGTCAGAATGTAAGAGACAGTACCAAACATATAATCTGTGAGTTTGGTTGAGATAATGTTGAGGAAATGTTTAGCTTCCGCTGTCCGTTGCCTTAATGTTTTTTCCTTGCAATTGAATATAGTCAGTTAACTTTGACCAAGTCTGGTCATAATGTAAGAGACAGTACCAAACATATAACTTGTGAGTTTTGTTGAGATATCTTAAGAAACAAAAAAGTTTTTCATACTAAAGGTGTTTTTCATCGGATTGTTCCTATGCAGCTATAAAATACAGTCATTCTACTTTGACCAATTTTGGTCAGAATGTAAGAGACAGTACCAAACATATACGGGGGTGCCACAGAAATCGCTTTCGCTTGAATTTCTCTTCAATTTCATTTCGCTGTGCCACAGGTCAAATCGCAGAATAATTTCACGCGTATTCAACTAGCGCTAAGATCGCTGGCGTCCAATGCTGCCACCTATTCCGATTCAGATCTTCGAAGTCAGGGTCAGCGATGCCACATTTTTTAGTCAGAATTCGAAGTAAGGTATTTAAAAAAAATTAATGGAACCACTTCAGTTTTCTTTAAATTAAGCATTACAAAAATAGGTCTTTTGAGGTAAATCTAGTTTTACCGAAAAAAACCTTTAACTTATTGTGCAATTTGTGAAAACATTTTTCACGAAGAGCTACCAGACTAATGGCAGACAATTGCTAGAGTAGTCGAGTAATTTTCATTTTTTCGCGCCAATTACTTTTAAATTTTTTTTCACCTAAACAAAAGCAATCATTGCATTAATAAATTTAATTATTTTAATTAAATTACAAAAAAATTAAAAACTTATTGTACTGCATTTATAAACTTAAAAAAGTTGCTAAACAAACCCTTGGGTAATTTAATCTGAGAAGGTGTCAGCCCTTAGCAGCCTAGTTCGAAAAGGTTGGTGAAATTGCTAAAAAACATTAAATGATTCGAAGATCTGTGGCACCTCGGAAATTTCCGTGCGGAATTGCTTTCTGCGGAATTCAATTTCGCTTGCGATTTCTGTGGCATCCCTGATAATCTGTGAGTTTGGTTGAGATATCTTAAGAAGCAAAAAAGATTTTCATACTAAGCAATTCCGTGACCTTTAACCCCGATTTGACCCACTTATTGCACGATGAAATTATCTCAACTATGTTGTGTAAAAATTTCAGCTCTCTATCTCCTACACGTTGGTGATCTGTCAGTTAGTCAGTCAGGACAAAGAATTTTATATTCATAGATAACATTTCTTCTCAAAAAAAAAGAAAATGTTTAGCTTCCGCTGTCCGTTGCCTTAATGTTTTTTCCTTGCAATTGAATATAGTCAATTAACTTTGACCAAATCTGGTCAGAATGTAAGAGACAGTACCAAACATATAATCTGTGAGTTTTGTTGACATATCTTAAGAAACATAAAAGTTTTTCATACTAAAGGTGTTTTTCATCGGATTGTTCCTATGGCAGCTATAAAATACAGTCATTCTACTTTGACCAATTTTGGTCAGAATGTTAGAGACAGTACCAAACATATAATCTGTGAGTTTGGTTGAGATATCTTAAGAAGCAAAAAAGATTTTCATACTAAGCAATTCCGTGACCTTTTACCCCGATTTGACCCACTTATTGCACGATGAAATTATCTCAACTAAGTTGTGTAAAAATTTCAGCTCTCTATCTCCTACACGTTGGTGATCCGTCAGTTAGTCAGTCAGGACAAAGAATTTAATATTCATAGATAACATTTCTTCTCAAAAAAAAAGGAAATGTTTAGCTTCCGCTGTCCGTTGCCTTAATGTTTTTTCCTTGCAATTGAATATAGTCAATTAACTTTGACCAAATCTGGTCAGAATGTAAGAGACAGTACCAAACATATAATCTGTGAGTTTTGTTGACATATCTTAAGAAACAAAAAAGTTTTTCATACTAAAGGTGTTTATCATCGGATTGTTCCTATTGCAGCTATAAAATACAGTCATTCTTCTTTGACCAATTTTGGTCAGAATGTAAGAGACAGTACCAAACATATAATCTGTGAGTTTGGTTGAGATAATGTTGAGGAAATGTTTAGCTTCCGCTGTCCGTTGCCTTAATGTTTTTTCCTTGCAATTGAATATAGTCAGTTAACTTTGACCAAGTCTGGTCATAATGTAAGAGACAGTACCAAACATATAACTTGTGAGTTTTGTTGAGATATCTTAAGAAACAAAAAAGTTTTTCATACTAAAGGTGTTTTTCATCGGATTGTTCCTATGCAGCTATAAAATACAGTCATTCTACTTTGACCAATTTTGGTCAGAATGTAAGAGACAGTACCAAACATATACGGGGGTGCCACAGAAATCGCTTTCGCTTGAATTTCTCTTCAATTTCATTTCGCTGTGCCACAGGTCAAATCGCAGAATAATTTCACGCGTATTCAACTAGCGCTAAGATCGCTGGCGTCCAATTCTGCCACCTATTCCGATTCAGATCTTCGAAGTCAGGGTCAGCGATGCCACATTTTTTAGTCAGAATTCGAAGTAAGGTATTTAAAAAAAATATATGGAACCACTTCAGTTTTCTTTAAATTAAGCATTACAAAAATAGGTCTTTTGAGGTAAATCTAGTTTTACCGAAAAAAACCTTTAACTTATTGTGCAATTTGTGAAAACATTTTTCACGAAGAGCTACCAGACTAATGGCAGACAATTGCTAGAGTAGTCGAGTAATTTTCATTTTTTCGCGCCAATTACTTTTAAATTTTTTTTCACCTAAACAAAAGCAATCATTGCATTAATAAATTAAATTATTTTAATTAAATTACAAAAAAATTAAAAACCTATTGTACTGCATTTATAAACTTAAAAAAGTTGCTAAACAAACCCTTGGGTAATTTAATCTGAGAAGGTGTCAGCCCTTAGCAGCCTAGTTCGAAAAGGTTGGTGAAATTGCTAAAAAACATTAAATGATTCGAAGATCTGTGGCACCTCGGAAATTTCCGTGCGGAATTGCTTTCTGCGGAATTCAATTTCGCTTGCGATTTCTGTGGCATCCCTGATAATCTGTGAGTTTGGTTGAGATATCTTAAGAAGCAAAAAAGATTTTCATACTAAGCAATTCCGTGACCTTTAACCCCGATTTGACCCACTTATTGCACGATGAAATTATCTCAACTATGTTGTGTAAAAATTTCAGCTCTCTATCTCCTACACGTTGGTGATCAGTCAGTTAGTCAGTCAGGACAAAGAATTTTATATTCATAGATAACATTTCTTCTCAAAAAAAAAGAAAATGTTTAGCTTCCGCTGTCCGTTGCCTTAATGTTTTTTCCTTGCAATTGAATATAGTCAATTAACTTTGACCAAATCTGGTCAGAATGTAAGAGACAGTACCAAACATATAATCTGTGAGTTTTGTTGACATATCTTAAGAAACATAAAAGTTTTTCATACTAAAGGTGTTTTTCATCGGATTGTTCCTATGGCAGCTATAAAATACAGTCATTCTACTTTGACCAATTTTGGTCAGAATGTTAGAGACAGTACCAAACATATAATCTGTGAGTTTGGTTGAGATATCTTAAGAAGCAAAAAAGATTTTCATACTAAGCAATTCCGCGACCTTTTACCCCGATTTGACCCACTTATTGCACGATGAAATTATCTCAACTAAGTTGTGTAAAAATTTCAGCTCTCTATCTCCTACACGTTGGTGATCCGTCAGTTAGTCAGTCAGGACAAAGAATTTAATATTCATAGATAACATTTCTTCTCAAAAAAAAGGAAATGTTTAGCTTCCGCTGTCCGTTGCCTTAATGTTTTTTCCTTGCAATTGAATATAGTCAATTAACTTTGACCAAATCTGGTCAGAATGTAAGAGACAGTACCAAACATATAATCTGTGAGTTTTGTTGACATATCTTAAGAAACAAAAAAGTTGTTCATACTAAAGGTGTTTTTCATCGGATTGTTCCTATGGCAGCTATAAAATACAGTCATTCTACTTTGACCAATTTTGGTCAGAATATAAGAGACAGTACCAAACATATAATCTGTGAGTTTGGTTGAGATATCTTAAAAAGCAAAAAAGATTTTCTTACTAAGCAATTCCGTGACCTTTTACCCCGATTTGACCCACTTATTGCACGATGAAATTATCTCAACTATGTTGTGTAAAAATTTCAGCTCTCTATCTCCTACACGTTGATGATCAGTCAGTCAGTCAGTCAGGACAAAGAATTTAATATTCATAGATAACATTTCTTCTCAAAAAAAAAGGAAATGTTTAGCTTCCGCTGTCCGTTGCCTTAATGTTTTTTCCTTGCAATTGAATATAGTCAATTAACTTTGACCAAATCTGGTCAGAATGTAAGAGACAGTACCAAACACATAATCTGTGAGTTTTGTTGACATATCTTAAGAAACAAAAAAGTTGTTCATACTAAAGGTGTTTTTCATCGGATTGTTCCTATGGCAGCTATAAAATACAGTCATTCTACTTTGAACAATTTTGGTCAGAATGTAAGAGACAGTACCAAACATATAATCTGTGAGTTTGGTTGAGATATCTTAAAAAGCAAAAAAGATTTTCTTACTAAGCAATTCCGTGACCTTTTACCCCGATTTGACCCACTTATTGCACGATGAAATTATCTCAACTATGTTGTGTAAAAATTTCAGCTCTCTATCTCCTACACGTTGGTGATCAGTCAGTTAGTCAGTCAGGACAAAGAATTTTATATTCATAGATAACATTTCTTCTTAAAAAAAAAGGAAATGTTTAGCTTCCGCTGTCCGTTGCCTTAATGTTTTTTCCTTGCAATTGAATATAGTCAATTAACTTTGACCAAATCTGGTCAGAATGTAAGAGACAGTACCAAACATATACGGGGGTGCCACAGAAATCGCTTTCGCTTGAATTTCTCTTCAATTTCATTTCGCTGTGCCACAGGTAAAATCGCAGAATAATTTTACGCGTATTAAACTAGCGCTAAAATCGCTGGCGTCCGATGTTGCCACCTAGTCCGATTTAGATTTATGAAGTCAGGGTCAGCGATGCCACATTTTTTAGTCAGAATTCGAAGTAAGGTATTTAAAAAAAATATATGGAACCACTTCCATTTTCTTTAAATTAAGCATTAAAAAAATAGGTCTTCTGAGGTAAATCAAGTTTTACCGAAAAAAACCTTTAACTTATTGTGCAATTTGTGAAAATATTTTTCTCGAAGAGCTGCCAGACTAATGGCAGACAATTGCTAGAGTTGTCGAGTAATTTTAATTTTTTCGCGCCAAATACTTTTAAATTTTGTTCAGCTAAATAAAATCAATTATTAAATAAATGCCACATTTTTTAGTCAGAATTCGAAGTAAGGTTTATAAAAAAAACATATGGGACCACTTCAGTTTTCTTTAAATTAAGCATTACAAAAATAGATCTTTTGAGGTAAATCAAGTTTTACCGAAAAAACCTTTAACTTATTGTGCAATTTGTGAAAACATTTTTCACGAAGAGCTACCAGACTAATGGCAGACAATTGCTAGAGTAGTCGATTAATTTTCATTTTTTCACGCCAATTACTTTTAAATTTTTTTCATCTAAACAAAAGCAATCATTGCATTAATAAATTAAATTATTTTAATTAAATTACAAAAAAATTAAAAACCTATTGTACTGCATTTATAAACTTAAAAAAGTTGCTAAACAAACCCTTGGGTATTTTAATCTGAGAAGGTGTCAGCCCTTAGCAGCCTAGTTCGAAAAGGTTGGTGAAATTGCTAAAAAACATTAAATGATTCGAAGATCTGTGGCACCTCGGAAATTTCCGTGCGGAATTGCTTTCTGCGGAATTCAATTTCGCTAAGCAATTCCGTGACCTTTTACCCCGATTTGACCCACTTATTGCACGATGAAATTATCTCAACTATGTTGTGTAAAAATTTCAACTCTCTATCTCCTACACGTTGTTGATCAGTCAGTTAGTCAGTCAGGACAAAGAATTTTATATTCATAGATAACATTTCTTCTCAAAAAAAAAGGAAATGTTTAGCTTCCGCTGTCCGTTGCCTTAATGTTTTTTCCTTGCAATTGAATATAGTCAATTAACTTTGACCAAATCTGGTCAGAATGTAAGAGACAGTACCAAACATATAATCTGTGAGTTTTGTTGAGATATCTTAAGAAACAAAAAAGTTTTTCATACTAAAGGTGTTTTTCATCGGATTGTTCCTATGGCAGCTATAAAATACAGTCATTCTACTTTGACCAATTTTGGTCAGAATGTAAGAGACAGTACCAAACATATAATCTGTGAGTTTGGTTGAGATATCTTAAGAAACAAAAAAGTTTTCCTTACTAAGCAATTCCGTGACCTTTGACCCCGATTTGACCCACTTAGAGGTCGAATTTAGCACAATGCCTTTTTATTGCACAATGAAATTATCTCAACTATGTTGTGTAAATATTTCAGCTCTCTATCTCTTACACGTTGATGATCAGTCAGTCAGTCAGGACAAAGATTTTTATATTCATAGATAACATTTTATTTATTTATTTATTTATTTAAAGCAAACATTGCTGCCAAAAGTTTAAAACAAATACAATATAGAATAGATATTACAATAATATAAGAATTTATACAGAACAGAAAGCCTAAATGAACTTACAAGTTTAGTCTTCTTCTCAAAAAAAAGGAAATCTTTAGCTTCCGCTGTCCGTTGCCTTAATGTTTTTTCCTTGCAATTGAATATAGTCAATTAACTTTGACCAAATCTGGTCAGAATGTAAGAGACAGTACCAAACATATAATCTGTGAGTTTTGTTGACATATCTTAAGAAACATAAAAGTTTTTCATACTAAAGGTGTTTTTCATCGGATTGTTCCTATGGCAGCTATAAAATACAGTCATTCTACTTTGACCAATTTTGGTTAGAATGTAAGAGACAGTACCAAACATATAATCTGTGAGTTTGGTTGAGATATCTTAAGAAGCAAAAAAGATTTTCATACTAAGCAATTCCGTGACCTTTTACCCCGATTTGACCCACTTATTGCACGATGAAATTATCTCAACTATGTTGTGTAAAAATTTCAGCTCTCTACCTCCTACACGTTGGTGATCAGTCAGTTAGTCAGTCAGGACAAAGAATTTTATATTCATAGATAACATTTCTTCTCAAAAAAAAGGAAATGTTTAGCTTCCGCTGTCCGTTGCCTTAATGTTTTTTCCTTGCAATTGAATATAGTCAATTAACTTTGACCAAATCTGGTCATAATGTAAGAGACAGTACCAAACATATAACTTGTGAGTTTTGTTGAGATATCTTAAGAAACAAAAAAGTTTTTCATACTAAAGCTGTTTTTCATCGGATTATTCCTATGCAGCTATAAAATACAGTCATTCTACTTTGACCAATTTTGGTCAGAATGTAAGAGACAGTACCAAACATATACAGGGGTGCCACAGAAATCGCTTTCGCTTGAATTTCTCTTCAATTTCATTTCGCTGTGCCACAGGTCAAATCGCAGAATAATTTCACGCGTATTAAACTAGCGCTAAGATCGCTGGCGTCCGATGCTGCCACCTAGTCCGATTCAGATCTTCGAAGTCAGGGTCAGCGATGCCACATTTTTTAGTCAGAATTCGAAGTAAGGTATTTAAAAAAAATATATGGAACCACTTCAGTTTTCTTTAAATTAAGCCTTACAAAAATAGATCTTTTGAGGTAAATCAAGTTTTACCGAAAAAAACCTTTAACTTATTGTGCAATTTGTGAAAACATTTTTCACGAAGAGCTACCAGACTAATGGCAGACAATTGCTAGAGTAGTCAAGTAATTTTCATTTTTTCGCGCCAATTACTTTTAAATTTTTTTCACCTAAACAAAAGCAATCATTGCATTAATAAATTAAATTATTTTAATAAAATTACAAAAAAATTAAAAACCTATTGTACTGCATTTATAAACTTTAAAAAGTTGCTAAACAAACCCTTGGGTAATTTAATCTGAGAAGGTGTCAGCCCTTAGCAGCCTAGTTCGAAAAGGTTGGTGAAATTGCTAAAAAACATTAAATGATTCGAAGTTCTGTGGCACCTCGGAAATTTCCGTGCGGAATTGCTTTCTGCGTTGGTGATCAGTCAGTTAGTCAGTCAGGACAAAGAATTTTATATTCATAGATAACATTTCTTCTCAAAAAAAAAGGAAATGTTTAGCTTCCGCTGTCCGTTGCCGTAATGTTTTTTCCTTGCAATTGAATATAGTCAATTAACTTTGACCAAATCTGGTCAGAATGTAAGAGACAGTACCAAACATATAATCTGTGAGTTTGGTTGAGATATCTTAAGAAACAAAAAAGTTTTTCTTACTAAGCAATTCCGTGACCTTTAACCCCGATTTGACCCACTTAGAGGTCGAATTTAGCACAACGCCTTCTTATTGCACAATGAAATTATCTCAACTATGTTGTGTAAATATTTCAGCTCTCTATCTCTTACACGTTGATGATCAGTCAGTCAGTCAGTCAGGACAAAGATTTTTATATTCATAGATAACATTTCTTCTCAAAAAAAAATGAAATCTTTAGCTTCCGCTGTCCGTTGCCTTAATGTTTTTTCCTTGCAATTGAATATAGTCAATTAACTTTGACCAAATCTGGTCAGAATGTAAGAGACAGTACCAAACATATAATCTGTGAGTTTTGTTGACATATCTTAAGAAACAAAAAAGTTTTTCATACTAAAGGTGTTTTTCATCGGATTGTTCCTATGGCAGCTATAAAATACAGTCATTCTACTTTGACGAATTTTGGTCAGAATGTAAGAGACAGTACCAAACATATAATCTGTGAGTTTGGTTGAGATATCTTAAGAAGCAAAAAAGATTTTCATACTAAGCAATTCCGTGACCTTTAACCCCGATTTGACCCACTTATTGCACGATGAAATTATCTCAACTATGTTGTGTAAAAATTTCAGCTCTCTATCTCCTACACGTTGGTGATCAGTCAGTTAGTCAGTCAGGACAAAGAATTTTATATTCATAGATAACATTTCTTCTCAAAAAAAAAGAAAATGTTTAGCTTCCGCTGTCCGTTGCCTTAATGTTTTTTCCTTGCAATTGAATATAGTCAATTAACTTTGACCAAATCTGGTCAGAATGTAAGAGACAGTACCAAACATATAATCTGTGAGTTTTGTTGACATATCTTAAGAAACAAAAAAGTTTTTCATACTAAAGGTGTTTTTCATCGGATTGTTCCTATGGCAGCTATAAAATACAGTCATTCTACTTTGACCAATTTTGGTCAGAATGTTAGAGACAGTACCAAACATATAATCTGTGAGTTTGGTTGAGATATCTTAAGAAGCAAAAAAGATTTTCATACTAAGCAATTCCGTGACCTTTTACCCCGATTTGACCCACTTATTGCACGATGAAATTATCTCAACTAAGTTGTGTAAAAATTTCAGCTCTCTATCTCCTACACGTTGGTGATCCGTCAGTTAGTCAGTCAGGACAAAGAATTTAATATTCATAGATAACATTTCTTCTCAAAAAAAAAGGAAATGTTTAGCTTCCGCTGTCCGTTGCCTTAATGTTTTTTCCTTGCAATTGAATATAGTCAATTAACTTTGACCAAATCTGGTCAGAATGTAAGAGACAGTACCAAACATATAATCTGTGAGTTTTGTTGACATATCTTAAGAAACAAAAAAGTTGTTCATACTAAAGGTGTTTATCATCGGATTGTTCCTATGGCAGCTATAAAATACAGTCATTCTACTTTGACCAATTTTGGTCAGAATATAAGAGACAGTACCAAACATATAATCTGTGAGTTTGGTTGAGATATCTTAAAAAGCAAAAAAGATTTTCTTACTAAGCAATTCCGTGACCTTTTACCCCGATTTGACCCACTTATTGCACGATGAAATTATCTCAACCATGTTGTGTAAAAATTTCAGCTCTCTATCTCCTACACGTTGATGATCAGTCAGTCAGTCAGTCAGGACAAAGAATTTAATATTCATAGATAACATTTCTTCTCAAAAAAAAAGGAAATGTTTAGCTTCCGCTGTCCGTTGCCTTAATGTTTTTTCCTTGCAATTGAATATAGTCAATTAACTTTGACCAAATCTGGTCAGAATGTAAGAGACAGTACCAAACATATAATCTGTGAGTTTTGTTGACATATCTTAAGAAACAAAAAAGTTGTTCATACTAAAGGTGTTTTTCATCGGATTGTTCCTATGGCAGCTATAAAATACAGTCATTCTACTTTGAACAATTTTGGTCAGAATGTAAGAGACAGTACCAAACATATAATCTGTGAGTTTGGTTGAGATATCTTAAAAAGCAAAAAAGATATTCTTACTAAGCAATTCAGTGACCTTTTACCCCGATTTGACCCACTTATTGCACGATGAAATTATCTCAACTATGTTGTGTAAAAATTTCAGCTCTCTATCTCCTACACGTTGGTGATCAGTCAGTTAGTCAGTCAGGACAAAGAATTTTATATTCATAGATAACATTTCTTCTTAAAAAAAAAGGAAATGTTTAGCTTCCGCTGTCCGTTGCCTTAATGTTTTTTCCTTGCAATTGAATATAGTCAATTAACTTTGACCAAATCTGGTCAGAATGTAAGAGACAGTACCAAACATATACGGGGGTGCCACAGAAATCGCTTTCGCTTGAATTTCTCTTCAATTTCATTTCGCTGTGCCACAGGTAAAATCGCAGAATAATTTTACGCGTATTAAACTAGCGCTAAAATCGCTGGCGTCCGATGTTGCCACCTAGTCCGATTTAGATTTATGAAGTCAGGGTCAGCGATGCCACATTTTTTAGTCAGAATTCGAAGTAAGGTATTTAAAAAAAATATATGGAACCACTTCCATTTTCTTTAAATTAAGCATTAAAAAAATAGGTCTTCTGAGGTAAATCAAGTTTTACCGAAAAAAACCTTTAACTTATTGTGCAATTTGTGAAAATATTTTTCTCGAAGAGCTGCCAGACTAATGGCAGACAATTGCTAGAGTTGTCGAGTAATTTTAATTTTTTCGCGCCAAATACTTTTAAATTTTGTTCAGCTAAATAAAATCAATTATTACATAAATAAATTAAATTTTATTCATTAAATAAGGAAAAAATTAAAAACCTTTTGTTCTGCAATTACAAACTTAAAAAAGTTGCTAAACAAACCCTTATGAAATTTAATCTGAGAAGGTGTAAGCCCTAAGCAGCCTAGTTCGAAAAGGTTGGTGAAATTGCTAAAAAGCATTAAATCATTCGAAGTTCTGTGGCACCTCGGAAATTTCTGTGCGAAATTGCTTTCTGCGGAATTCTATTTCGCTTGCGATTTCTGTGGCATCCCTGATAATCTGTGAGTTTTGTTGACATATCTTAAGAAACAAAAAAGTTTTTCATACTAAAGGTGTTTTTCATCGGATTGTTCCTATGCAGCTATAAAATACAGTCATTCTACTTTGACCAATTTTGGTCAGAATGAAAGAGACAGTACCAAACATATACAGGGGTACCACAGAAATCGCTTTCGCTTGAATTTCTCTTCAATTTCATTTCGCTGTGCCACAGGTCAAATCGCAGAATAATTTCACGCGTATTAAACTAGCGCTAAGATCGCTGGCGTCCGATGCTGCCACTTTGTCCGATTCAGATCTTCGAAGTCAGGGTCAGCGATGCCACATTTTTTAGTCAGAATTCGAAGTAAGGTTTATAAAAAAAACATATGGGACCACTTCAGTTTTCTTTAAATTAAGCATTACAAAAATAGATCTTTTGAGGTAAATCAAGTTTTACCGAAAAAACCTTTAACTTATTGTGCAATTTGTGAAAACATTTTTCACGAAGAGCTACCAGACTAATGGCAGACAATTGCTAGAGTAGTCGATTAATTTTCATTTTTTCGCGCCAATTACTTTTAAATTTTTTTCATCTAAACAAAAGCAATCATTGCATTAATAAATTAAATTATTTTAATTAAATTACAAAAAAATTAAAAACCTATTGTACTGCATTTATAAACTTAAAAAAGTTGCTAAACAAACCCTTGGGTATTTTAATCTGAGAAGGTGTCAGCCCTTAGCAGCCTAGTTCGAAAAGGTTGGTGAAATTGCTAAAAAACATTAAATGATTCGAAGATCTGTGGCACCTCGGAAATTTCCGTGCGGAATTGCTTTCTGCGGAATTCAATTTCGCTTGCGATTTCTGTGGCATCCCTGATAATCTGTGAGTTTGGTTGAGATATCTTAAGAAGCAAAAAAGATTTTCATACTAAGCAATTCCGTGACCTTTTACCCCGATTTGACCCACTTATTGCACGATGAAATTATCTCAACTATGTTGTGTAAAAATTTCAGCTCTCTATCTCCTACACGTTGGTGATCAGTCAGTTAGTCAGTCAGGACAAAGAATTTAATATTCATAGATAACATTTCTTCTCAAAAAAAGGAAATGTTTAGCTTCCGCTGTCCGTTGCCTTAATGTTTTTTCCTTGCAATTGAATATAGTCAATAAACTTTGACCAAATCTGGTCATAATGTAAGAGACAGTACCAAACATATAACTTGTGAGTTTTGTTGAAATATCTTAAGAAACAAAAAAGTTTTTCATACTAAAGGTGTTTTTCGTCGGATTGTTCCTATGCAGCTATAAAATACAGTCATTCTACTTTGACCAATTTTGGTCAGAATGAAAGAGACAGTACCAAACATATACAGGGGTGCCACAGAAATCGCTTTCGCTTGAATTTCTCTTCAATTTCATTTCGCTGTGCCACAGGTCAAATCGCAGAATAATTTCACGCGTATTAAACTAGCGCTAAGATCGCTGGCGTCCGATGCTGCCACCTAGTCCGATTCAGATCTTCGAAGTCAGGGTCAGCGATGCCACATTTTTTAGTCAGAATTCGAAGTAAGGTTTATAAAAAAAACATATGGAACCACTTCAGTTTTCTTTAAATTAAGCATTACAAAAATAGATCTTTTGAGGTAAATCAAGTTTTACCGAAAAAAACCTTTAACTTACTGTGCAATTTGTGAAAACATTTTTCACGAAGAGCTACCAGACTATTGGCAGATAATTGCTAGAGTAGTCGAGTAATTTTCATTTTTTCGCGCCCATTACTTTTAAATTTTTTTCACCTAAACAAAAGCAATCATTGCATTAATAAATTAAATTATTTTAATTAAATTACAAAAAAATTAAAAACCTATTGTACTGCATTTATAAACTTAAAAAAGTTGCTAAACAAACCCTTGGGTAATTTAATCTGAGAAGGTGTCAGCCCTTAGCAGCCTAGTTCGAAAAGGTTGGTGAAATTGCTAAAAAACATTAAATGATTCGAAGATCTGTGGCACCTCGGAAATTTCCGTGCGGAATTGCTTTCTGCGGAATTCAATTTCGCTTGCGATTTCTGTGGCATCCCTGATAATCTGTGAGTTTGGTTGAGATATCTTAAGAAGCAAAAAAGATTTTCATACTAAGCAATTCCGTGACCTTTTACCCCGATTTGACCCACTTATTGCACGATGAAATTATCTCAACTATGTTGTGTAAAAATTTCAGCTCTCTATCTCCTACACGTTGGTGATCAGTCAGTTAGTCAGTCAGGACAAAGAATTTTATATTCATAGATAACATTTCTTCTCAAAAAAAAAGGAAATGTTTAGCTTCCGCTGTCCGTTGCCTTAATGTTTTTTCCTTGCAATTGAATATACTCAATTAACTTTGACCAAATCTGGTCAGAATGTAAGAGACAGTACCAAACATATAATCTGTGAGTTTTGTTGAGATATCTTAAGAAACAAAAAAGTTTTTCATACTAAAGGTGTTTTTCATCGGATTGTTCCTATGGCAGCTATAAAATACAGTCATTCTACTTTGACCAATTTTGGTCAGAATGTCAGAGACAGTACCAAACATATAATCTGTGAGTTTGGTTGAGATATCTTAAGAAACAAAAAAGTTTTTCTTACTAAGCAATTCCGTGACCTTTGACCCCGATTTGACCCACTTAGAGGTCGAATTTAGCACAATGCCTTTTTATTGCACAATGAAATTATCTCAACTATGTTGTGTAAATATTTCAGCTCTCTATCTCTTACACGTTGATGATCAGTCAGTCAGTCAGGACAAAGATTTTTATATTCATAGATAACATTTCTTCTCAAAAAAAAGGAAATCTTTAGCTTCCGCTGTCCGTTGCCTTAATGTTTTTTCCTTGCAATTGAATATAGTCAATTAACTTTGACCAAATCTGGTCAGAATGTAAGAGACAGTACCAAACATATAATCTGTGAGTTTTGTTGACATATCTTAAGAAACAAAAAAGTTTTTCATACTAAAGGTGTTTTTCATCGGATTGTTCCTATGGCAGCTATAAAATACAGTCATTCTACTTTGACCAATTTTGGTTAGAATGTAAGAGACAGTACCAAACATATAATCTGTGATTTTGGTTGAGATATCTTAAGAAGCAAAAAAGATTTTCATACTAAGCAATTCCGTGACCTTTTACCCCGATTTGACCCACTTATTGCACAATGAAATTATCTCAACTATGTTGTGTAAAAATTTCAGCTCTCTACCTCCTACACGTTGGTGATCAGTCAGTTAGTCAGTCAGGACAAAGAATTTTATATTCATAGATAACATTTCTTCTCAAAAAAAAGGAAATGTTTAGCTTCCGCTGTCCGTTGCCTTAATGTTTTTTCCTTGCAATTGAATATAGTCAATTAACTTTGACCAAATCTGGTCATAATGTAAGAGACAGTACCAAACATATAACTTGTGAGTTTTGTTGAGATATCTTAAGAAACAAAAAAGTTTTTCATACTAAAGCTGTTTTTCATCGGATTATTCCTATGCAGCTATAAAATACAGTCATTCTACTTTGACCAATTTTGGTCAGAATGTAAGAGACAGTACCAAACATATACAGGGGTGCCACAGAAATCGCTTTCGCTTGAATTTCTCTTCAATTTCATTTCGCTGTGCCACAGGTCAAATCGCAGAATAAATTCACGCGTATTAAACTAGCGCTAAGATCGCTGGCGTCCGATGCTGCCACCTAGTCCGATTCAGATCTTCGAAGTCAGGGTCAGCGATGCCACATTTTTTAGTCAGAATTCGAAGTAAGGTATTTAAAAAAAATATATGGAACCACTTCAGTTTTCTTTAAATTAAGCCTTACAAAAATAGATCTTTTGAGGTAAATCAAGTTTTACCGAAAAAAACCTTTAACTTATTGTGCAATTTGTGAAAACATTTTTCACGAAGAGCTACCAGACTAATGGCAGACAATTGCTAGAGTAGTCGAGTAATTTTCATTTTTTCGCGCCAATTACTTTTAAATTTTTTTCACCTAAACAAAAGCAATCATTGCATTAATAAATTAAATTATTTTAATAAAATTACAAAAAAATTAAAAACCTATTGTACTGCATTTATAAACTTTAAAAAGTTGCTAAACAAACCCTTGGGTAATTTAATCTGAGAAGGTGTCAGCCCTTAGCAGCCTAGTTCGAAAAGGTTGGTGAAATTGCTAAAAAACATTAAATGATTCGAAGTTCTGTGGCACCTCGGAAATTTCCGTGCGGAATTGCTTTCTGCGTTGGTGATCAGTCAGTTAGTCAGTCAGGACAAAGAATTTTATATTCATAGATAACATTTCTTCTCAAAAAAAAAGGAAATGTTTAGCTTCCGCTGTCCGTTGCCGTAATGTTTTTTCCTTGCAATTGAATATAGTCAATTAACTTTGACCAAATCTGGTCAGAATGTAAGAGACAGTACCAAACATATAATCTGTGAGTTTGGTTGAGATATCTTAAGAAACAAAAAAGTTTTTCTTACTAAGCAATTCCGTGACCTTTAACCCCGATTTGACCCACTTAGAGGTCGAATTTAGCACAACGCCTTCTTATTGCACAATGAAATTATCTCAACTATGTTGTGTAAATATTTCAGCTCTCTATCTCTTACACGTTGATGATCAGTCAGTCAGTCAGTCAGGACAAAGATTTTTATATTCATAGATAACATTTCTTCTCAAAAAAAAATGAAATCTTTAGCTTCCGCTGTCCGTTGCCTTAATGTTTTTTCCTTGCAATTGAATATAGTCAATTAACTTTGACCAAATCTGGTCAGAATGTAAGAGACAGTACCAAACATATAATCTGTGAGTTTTGTTGACATATCTTAAGAAACAAAAAAGTTTTTCATACTAAAGGTGTTTTTCATCGGATTGTTCCTATGGCAGCTATAAAATACAGTCATTCTACTTTGACGAATTTTGGTCAGAATGTAAGAGACAGTACCAAACATATAATCTGTGAGTTTGGTTGAGATATCTTAAGAAGCAAAAAAGATTTTCATACTAACCAATTCCGTGTCCTTTTACCCCGATTTGACCCACTTATTGCACGATGAAATTATCTCAACTATGTTGTGTAAAAATTTCAGCTCTCTATCTCCTACACGTTGGTGATCAGTCAGTTAGTCAGTCAGGACAAAGAATTTTATATTCATAGATAACATTTCTTCTCAAAAAAAAAGGAAATGTTTAGCTTCCGCTGTCCGTTGCCTTAATGTTTTTTCCTTGCAATTGAATATAGTCAATTAACTTTGACCAAATCTGGTCAGAATGTAAGAGACAGTACCAAACATATAATCTGTGAGTTTTGTTGACATATCTTAAGAAACAAAAAAGTTTTTCATACTAAAGGTGTTTTTCATCGGATTGTTCCTATGGCAGCTATAAAATACAGTCATTCTACTTTGACCAATTTTGGTTAGAATGTAAGAGACAGTACCAAACATATAATCTGTGAGTTTGGTTGAGATATCTTAAGAAGCAAAAAAGATTTTCATACTAAGCAATTCCGTGACCTTTTACCCCGATTTGACCCACTTATTGCTCGATGAAATTATCTCAACTATGTTGTGTAAAAATTTCAGCTCTCTATCTCCTACACGTTGGTGATCAGTCAGTTAGTCAGTCAGGACAAAGAATTTTATATTCATAGATAACATTTCTTCTCAAAAAAAAAGGAAATGTTTAGCTTCCGCTGTCCGTTGCCTTAATGTTTTTTCCTTGCAATTGAATATAGTCAATTAACTTTGACCAAATCTGGTCAGAATGTAATAGACAGTACCAAACATATAATCTGTGAGTTTGGTTGAGATATCTTAAGAAACAAAAAAGTTTTTCATACTAAAGGTGTTTTTCATCGGATTGTTCCTATGGCAGCTATAAAATACAGTCATTCTACTTTGACCAATTTTGGTCAGAATGTTAGAGACAGTACCAAACATATAATCTGTGAGTTTGGTTGAGATATCTTAAGAAGCAAAAAAGATTTTCATACTAAGCAATTCCGTGACCTTTTACCCCGATTTGACCCACTTATTGCACGATGAAATTATCTCAACTATGTTGTGTAAAAATTTCAGCTCTCTATCTCCTACACGTTGGTGATCAGTCAGTAAGTCAGTCAGGACAAAGAATTTAATATTCATAGATAACATTTCTTCTCAAAAAAAAAGGAAATGTTTAGCTTCCGCTGTCCGTTGCCTTAATGTTTTTTCCTTGCAATTGAATATAGTCAATTAACTTTGACCAAATCTGGTCATAATGTAAGAGACAGTACCAAACATATAACTTGTGAGTTTTGTTGAGATATCTTAAGAAACAAAAAAGTTTTTCATACTAAAGCTGTTTTTCATCGGATTGTTTCTATGCAGCTATAAAATACAGTCATTCTACTTTGACCAATTTTGGTCAGAATGTAAGAGACAGTACCAAACATATACAGGGGTGCCACAGAAATCGCTTTCGCTTGAATTTCTCTTCAATTTCATTTCGCTGTGCCACAGGTCAAATCGCAGAATAATTTCACGCGTATTAAACTAGCGCTAAGATCGCTGGCGTCCGATGCTGCCACCTAGTCCGATTCAGATCTTCGAAGTCAGGGTCAGCGATGCCACATTTTTTAGTCAGAATTCGAAGTAAGGTATTTAAAAAAAATATATGGAACCACTTCAGTTTTCTTTAAATTAAGCATTACAAAAATAGATTTTTTGAGGTAAATCAAGTTTTACCGAAAAAAACCTTTAACTTATTGTGCAATTTGTAAAAACATTTTACACGAACAACTACCAGACTAATGGCAGACAATTGCTAGAGTAGTCGAGTAATTTTCATTTTTTCGCGCCAATTACTTTTAAATTTTTTTCACCTAAACAAAAGCAATCATTGCATTAATAAATTAAATTATTTTAATAAAATTACAAAAAAATTAAAAACCTATTGTACTGCATTTATAAACTTAAAAAAGTTGCTAAACAAACCTTTGGGTAATTTAATCTGAAAAGGTGTCAGCCCTTAGCAGCCTAGTTCGAAAAGGTTGGTGAAATTGCTAAAAAACATTAAATGATTCGAAGTTCTGTGGCACCTCGGAAATTTCCGTGCGGAATTGCTTTCTGCGGAATTCAATTTCGCTTGCGATTTCTGTGGCATCCCTGATAATCTGTAAGTTTGGTTGAGATATCTTAAGAAGCAAAAAAGATTTTCATACTAAGCAATTCCGTGACCTTTAACCCCGATTTGACCCACTTATTGCACGATGAAATTATCTCAACTATGTTGTGTAAAAATTTCAGCTCTCTATCTCTTACACGTTGGTGATCAGTCAGTTAGTCAGTCAGGACAAAGAATTTTATATTCATAGATAACATTTCTTCTCAAAAAAAAAGGAAATGTATAGCTTCCGCTGTCCGTTGCCTTAATGTTTTTTCCTTGCAATTAACTTTGACCAAATCTGGTCAGAATGTAAGAGACAGTACCAAACATATAATCTGTGAGTTTTGTTGAGATATCTTAAGAAACAAAAAAGTTTTTCATACTAAAGGTGTTTTTCATCGGATTGTTCCTATGGCAGCTATAAAATACAGTCATTCTACTTTGACCAATTTTGGTCAGAATGTAAGAGACAGTACCAAACCTATAATCTGTGAGTTTGGTTGAGATATCTTAAGAAACAAAAAAGTTTTTCTTACTAAGCAATTCCGTGACCTTTGACCCCGATTTGACTATTTTATTTTATTTTTTATTTATTTTTATTTTATTTATTTAGAAGCAAACATTGCTGCCTCGAATTGTAATTATAAGAAAATTAAAAAGTAATTATAAGAATAAATATAAAAGAAAGCCTAAGCAAAAATTACAATTTAGTTCTAATAACGACACCGACACGTTGGGGGAATTTTATTTGCCAGTCCGGCGAGCTATGCCCCTATTCACAGCCAAGGTCTATCAGTGGCGTTATTAGAAACCTAATTCTAGATAGGGGTATAGAGATAAAGAAAAGTTTTAAATACGTCTTTAGATGTCGAATTTCGCAAAACGCCGTCTTAACGCGCGATGAAATTATCTCATCTATGTTGTGTACAAATTTCAGCTCTCTATCTCTTACCGTTTGGGCTGCACGGTGATTCTCAGTTAGTGAACCAATCAGTCAGTCAGGACAAAGGATTTTTATATATTTACATAGATAAAATTTTTTCTCAAAAAAAAAAACGGAAATCGTTTTCCTTGCGATTAAACTTTGGCTAAATAGTCAGATGAAATGATTTGACGGGAAAATGCAAAATTTAGCGAATTAGTCCAACTTTGGCAAGCAGAGTTAATCTGAGAGTTTTGTTAGGATTTCTCCGATTGCATCCGATTATTCCTATTGCAGCTATATGATAAAGTCATCCGACTTTGACCAAATTTGGTCAGTATGTTAGAGAGAGTATTAAACAAACAATCTGCGAGTTTGGTTGAGATCTCTTAAGAAACAAAAAAGTTTTTCATACTAAAGGTTTTTTTCATCCGATTCTTCCTATGACCAAATTTGGTCAGAATGTAAGAGACAGTACCAAACATATAATCTGTGAGTTTGGTTGAGATATCTTAAGAAACAATAAAGTTTTTTTACTAAGCAATTCCGTGACCTTTGACCTCGATTTGACTATTTTAGAGGTCGAATTTCCCAAAACGCTGTCTTAATGCGCGATGAAATTATCTCATCTATGTTGTGTAAAAAATTCAGCTCTCTATCACTGCGGACGGCAGTCCGCGCTAGTGACCAAAGCAGCACGAAGGGTGCGAAGGCGACTAGCATATATACACAGGAAGAATGGAAGATTTGCTATGACTGTCCGATCAGGTCGAGTTATATACCGATCGAAAGGTATTAATTAAACTTACAAGTGTGCATACTAAGACTTTTGAAAACTCACCTGGTTCGTGAGATAAACAGGTGTAAGTGGGAGGGGCAAAATTTACATTATTGGAGCTAATGGGGCCGTTGGAGCCTTTTTGAATTTTCGTTCAATGTTTTACAATTCTCATCAAAAATACGCGTCGAATGACACCTCGATCATCAAAATCGGACAACTGGTTCAAAAAATAATTAATTTTGAAATTTTGAGTCGCCTTCCGAAAATGAGATGAAAAGTCAGTTAGGGTATTCACTTGACTGTGGCAGCATGGCAGATGGCACATGTACAATACTTGAATAGTGAACAGCCCTTTTCGGTCCAGTTCTGCCCAGACAACTGTTTTTTGTATACATTGAGGTTACTGTCATTTTTATTATTTCTGTTATTAAACCTGATTGTGCTACTTGATTTGAGCAATATGCCTTGGTCGTTTGTGACCACAAACTGCGCATAGGAGATGCCATAATGCGAAGTCCTGGAAGCTACCATTATTCCAAAGTTTTAAAAACTGCTCAATTGGTAAGCGCACTGAGCGTTATTTTTCTGGAGAGGAGTGGATCGTAGGGAACTCCTCCTACAACTTTTTTTGTTACGCCGTTTCACAGTAACTCCCGGATAATGGATAAAAAGACACGAAAAGCCAGCATTTCTTCTGCATTTGGGTACTTGGTTGCTGCAATCTTCACAATATTCTAATTGAAGATAATGGCGGAGAAGAAGACATTGATGAAGCATTGGAAAATATCTGTGATGGTCACACCGAGGTAGAACCCAGTGCACTCTGTTTGGCGTCAAGAGAAAATTCTTGTATAATTTAAAGTTTAAATAAAACTCCATATGTCGTTCCTCAATCACAATCTCAACTTGCGTTCTTCTATTTCTTTTTTCCCTCTTCCAACCTAAATTTGCGCTCATCTGTCTAATTTCTCCACGAAAATTGAACCTTTCGTCACTAGCGCGGACTGCCGTCCGTCAGTGATAAATCTGTAGGTTTGTTGCGTCACTAAACACCTGTTGTCAAAACGTTCGCACTAAAAAATGCCGAAAATACTAAATTTCGATTGAAATTATCGACTTTTTATCGGGTTTTTTGTCATCTCTACATGGGCTTATATGCCAGACTTTTCGTAGTCAAGGGTCTGGGTCTGACATCAAGGCATGAAATTTTTCAGTACAAATTGTTGTTGTGACGTTTGGGAAATGTGCCATGTGCCAGGCTGCCACAGTAAAGTGAATACCCTTAATATGTTTGTTTGTTTGTTTGTATCAAAGCGATGATTTAGCTTAAAAGTTTGAATGAGGACTTGTTCCCGCTCAAAAATCTAGAAACGTTTGTTCTACGACTTTTTCGAAAAATCGCTAGTTTAGCGGGAAATCGCTAAAAACCGCTAAAACTAAAAACCCCCATAGTGTCCAAACTATGAAAGCTACAGATATGATCTATATGTCGTTGGAAAGGTACTTTGAAGGGCTCTTAAGCATATGTTCAAACTTTTTTTCTAAAGTACACAGGTAAAAAGCTACTGGTGAAAAAAGGTAATTTTTTCCACATTTTGGCGGTTTTCGAGAAAACGCCGCTAGCGATTTTTTTTAATTTTGAATATGTTTGAGCTTTTAATATTTCGCGTTTTTTGATACATCATGCATAAATTTTTGTTGATTGGTTTGGAAGATATAACCTATTAACTGAATATATACGTTTTACTTTGAATTGGAAAAGGACAGCAGCAACAAAGTGTCATAGCAGCCAGAGTTTGAGAGTGCTGATAAATTTTGCGCTTGGCATGTTGGCATGTGTGTTAGTAAAGAGAAACAGTGTTGCCGGACAGTTTCTTTTTGCTTGTACAAACAATAAACACCGATTGACAAAGTTACACTGTAAAAAAATATTTCAATTGTCAAAACTTCCTATGTCTTATTAAAAAATTTCGGATATCTTATAAAAAAACCTCTTTACGAGGTAAAAGTCTAGTGACGAAAACATTTTCATGCCCCAAAATTTCTGATATCCAATTTTGTGACGAAAAAAATTACTGGCTCTGCGCAAAAAAGTACTACTAGTATATACTGGTATTTATTAGTTATGAAAAATTTAGCGCAATGTGTCCAGTGACAAAATTTTTTTTTTAATAATTCATGTGTAAAATGTAATATTTTTCGTCACAAAATTGGATATCAGAAATTTTGGGGCATGAAAATGTTTTCGTCACTAGACTTTTACCTCGTAAAGAGGTTTTTTTATAAGATCTCTTACACGTTGATGCTCAGTCAGTCAGAACAAAGAATTTTATATATATAGATAACATTTTATCTCAAAAAAAAAAAAACGAAAATGTTTACTTTCCGCTGTCCGTTGCCTTAATGTTTTTTTCTTGCGATTGAACTTTGGCTAAAAAGTCAGATTAAGTGATTTGGCGGGAAAAAGCTAAAATTGGCGTGAAAAAGCTAAATTTAACGAATTAGTCCAAATCTGGCAAGAAGAGTTAGTCTGAGAGTTTTGTTAGGATTTCTCCGATTGCATCCGATTGTTCCTATTGCAGCTATATGATAAAGTCATCAGATTTCGACCAAATTTGGTCAGTATGTTAGAGACATTATTAAACAAACAATCTGCGAGTTTGGTTTAGATCTCTTAAGAAACAAAAAAGTTTTTCATACTAAAGGTTTTTTTCATCCGATTTTTTCTATGGAAGCTATGAGATATAGTCATTCTACTTTGACCAAATTTGGTCAGAATGTAAGAGACAGTACCAAACATATAATCTGTGAGTTTGGTTAAGATATCTTAAGAAACAAAAAAGTTTTTCTTACTAAGCAATTCCGTGACCTTTGACCCCGATTTGACTATTTTAGAGGTCGAATTTCCCAAAACGCTGTCTTAACGCGCGATGAAATTATCTCATCTATGTTGTGTAAAAATTTCAGCTCTCTATCTCTTACCGTTTGGGCTGCACGGTGATTCTCAGTCAGTGAATCAATCAGTCAGTCAGGACAAAGGATTTTTATATATTTACATAGATAAAATTTTATCTTAAAAAAAAACGGAAATGTTTACCTTCCGCTGTCCGTTGCCGTAATGTTTTTTCCTTGCGATTGAACTTTGGCTAAAAGTCAGATAAAGTGTGTTTAGAGGAAGAACAATATCCACCTTCGCACTAATTGCCATCGAAATAATTTTATGTTCGGTTTATTTTAATTAATTGTAATGTTTATTTTCGAGTTGCACGAATGTGTTTTGCGCGTCTGCTTCAATCGAAAGATTAAAGAAGAGTAGCAATGAAGTTGCCAGTTACAAAGCTAGATCACTCTCAAATTTAATGACATGAGAGAGAGAAAGAATGCAAGAATATGCGAGCTTTAAGAGCTTTGATTACAATAACAATAGAGCTTAATTTTGGCAAGGCAAACATTTGCGCAAGGCATTTACATTTACTAATATTATATTTATTAGACTTTAGTTGAAGGTTCTGCTCCCGACATACTCCCCCCATTGGAAGGGATCCACTTTCAATCGACGTGGTCAAAAAGGGGCAGAACTGCAAGCTTGGTTACAGCTCGCTTGGCCAGACCAGTTGAGGTTCGAACGATCGCCACTCTAGGTACGCCATCATCTCCTGTTATTGTGGACTCCACCTTGCCGAGCCGCCATTTTAAAGATGGAAGATTTTCGACCTTAAGTAGTACCAGGGAGCCAGGCTGAAGAGCAGTCTTTGAAGTTCTCCATTTGCTGCGTTCTTGGAGAATCGAAAGATAGTCGGTGCTCCATTTGCGCCAGAAGTTTTGACGCATTTGGCATACGCGCTGCCACCGACTCAGACGTCCTTCTTTTAAGTGTGTGATGTCGGGCTCGTCTATGGCGGTAAACGTTGATCCAATGAGGAAGTGCGCAGGCGTTAGAAAGCTTGAGTCGCCAGGGCTTTCTGAAATAGCGTAAAGAGGGCGAGAATTAAGTATTGCAGAAATCTCATAAGCTAAAGTACGAAGTTCATCGAGACTAAGAGAAGAGGATCCAGCAATACGAAGAAAGTGATATTTGGCAGACTTTACTGCCGCCTCCCATAATCCACCGACGTGTGGAGATCGAGGTGGTATAAAGTTCCAATCGATTCCATTAGCCAGGCAAATCTTCGATACAGCATTGTTATGCGGGTCGCTCAAGCAAAGTTCCTTCAACTCGGCCAATTCATTTTTAGCACCAACGAAGTTGGTTCCATTGTCTGTCCAGATGACGCGTGGCTTGCCTCTGATGCTTATGAAGCGCCTCAGAGCAGCAATAAATGATGCAGTCGACAGGTCCTGGACAACTTCAAGATGAGTAGCTTTGGTACTAAAGCATACAAAAATAGCTTTATAGCATTTTACAGGCTCCTTATTCCTGGTCTCAGGCTTATGACGAAAAGAACCACAGTAATCGATTCCTGTTGTGTGGAACGCTGGGTTTGGACGAACACGATCCGCTGGAAGCCTGCCCATTATATGCTCGGCATATTTTGGTTTCAGCCGGAAGCATCTCAAGCACTTGTTGACAACGGTGGCCACCGCTTTGAGTCCACCAATTGGCCAATATGCTTGCCTTATTGTCGCGAGAAGGCTTCTAGGTCCTGCATGCAGTAATTTTTGGTGATAGTGCACGATGATTGCATTTGTGACCGGATGTCCTTTGGGTAATAGGATAGGATGTCTGGCGTCGTATTCCAACTGCGAATTTTGTAGTCTGCCTCCAACTCTTAACAATCCATTCACATCAATGAATGGGTAGAGCGACAGTAGACAACTTTTGGCTGGAAGTGACTTCTTTGAAGAAAGCATTGCATAGTCGACAGCAAAGGTGACTTCTTGGATGTTTCTGATGAGAAAATATGTGCCCATGCGCAGATCCTCGACGGTCAACTTGAGTGAGGTTTCAGATTGCTTATTCGATATAAAGAGCCAAAGTCTGCGAATATAGGCAAAGACACGTTGTAGAGAGGCAAATGAGTTTTGGTATTTGCAAAGGGCGGATAAGTCTGATCTTGTTGTGGTGATTAGCACCTTGCGACGACGTTCTGGCAGGTTAACTGCGGGCAGCACATTTGCAGGCCACTCTGAGCTGGGAGCTCTAAGAAACTGAGGACCATGTTGCCACAGCACTTGTCAGCTGGGTTGCAGGATGTTGGTACATGATGCCAAGTCATTCCTTGAGTCAGCTCCTGTATTTTTGCGACGCGATTAGACACAAATACGTTGAATTCTGATGGCGACTCGCGAATCCATGAGAGCGCTATGGTGGAATCCGACCAGCAGTGGTAGTCGCATTTAAAAGGCACAATATGAGCAATGCTGGCGACCAGTTCAGCCAGAACTAGTGCGGCAGACAGTTCCTATTTTGGTATAGTGATTGTCTTAAGAGGGGCAACTCTGGATTTGGAACATAAAAGATGCGATGAAATTGAATCCTGAGTTTCTGAACGAAGATAAATGCAAGCACCATATGCCAGGCTACTTGCATCGCAAAATGCGTGAATTTGAAATGAAGCTCCTATCTGGGATATTTGAAAGAGCTGACTATAGACAGCTGAGAGAAAAGCTGGTTCCATGATAATTGTAACTCTTCTGGCATTGTGTCATCCCAATTAAGCTGACGTTTCCATAGAGTTTGAATGAATATTTTTGCCTTTGTGACAATAGGTGCAATTAAGCCGAGCGGATCATAAGTTCTGGCGACTGTAGAAAGAACGACACGCTTCGTAGCTGGTCCATCTGGCATAATTTTTGAAAAATTGAACAAAAAGTTGTCAGAGCTGACATCCCATACCAGCCCCAAAGCCTTCGCAATTCCAGTTCCATCGTCGAATGTTAACAACTTCTCCTTGTCCACTTCAGGCTCACCATCGAGCACAGCTGGCTCATTAGAGCACCATTTGCGTATGTGAAACTGGCCACGGCTGAGCAGCAGCTTGACCTGACGCTTAATTTCCACTACTTCTTCGATGCTGTCTCCACCAGACATGAGGTCGTCCACGTAAAAGTGTGTCCTTACTATTTTCGAGCCGATAGGGAAATTTTCCTCCTCGTCGAGTGCTAGCTGATGCATAGTTCGGATTGCCAAAAATGCTGCGGATTTGGTACCATATGTAAGTGTGTCCAGTTTGTACGCCTTTATCTCATCAGCTGGGCTGTCACGCCATAAAATGATCTGCAAATACTCATCAGGATGAGAAACTTTAACGCATCTATACATTTTACATATATCCCCGCAAAGAGCTATTCTGAAAAATCGAAATCTAAACAGCGTTGTAAAAATCTTGGCTTGAATCGTGGGACCTGCAAGTAACAGATCATTCAAAGAGTAGCCAGAGGTTGACTTGGCAGATCAATCGAATACAACTCGAAGTTTGGTTGTTGTACTATCGAGCTTGTGGACACAGTGGTGTGGCAAGTAAAACCTGGGTGCTGTGCAGTCCTCCGAAGCGAGAGACATGTGACCTAAACTGAGGTATTCTTTAATAAATTCAGCATATTGCGATTTAATTTTGACATTCTTGGCGAGCTTTGCTTCTAAGCCCTTGAATCTGCGGAGAGCGCGGTGTTAGGAGTTTCCAAGTGCGCAAACGTCGGTTTTAAATGGAAGTTTGACCGAGTACTGGCCATTTGAGAGACGAGTGTGATTTTCCTTGAAGAAGTCCTCACAAAGCGAGTCCTCTTCAGAGGCTGAGTTTGACGAACCATACGAATGTTCGATCTCCCAAAACCGTTTGACTATGTCTTCGAGCGAATCTTGAACTTGATGAGCTCGCACCCTGGCGAGAGAAACTAGTGTTGAGTGTTTGGCATTTGTATGCGAGATGGCTCAGATACTGTCCAGCCTAGCTTAGTTTCTTGCAATATCAACTTGCTGTCCACTATACGTATTTGCCCAGTGCAAATTAAATCGAAAAATAGGCCTGCTCCAATAAGCAAGTTTATGCGTTGAGATTTGTAAAATTCGGGGTCGGCCAGAGCAATGTCAGTTGGTATCTGCAAGGTACTCCTTTTTAAATTATACTGCGGCTGGTAGTCAGTGATAGTTCGTGTCACGACGGCTCCAAATGAAGCTCCATAGCTTGCATTTTGCGACCTGACGACGATGTCAACTGCTCTATCAGAATTAAGTGATGATTCTCCGATTCCAGAGATTGCTATATGCGTCCGACGAGTTTTCAGCTGCAGATGATTTGCGAATCGAGTGGTTATAAAATTAAGTTGCGAAGCAGAGTCTAAGATAGCACGGCATTGAATGAGCTCTCCAAAACGATTTTGCACCAAAACTATGGCCGTAGCAAGCAAAATGTAATCATCAGGCACGGCGTTCGAGGCTGGGAGTGACGGGCTGGAGCTTGATCTAGATATGAGCGAGGATGGAGCTTGATTAGAGTCTGGCACAATCTGCTGTTGCAAGGAGCTGGCTGCAGAATCTGTCATATGCAAAAGCGTATGATGTTTTGATTGGCATTGTCTGCAATGAGCTGACCTGCACTGTTGAAGAGCGTGCCCCTTGCGCAAGCAATTTAAGCATAAGTGCATTTTCTTAGCTTCTTTATAGCGCAAGTTGGGAGAGAGGTTAAGAAACCGAGCACATTTCGAAATGAAGTGTTCTCCAGAATCACAAAATATGCATGTCGAAGTTGTATTTGAGACAATAAGAGAGCCTTTGCAAGGCTTATGTGATAATTTTCCAACCTGGTTGCTAGGTGTTGGCGTTACCGTAGCATTTTCCACATTCTCCATGGTTCTTCATCTTTTTTCCAGAAATGAAGCCATTTTTGTCCATGCTGGAAGTTCGTTGGATACAAGTGACTCCTCCCATTTCTCACGTGTGCGTTGATCCAGTTTCTGTGCCACGATATGAATTAAAAATCCATCAAAAATTTGGCTCGAATCGGCCAACGAATTTATGGCTCGAAGATGCGAGTTCATTTTATCGCTTGATGCCCGCAAGCCAATTGCTGATCCCTTCTCCACACCTTTAAGCCCGAAAATCGCCTTTACATGCGCCTGGAAAAAAAGCAACTTGTTATCAAATCTATCACAGAGTAGTTTTATTGCTATATCATAGTTCTTCTCTGTTGGCTCCAACGAACGAATCGCTTCCAATGCGACTCCCTCCAAGCTGGACAATAAATGCTGAAGCTTTTCCATCTTTGTTAACTCAGCGTCTTTTTCAACAACAGTGCTGAAAATAGAGTAGAAGTTTGGCCAATCCATATAAGACCCTTTAAACTTGGGTAACTGCAGCTGAGGTAGCCTTGATGTTTTGATGGTGACATTGCCGGATGAACTTGTATCTCCCAATGAGTGGCGCACTGTGGTAGAGTTGGCATCGTTGTTCTTACGTTGAAGAGATATAAGTTCACGAGAAAGCTTCGATTTAACCTCAACAAACGCTTCATCAAAAAGTGTGCGCGCATCGGATGCGAGTTCCGTTAGGTCGAGCTTCTCCAAACTAGTCTGCGCCGCGTTGAAGTCACCCTTCATATGATCCAGCATTTCAAGGCGCACCAATAGATCTGTTTCATCCATAATGGCTATTGCGTCATCATCAAGATTTGAATTTAAATTTATTAATTGCCGTTTAATAGCCTCTGCCTTTGCCTTGTAAAAGTCATGTTCACTAACATCAGGCATGGCTCTCTGTTTTTTGCTTCAAGAGCAAAGAATATAAATATGCACTATACGCTTTGTGAATCACTGCGGACGGCAGTCCGCGCTAGTGACGAAAGCAGCACGAAGGGTGCGAAAGGCGACTAGCATATATACACAGGAAGAATGGAAAATTTGCTATGACTGTCCGATCAGGTCGAGTTATATACCGATCGAAAGGTATCAATAAAACTTACAAATGTGCATACTAAGACTTTTGAAAACTCACCTGGTTCGTGAGATAAACAGGTGTAAGTGGGAGGGGCAAAATTTAAATGATTGGAGCAAATGGGGCCGTTGGAGCCTTTCTGAATTTTTTTATAATTTTTTACTATTTCAATCAAAAATACGCGTCGAATGACACCTTGATCATCAAAATCCGATCACTGGTTCAAAAGATAATTAATTTTGAAATTTTTAGTGGCCTTCCGAAAATGAGATGAAAAGTCAGTTTGTCTGTTTGTCTGTTTGTCTGTTTGTCTGTTTGTTTGTTTGGATCAAATCGTTAATTTAGCTTAAAAGTTTGAATGAGGACTTGTTCCCGCCCAAAAATATAGAAACGTTTGTTCTACGACTTTTTCGAAAAATCGCTAGTTTAGCGGGAAATCGCTAAAAACCGCTAAAATTGAAACCCCTATAGCATCCAAACGATAGAAGCTACAGATGTGATATATACATCGTTGAAAAGGTATTTTGAAGGGCTTTTAGTCATACCTTCAAAGTTTTTTTTTTAAGTAAAAAGGTAAACAGCTACAGGTGAAATAAGGTATTTTTTCCCACATTTTAGCGATTTAAGAAAAATCTACACATCAAATCACTTAAAAATATGTTATATGTTATAGGCAATTTTATTCCACGTCTTTTGACATATAACACATATCTGTCAAAATTCGTTTGGGCAAGATATTACATATTAACTGAATATACCTTTTACCTTTACACTACTGCTTGTACATATGCAGTATGTGCACTGCTTGCAGCGTAATGCGGAAATAAACTGCTTGCAAGTGGTGAATTCTTTTAGCGGCAGATAATCAAAATATAGAAACATTTGTTTTACGACTTTTTCGAAAAATCGCTAGTTTAGCGGGAAATCGCTAAAAAACGCTAAAATTGAAACCCCCATAGCATCCAAGCGATAAAAGCTACAGATGTGATCTATATATCATTGAAAAGGTATTTCAAAGGGCTCTTAGGCATACTTTGAACTTTTTTAAGTTAAAAGGTAAACAGCTACAGGTGAAATAAGGTATTTTTTCCTACATTTTGGCGATTTTGAGAAAACGCTAGTAATGATTTTTTCTAATTTTGCATGTATGTTTGTAAAAGGAACTAGTGTTGCCAGACAGTTTGTTTTTGCTTGTACAAACAATAAACACCTTTTGACAAAGTTGTACCGTCAACAAATATTGCAATTTTCAAAATTTCCGATATATTACTCCAAAATTTCTGATATCTTATAAAAAAAACCTCTTTACGAGGTAAAAGTCTAGTGACGAAATCATTTTCATGCACCAAAATTTCTGATATCCAATTTTGTGACGAATAATATTAAGGTTTACTTATAAATTACTAAAAAAAAATATTGTCACTCGGCACTGCGCAAAAAATAAATATTTATTAGGTATGAAGAAATTAGCGCAATGTGCCGAGTGACAATATTTTTTTTTAGTAATTTATAAGTAAACCTTAATATTATTCGTCACAAAATTGGATATCAGAAATTTTGGTGCATGAAAATGATTTCGTCACTAGACTTTTACCTCGTAAAGAGGTTTTTTTTATAAGATCTTAAAAAGACACCCTGTTTATGTTCCGTACAGCGCGAATGCAGCGGTAAAATTTGGCAGCGGCCGTTGCTACCCAAAAAGTAACTGTATTGTTCAGCGAATTCACTTGATGTATTACACAATAATTGTTCCCGCACGAAAGAACACAAAGCAAAGAGCATAAAATTGTCAAGTGTATTTATTACATATTTGTTACCGACTTGTAACAAACAGCCACGAATAAATGTACACATGTATGTAGATTTTTTACCGAATTGTAACAAATCAAATGACCACGAAAGATTGCAACTTAACGAAAACAAACATCACGTCGGGGTCACCAATGTTTAGAGGAAGAACAATATCCACCTTCGCACTAATTGCCAACGAAATAATTTTATGTTCGGTTTATTTTAATTAATTATAATGTTTATTTTCGAGTTGCACGAATGTGTTTTGCGCGTCTGCTTCAATCGAAAGATTAAAGAAAAGTAGTAATGAAGTTGCCAGTTACAAAGTTAGATCACTCTCAAATTTAATGACATGAGAGAGAGAAAGAATGCAAGAATATGCGAGCTTTAAGAGCTTTGATTACAATAACAATAGATCTTAATTTTGGCAAGGCAAACATTTGCGCAAGGCATTTACATTTACTAATATTATATTTATTAGACTTTAGTTGACGGTTCTGCTCCCGACAAAGTGATTTGGCGGAAAAAAGCTAAAATTGGCGGGAAAAAGCTAAATTTAACGAATTAGTCCAAATTTGGCAAGAAGAGTTAGTCTGAGAGTTTTGTTAGGATATCTCCGATTGCATCCGATTGTTCCTATTGCAGTTATATGATAAAGTCATCCGACTTTGACCGAATTTGGTCAGTATGTTAGAGACATTATTAAACAAACAATCTGCAAGTTTGGTTGAGATTTCTTAAGAAACAAAAAAGTTTTTCATACTAAAGGTGTTTTTCATCCGATTGTTCCTATGGAAGCTATGAGATATAGTCATTCTACTTTGACCAAATTTGGTCAGAATGTAAGAGACAGTACCAAACGTATAATCTGTGAGTTTGGTTGAGATATCTTAAGAAACAAAAAAGGTTTTCTTACTAAGCAATTCCGTGACCTTTGACCCCGATTTGACTATTTTAGAGGTCGAATTTCCCAAAACGCTGTCTTAACGCGCGATGAAATTATCTCATCTATGTTGTGTAAAAATTTCAGCTCTCTATCTTTTACCTTTTGGGCTGCACGGTGATTCTCAGTCAGTGAAACAATCAGTCAGTCAGGACAAAGGATTTTTATATATTTACATAGATAAAACTTTATCTCAAAAAAAAAACGGAAATGTTTACCTTCCGCTGTCCGTTGCCTTAATGTTTTTTCCTTGCGATTGAACTTTGGCTAAAAAGTCAGATTAAGTGATTTTGCGGAAAAAAGAAAAAAATTGGCTGGAAAAGCTAAATTTAACGAATTAGTCCAAATTTGGCAAGAAGAGTTAGTCTGAGAGTTTTGTTAGGATTTCTCCGATTGCATCCGATTGTTCCTATTGCAGCTATATGATAAAGTCATCCGACTTTGACCAAATTTGGTCAGTATGTTAGAGACATTATTAAACAAACAATCTGCGAGTTTGGTTGAGATCTCTTAAGAAACAAAAAAGTTGTTCATACTAAAGGTGTTTTTCATCCGATTGTTCCTATGAAAGCTATGAGATATAGTCATTCTACTCTGACCAAATTTAGTCAGAATGTAAGAGACAGTACCAAACGTATAATCTGTGAGTTTGGTTGAGATATCTTAAGAAACAAAAAAGTTTTTCATACTAAGCAATTCCGTGACCTTTAACGCCGATTTGACCCACTTAGAGGTCGAATTTAGCACAACGCCTTCTTATTGCACGATGAAATTATCTCAACTATGTTGTGTAAAAATTTCAGCTCTCTATCTCTTACACGTTGATGCTCAGTCAGTCAGTCAGGACAAAGAATTTTATATACATAGATAACATTTTTTCTCAAAAAAAAGGAAATGTTTAGCTTCCGCTGTCCGTTGCTTTAATGTTTTTTCCTTGCAATTGAAAAAAAAGTCAGATTACGTGATTTGGCGGGAAAAAGCTAAATTTGTGGGGAAAAAGCTAAATTTGGCGGGAAAAAGAAAAATTTAGCGAATAAGACCAAATTTGACAAGAAGAGTTAATCTGAGAGTTTTGTTAGGATGTCTCCGATTCCTATGGCAGCTATAAGATATAGTCATCCGACTTTAACCTAATTTGGTCAGTATGTTAGAGACAGTATCAAACAAACAGTCTGCGAGTCTGGTTGAGATGTCTTAAGAAACAAAAAAGATTTTCATACTAAAGGTGTTTTTGATCCGATTGTTCCTATGGCAGCTATATGATATAGTCATCTGACTTTGACCAAATTTGGTCAGTATGTTAGAGATAGTATCAAACAAACAATCTGCGAGTTTGGTTGAGATATCTTAAGAAACAAAAAAGTTTTTATACTAAAGGTGTTTTTCATCGGATTGTTCATTTGACAGCTATAAGATACAGTCATTCCACTTTGACCAAATTTGGTCAGAATGTAAGAGACAGTATCAAACAAACAATCTGTGAGTTTGGTTGGGATATCTTAAGAAACAAAAAAGTTTTTTTTACTAAGCAATTCCTTTGACCTCGATTTGACTATTTTAGAGGTCGAATTTCCCAAAACGCTGTCTTAACGCGCGATGAAATTGTCTCATCGATGTTGTGCAATACTGACTGCATCAGCAAGCGCAGACTCATTGTTACATTTAACAACATAGCTAGATATGTGTTTAACCTAAGACAAATAGATCATATATCTTCCTATTCGCTCAAAATTTATAATCTTAAACTAGAACACTGGATAAATCTCAGAGCGTTAATATTGTTACACAAAATAATTTACACTAAAGAACCGAATTACTTATATGAAAAACTTAACTTTTCTACTTCAAGACGAACAAACAATGTTATAGCTGTTAGACATGGACTCTCATCGTCAGAAAAACACTTTTTTGTACATGCTGTTCGCCTTTGGAACAATATTCCACATGAATTAAAAATAATTAGAAACGCACACATTTTTAAAAGCAAAATTTTTATGCACCTGCAAAATAATGATTAGTAAATTATAAATTATAATCAGTAAATAATCACTGCGGACGGCAGTCCGCGCTAGTGACGAAAGCAGCACGAAGGGTGCGAAAGGCGACTAGCATATATACACAGGAAGAATGGAAAATTTGCTATGACCGTCCGATCGGGTCGAGTTATATACCGATCGAAAGGTATCAATTTAACTTACAAATGTGCATACTAAGACTTATGGAAACTTTCCTGGTTCGTGAGATAAACAGGTGTAAGTGGGAGGGGAAAAATTTAAATTATTGGAGCAAATGGGGCCGTTGGGGCCTTTTTGATTTATTTTTTAATTTTTTACTCTTCTAATCAAAAATACGCGTCGAATGACACCTCGATCATCGAAATTCGAATACTGGTTCAAAAAATAATTAATGTTAAAATTTTTAGTCGCCTTTCGAAAATGAGATGAAAAGTCAGTATGTCTGTTTGTTTGTTTGTTTGTTTGTATCAAAGCGTTGATTTAGCTTAAATGTTTGAATGAGGACTTGTTCCCGCTCAAAAATATAGAAACGTTTGTTCTACGACTTTTTCAAAAAAATAGCTAGTTTAGCGGGACATCGCTAAAAACCGCTAAAATTAAAACCCTCATAGCATCCAAACGATAGAAGCTACAGATATGATCTATATATCGATGAAAAGGTATTTTGAAGGGCTTTTAGGCATACCTTCAAAGTTTTTTTTTAAAGTAAAAAGGTAAACAGCTACAGGTGAAATAATTTTTTTTTTAATTTATGAAAAATCTACAAATGAATTCACTTTTAAATATGTAGTATGTAGTAGACAATTCAATTCCGCGTCTTTTGACATATAACACTTATCTCTCAAAATTCGTTTAGGCAAGATATTACCTGTTAATTGAATATACCTTTTAACTTTACACTACTGCATGCATACTACTGCATGTACACTACTTGCACTGCTTGCAGTGCATGTGGAAAGATACTGCTTGCAAGTGGTGAATTCTTTTTGCGGCAGATGAAACATTTTGTAATTCCAATTACAGCAAGATCGAAATATATTTATAAATATATATAATATTGAAACGGCAAGAAGAGTTAGTCTGAGAGTTTTGTTAGGATTTCTCCGATTGCATCCGATTGTTCCTATTGCAGCTATATGATAAAGTCATCCGACTTTGACCAAATTTGGTCAGTATGTTAGAGACATTATTAAACAAACAATCTGCGAGTTTGGTTGAGATCTCTTAAGAAACAAAAAAGTTTTTCATACTAAAGGGGTTTTTTCATCCGATTCTTCCTATGACCAAATTTGGTCAGAATGTAAGAGACAGTACCAAACGTATAATCTGTGAGTTTGGTTGAGATATCTTAAAAAACAAAAAAGTTTTTCATACTAAGCAATTCCGTGACCTTTAACGCCGATTTGACTATTTTAGAGGTCGAATTTCCCAAAACGCTGTCCTAACGCGCGATGAAATTATCTCATCTATGTTGTGTAAAAATTTCAGCTCTCTATCTCTTACCGTTTGGGCTGCACGGTGATGCTCAGTCAGTCAACCAATCAGTCAGTCAGGACAAAGGATTTTTATATATTTACATAGATAAAATTTTATCTCAAAAAAAAACGGAAATGTTTACCTTCCGCTGTCCGATGCCTCAATGTTTTTTCCTTGCGATTGAACTTTGGCTAAAAAGTCAGATTAAGTAATTTGGCGGAAAAAAGAAAAAAATTGGCTGGAAAAAGCTAAATTAAGAGAATTAATCCAAATTTGGCAAGAAGAGTTAGTCTGAGAGTTTTGTTAGGATATCTCCGATTGCATCCGATTGTTCCTATTGCAGCTATATGATAAAGTCATCCGACTTTGACCAAATTTGGTCAGTATGTTAGAGACATTATTGAACAAACAATCTGCGAGTTTGGTTGAGATCTCTTAAGAAACAAAAAAGTTGTTCATACTAAAGGTGTTTTTCATCCGATTGTTCCTATGAAAGCTATGAGATATAGTCATTCTACTCTGACCAAATTTAGTCAGAATGTAAGAGACAGTACCAAAAGTATAATCTGTGAGTTTGGTTGAGATATCTTAAGAAACAAAAAAGTTTTTCATACTAAGCAATTCCGTGACCTTTAACGCCGATTTGACCCACTTAGAGGTCGAATTTAGCACAACGCCTTCTTATTGCACGATGAAATTATCTCAACTATGTTGTGTAAAAATTTCAGCTCTCTATCTCTTACACGTTGATGCTCAGTCAGTCAGTCAGGACAAAGAATTTTATATACATAGATAACATTTTTTCTCAAAAAAAAGGAAATGTTTAGCTTCCGCTGTCCGTTGCTTTAATGTTTTTTCCTTGCAATTGAAAAAAAAGTCAGATTACGTGATTTGGCGGGAAAAAGCTAAATTTGTGGGGAAAAAGCTAAATTTGGCGGGAAAAAGAAAAATTTAGCGAATAAGACCAAATTTGACAAGAAGAGTTAATCTGAGAGTTTTGTTAGGATGTCTCCGATTCCTATGGCAGCTATAAGATATAGTCATCCGACTTTGACCTAATTTGGTCAGTATGTTAGAGACAGTATCAAACAAACAGTCTGCGAGTCTGGTTGAGATGTCTTAAGAAACAAAAAAGATTTTCATACTAAAGGTGTTTTTGATCCGATTGTTCCTATGGCAGCTATATGATATAGTCATCTGACTTTGACCAAATTTGGTCAGTATGTTAGAGATAGTATCAAACAAACAATCTGCGAGTTTGGTTGAGATATCTTAAGAAACAAAAAAGTTTTTATACTAAAGGTGTTTTTCATCGGATTGTTCATTTGGCAGCTATAAGATATAGTCATTCCACTTTGACCAAATTTGGTCAGAATGTAAGAGACAGTATCAAACAAACAATCTGTGAGTTTGGTTGAGATATCTTAAGAAACAAAAAAGTTTTTTTTACTAAGCAATTCCTTTGACCTCGATTTGACTATTTTAGAGGTCGAATTTCCCAAAACGCTGTCTTAACGCGCGATGAAATTATCTCATCGATGTTGTGCAATACTGACTGCATCAGCAAGCGCAGACTCATTGTTACATTTAACAACATAGCTAGATATGTGTTTAACCTAAGACAAATAGATCATATATCTTCCTATTCGCTCAAAATTTATAATCTTAAACTAGAACACTGGATAAATCTCAGAGCGTTAATATTGTTACACAAAATAATTTACACTAAAGAACCGAATTACTTATATGAAAAACTGAACTTTTCTACTTCAAGACGAACAAACAATGTTATAGCTGTTAGACATGGACTCTCATCGTCAGAAAAACACTTTTTTGTACATGCTGTTCGCCTTTGGAACAATATTCCACATGAATTAAAAATAATTAGAAACGCACACATTTTTAAAAGCAAAATTTTTATGCACCTGCAAAATAATGATTAGTAAATTATAATCAGTAAATAATCACTGCGGACGGCAGTCCGCGCTAGCGACGAAAGCAGCACGAAGGGTGCGAAAGGCGACTAGCATATATACACAGGAAGAATGGAAAATTTGCTATGACCGTCCGATCGGGTCGAGTTATATACCGATCGAAAGGTATCAATTTAACTTACAAATGTGCATACTAAGACTTATGGAAACTTTCCTGGTTCGTGAGATAAACAGGTGTAAGTGGGAGGGGAAAAATTTAAATTATTGGAGCAAATGGGGCCGTTGGGGCCTTTTTGATTTATTTTTTAATTTTTTACTCTTCTAATCAAAAATACGCGTCGAATGACACCTCGATCATCGAAATTCGAATACTGGTTCAAAAAATAATTAATGTTGAAATTTTTAGTCGCCTTTCGAAAATGAGATGAAAAGTCAGTATGTCTGTTTGTTTGTTTGTTTGTTTGTTTGTTTGTTTGTATCAAAGCGTTGATTTAGCTTAAATGTTTGAATGAGGACTTGTTCCCGCTCAAAAATATAGAAACGTTTGTTCTACGACTTTTTCAAAAAAATAGCTAGTTTAGCGGGAAATCGCTAAACACCGCTAAAATTAAAACCCTCAGAGCATCCAAACGATAGAAGCTACAGATATGATATATATATCGATGAAAAGGTATTTTGAAGGGCTCTTAGGCATACCTTCAAAGTTTTTTTTTAAAGTAAAAAGGTAAACAGCTACAGGTAAAATAATTTTTTTTTTTAATTTATGAAAAATCTACAAATGAATTCACTTTTAAATATGTAGTATGTAGTAGACAATTCAATTCCGCGTCTTTTGACATATAACACTTATCTCTCAAAATTCGTTTAGGCAAGATATTACCTGTTAATTGAATATACCTTTTACCTTTACACTACTGCATGTATACTACTGCATGCACACTACTTGCACTGCTTGCAGTGCATGTGGAAAGATACTGCTTGCAAGTGGTGAATTCTTTTTGCGGCAGATGAAACATTTTGTAATTCCAATTACAGCAAGATCGAAATATATTTATAAATATATATAATATTGAAACGTCTCTGATTGAATGTGTTTTTAATTCTCTTAAATATATTGCAATTGTCAAAATTTCCGATGTCTTATTAAAAAATTTCTGATATCTTATAAAAAAACCTCTTTACGAGGTAAAAGTCTAGTGCCGAAAACATTTTCATGCCCCAAAATTTCTGATATCCAATTTTGTGACGAAAAATATTAAATTTTACACATGAATTATTAAAAAATAAATTTTTTGTCACTGGGCACATTGCGCTAAATTTTTCATACCCAATAAATAGTACTTTTTTGCGCAGTGCCAGTGACAAAAATTTTATTTTTTAATAATTCATGTGTAAAATTTAATATTTTTCGTCACAAAATTGGATATCAGAAATTTTGGGGCATGAAAATGTTTTCGGCACTAGACTTTTACCTCGTAAAGAGGTTTTTTTATAAGATAATTATATCAAAACTAATTAAAAAGAAAATTATAATTAAATAAAATTATTGTAAAATATAGTTTTTAAAATAAAATGTATGTAACTTATATTAAGTAAACAACAAATTGTGACTGGCACATTAAATCATAAGTTTATACTTGTAGTGCTAGTAATCCTAATATAATAAATAAATAAATATAAAAAATTCAGCTCTCTATCTCTTACACGTTGATGCTCAGTCAGTCAGTCAGTCAGAACAAAGAATTTTATATATAGTGACATATCTGCCATAAGAATATAACAAATCTGTCATAAACACAAACGATCTTTTGCAAAGCTTCACTTTCCAAAAGCTTATCGAAGACACATCACTTTTCTAAAGCTTATCAAAGACACACCCAAAGTTATGTAGAACTCAAATGTAAACTTTTAAAACCCAAATGTAAACTAACAGAATCCAATAAGTAAACAAATTCCAATAAGTAAATAAATGTAAACAGACAGTCAGCAGAGCTTTGAAGGTTTGCTGTGCCGAGATCACAAATCTTGAAATTAGTTTTTAAGTTGACTTTCACAAATAAAGTTCACGAATAAAAAATTAAAAATGAAATATATTTTTTATTTGATATGTAATTGTTGAACAGTTAATTGGCGCAGGCGGTAGGATATCGAAAAGTTATAAGTAATATCCGTGATCCTATACAATCAGGTGATAAAGAATCCTTGCACAACCAAGAAATTCTTTAAAATTGAGCACGCGAATTGCCGCGAAATAGTGATTCGGTAAACGTTACAATTTTATAACGAAACGATATCCGTATAAGAACCTGTGTGCATTAAATTAATTAAAAGACCTATTTTGTAGCCCGCTAGATAAAGTGTGACCGCCACTACAGTGAATTTTAATTAATCAACAAGTGCAGTTCACTTAATACATAAGTCTCATTATACTGAGCAGTACGTGAACAAAAATCAGTGGCCCGCTAGATAAAGTGTGACCGCCACCCAAATTATATTTAACTAAACACCTGCAAAATAATGATTAGTAAATTATAATCAGTAAATAATCACTGCGGACGGCAGTCCGCGCTAGCGACGAAAGCAGCACGAAGGGTGCGAAAGGCGACTAGCATATATACACAGGAAGAATGGAAAATTTGCTATGACCGTCCGATCGGGTCGAGTTATATACCGATCGAAAGGTATCAATTTAACTTACAAATGTGCATACTAAGACTTATGGAAACTTTCCTGGTTCGTGAGATAAACAGGTGTAAGTGGGAGGGGAAAAATTTAAATTATTGGAGCAAATGGGGCCGTTGGGGCCTTTTTGATTTATTTTTTAATTTTTTACTCTTCTAATCAAAAATACGCGTCGAATGACACCTCGATCATCGAAATTCGAATACTGGTTCAAAAAATAATTAATGTTGAAATTTTTAGTCGCCTTTCGAAAATGAGATGAAAAGTCAGTATGTCTGTTTGTTTGTTTGTTTGTTTGTTTGTTTGTTTGTATCAAAGCGTTGATTTAGCTTAAATGTTTGAATGAGGACTTGTTCCCGCTCAAAAATATATAAACGTTTGTTCTACGACTTTTTCAAAAAAATAGCTAGTTTAGCGGGAAATCGCTAAACACCGCTAAAATTAAAACCCTCATAGCATCCAAACGATAGAAGCTACAGATATGATATATATATCGATGAAAAGGTATTTTGAAGGGCTCTTAGGCATACCTTCAAAGTTTTTTTTTAAAGTAAAAAGGTAAACAGCTACAGGTAAAATAATTTTTTTTTTTAATTTATGAAAAATCTACAAATGAATTCACTTTTAAATATGTAGTATGTAGTAGACAATTCAATTCCGCGTCTTTTGACATATAACACTTATCTCTCAAAATTCGTTTAGGCAAGATATTACCTGTTAATTGAATATACCTTTTACCTTTACACTACTGCATGTATACTACTGCATGCACACTACTTGCACTGCTTGCAGTGCATGTGGAAAGATACTGCTTGCAAGTGGTGAATTCTTTTTGCGGCAGATGAAACATTTTGTAATTCCAATTACAGCAAGATCGAAATATATTTATAAATATATATAATATTGAAACGTCTCTGATTGAATGTGTTTTTAATTCTCTTAAATATATTGCAATTGTCAAAATTTCCGATGTCTTATTAAAAAATTTCTGATATCTTATAAAAAAACCTCTTTACGAGGTAAAAGTCTAGTGCCGAAAACATTTTCATGCCCCAAAATTTCTGATATCCAATTTTGTGACGAAAAATATTAAATTTTACACATGAATTATTAAAAAATAAATTTTTTGTCACTGGGCACATTGCGCTAAATTTTTCATACCCAATAAATAGTACTTTTTTGCGCAGTGCCAGTGACAAAAATTTTATTTTTTAATAATTCATGTGTAAAATTTAATATTTTTCGTCACAAAATTGGATATCAGAAATTTTGGGGCATGAAAATGTTTTCGGCACTAGACTTTTACCTCGTAAAGAGGTTTTTTTATAAGATAATTATATCAAAACTAATTAAAAAGAAAATTATAATTAAATAAAATTATTGTAAAATATAGTTTTTAAAATAAAATGTATGTAACTTATATTAAGTAAACAACAAATTGTGACTGGCACATTAAATCATAAGTTTATACTTGTAGTGCTAGTAATCCTAATATAATAAATAAATAAATATAAAAAATTCAGCTCTCTATCTCTTACACGTTGATGCTCAGTCAGTCAGTCAGTCAGAACAAAGAATTTTATATATAGTGACATATCTGCCATAAGAATATAACAAATCTGTCATAAACACAAACGATCTTTTGCAAAGCTTCACTTTCCAAAAGCTTATCGAAGTCACATCACTTTTCTAAAGCTTATCAAAGACACACCCAAAGTTATGTAGAACTCAAATGTAAACTTTTAAAACCCAAATGTAAACTAACAGAATCCAATAAGTAAACAAATTCCAATAAGTAAATAAATGTAAACAGACAGTCAGCAGAGCTTTGAAGGTTTGCTGTGCCGAGATCACAAATCTTGAAATTAGTTTTTAAGTTGACTTTCACAAATAAAGTTCACGAATAAAAAATTAAAAATGAAATATATTTTTTATTTGATATGTAATTGTTGAACAGTTAATTGGCGCAGGCGGTAGGATATCGAAAAGTTATAAGTAATATCCGTGATCCTATACAATCAGGTGATAAAGAATCCTTGCACAACCAAGAAATTCTTTAAAATTGAGCACGCGAATTGCCGCGAAATAGTGATTCGGTAAACGTTACAATTTTATAACGAAACGATATCCGTATAAGAACCTGTGTGCATTAAATTAATTAAAAGACCTATTTTGTGGCCCGCTAGATAAAGTGTGACCGCCACTACAGTGAATTTTAATTAATCAACAAGTGCAGTTCACTTAATACATAAGTCTCATTATACTGAGCAGTACGTGAACAAAAATCAGTGGCCCGCTAGATAAAGTGTGACCGCCACCCAAATTATATTTAACTAAACACAGTAGCCCGCTTCATGAGTGTGACCGCTACCTCACCCCCGAAAAATCAAACAAGTCAAACAAATAAACAAGAAACATCAGAAAACATGGCATTGACAAACGACAACCTAACTCAATTACTTCGACAAATCCGCCAAGTACCTCAATTTTCAGGAGATCCATGCAGCCTCAGTCCTTTCATCAGGCGAATTGAGTACTTGATGAACCTTTACCCTACCACTGACGCACGACAGATGGCCGTAATTTTTGGAGCCATTGAATTACAAATCGTTGGAGATGCTGAAAAAATATCACAGCTCGGATTTCACAACGAATGGACAACTCTAAAAGGTGCCCTAATCGATGAGTACAAGACGCAAACACCGCTGGAAGAATTACTACAACGCCTCTACTCTACACCTTACAAAGGTAACTTACGTCTATTCTGTGAAGAATTAGAAGATAAAAGTACAATTATAATAAACAAATTAGCCTTAGAAGGCAATCAAAATAACTCAATTGTTTATACCCAAGCAATGGCCACCACAATCAAAAATACAATTCAGCGCAAACTGCCAGATAGATTGTTTATGACCTTGGCAAGGTATGATATTTCGACAGTACAAAGGTTACGACAAGTTGCCCAACAAGAAGGTATAGACTATACGAAGACCCAATCTCTGAAAAAGATAAGAAATCTGATAATCGTCCAAAGTTAGGCGTTAACTCCCTAATCCCAAATACTAACAACAAAACTAATATCGATCACAACAAAAACACTTGTCCCGGCCAACAATTCAGTCGCCCCTTCAATCCATTCAGGTTTCCCACGCAAGCCCAAAACTTGAATGTAAACAATAACCAAACACCTTATCAACGAGTCCCACAGAATCCCTATAGGCAACAGCAATTCGATCAGAATAGGCAATTGTATAATGAATTCAGAGAAGACTTAAATCGCGACCGACAAAATGACACCCGAAACTATAGCCAGCCCCCACAGCAGCAAAGAGTGCCAACTAAGCGTTTTAAAGAAGGGAGCAGACATTCGCGCATGCAAATTCACGAGAGTCATCAACAATACGAATCAGATTACGATGAAGACGCCGACCAATGCAATAAACAAAACGGACAGTACCACGAAGATCAATTGCAGTATACAGAAACTGAGATGCAATTAGATCCGCAATGTCAACAAGCCGAAAATTTTCCAATAGCAGCCTGGGAACACACCAATACATAGAAATTATGTTTAACAATCACAAATACCGATGCATAGTAGACACTGGATCTTCAATAAACATGATGACGCAAAATTTTTTCAATCTTCAAGTCCATAGTAAACAAATAATTGTTCGAAGTATGACAGGGTATTCACGACTAAAAGAATTTGTTAACCTGCCAGCCAATGGATTATTTCAACAAAGCCAACAATTTTATATACATCAGATTTCACCTTATTACGATATCCTCTTAGGTAGAAAAGTTTTAATGGACAATAATGGCATAGTAGATTACACTAAAAAAATTACAATATTTAATGACAGAAAATTCTTTTACAAAGGACTACATCTAAATGAATCAAATTCTTCAACAAATTTTGACGGAATCGTACAAGAAAATAACTTTACAAACGAAGTCTCTTACGCATTGAACAATGACCTTAATTCAGAACGTACATACCGCTTAGATCACCTGAACGAAGAAGAGAAAAATAAATTAACAAAACTTTTGAAAGAATTTGATGACATTCAATATTCGGATAACGAAGATTTAACATTCACCAGTGTCATACGTTAAAACATCACACGACAACCCAGTATACAAAAGACCATACTCCTACCCATTCGCATACGAGACCGAAGTTAATAACCAAATTGACGAAATGTTGAAACAAGGGATCATACGCGAAAGCGATTCGCCATATTGCAGCCCTTTATGGATCGTACCAAAGAAAACAGATGCTTCAGGTAAAAAGAAATTTAGATTGGTGGTTGATTATCGTAATTTAAATGAAATTACTATAAACGACAAATTTCCCATTCCGAATATGGACGAAATTTTGGGAAAACTTGGCAAATACCAGTATTTCACCACAATTGATTTAGCAAAAGGTTTCCATCAAATCGAAATGGACCCTAAATCAATACCTAAAACAGCATTCTCAACGAAACATGGCCATTACGAATACACTCGTATGCCTTTCGGTTTAAAAAATGCCCCAGCAACATTTCAACGTTGCATGAACTTTGTCTTGAAAGACCTCATAAATAAACATTGCCTTGTATATTTGGATGACGTCATCGTATATTCTACCTTTCTTAATGAACACCTAGACTCACTGAGAAAGGTTTTTGAGAAACTTAAAGAGGCAAATTTAAAACATCAAATGTGAATTTCTTAAGAAACAAACTTTGGACATACTATAAGTCCAGAAGGCATAAGACCGAATAAGGATAAAATAAAAGCAATTGAACAATTTCCAATACCAAAAACCTCAAAAGAAATTAAATCATTTTTAGGTCTTTGTGGCTATTATCAAAAATTCATTCCAGATTTCGGTAAAATAGCAAAACCCATGACTATCTTTTTGAAAAAAGGAACAAAAATCGACACTAAAAATGACGAATATAACAAATCTTTTGAGAAGTTGAAAACATTAATCATGAGTGATCCAATTCTCATTTGCCCTGACTTTACAAAAACGTTCCAAGTTACTACTGACGCAAGTAACTTCGCAATAGGAGCTGTGTTATCACAAGATAACAAACCAGTTAGTTTTGCAAGTAGGACTCTTAATGACCATGAACAAAATTATAGCACAATAGAAAAAGAATTACTAGCTATTGTTTGGGCAACGAAATATTTTCGTCCGTTTTTATATGGAGTCCCTTTTGATATTCTAAGCGATCACAAACCACTTGTTTGGTTGAATAACATCAAAGAATCTAATTTGAAATTACAGCGTTGGCGAATAAAACTCAGCGAATACAATTTCAAAATAAAATACTTGGAAGGAAAACAAAATTTTGTAGCAGACGCCCTCTCTCGTGTTAAACTAGAAGAAAACATGATAGGAGAAGAAGAAGAAAATATTTCAGCAGCAGCAACAATACACAGCGCATCAGAAAGTAGCAAAAATTACATTCAAATCACCGAGAAACGTTTAAATCATTTTTCGAGAAAAATTGAATTTGTAAAAGATACCATTGATCAAATAGACATTGAAAAGTATTTTGAAGTGAACGAGTCCGCAATTTGTATTTAGAATATTAATTTGTTTATTGGGAGCAGCAATGGTGCCGCTCCCATTTTCGAAATCGTTCTCTGTTTGGACATTATTCTTTAAGTCTAATTAAGGCTAGGTCTCGTAGCTGCGCTGCCCGCAGACGGCGGCAGAGAGACGGTTAGGTAGGTATATACTTATGTATGTATGAATGTACTTATATACATTGGCTATGCACTCTCAAGTGGAGGCGCGAGGGATATGCACATGCTGTCCGTTTGTTACAATTATGCCGACGCTAGCACTCTTTGTGTGCGGGCTAAGCCATAGCGATCGGTTCATATTTCGGCCACTTAGGGTTTATGACCGGGACATTGAAATATGCAAACACTGCAACAAAGTGTTACAGTGCGTACCCTTTAAGTACTCTCGGTACAGTGGGTATTCATTATACGTGCATACTACATCTCCCTCCTTTTGAAAAATAACGTAATATAATGAAGTTATTTTTATAATAATAATTTTTACTTAATACATTTTTGTTTTTTTTACGTTTTTTTTTTTTTGATTATTTTAATTTTTTTTTGTATTATATTATTATAATCAAAGAAAATGAAATTACTAAAAAAAATATGTATATATATGTATCTATGTATGGATGTATCTATCTATGTATGTATCTATGTATGTATCTATGTATGGGCATACTAAGTACAATTTATGAAATAAAGATTTTTAATCTATCCTTATGAACTGTCTGTATCTTATTTTTATTATTTGTTATTACTATGTTATCTCTATCTCCTATTTCCGTTACTTTATACGGACCTGTGTATTTAGGATCTAACTTATGACCTGTCTCGTTTTTTAGTAAAACTTGATCTCCTACTGATATATCTATATTTCTTACTTTCTGGTCATATAGTATTTTATTTCTATTCTTATTTGCTTCTAACAAAACTCTAGCTCTTTTATATGCTACCTCTAATCTATATTTACTCTCCTTAGCATAGTCATCTATATTATATAGTGCTTCTACGCTATCTATGCTATTAAAATGCTTCGGTAAATTACTTGTTTTACCGAATACTAGCTCATATGGACAATAAGTATGTGCCATAGAGGGGGTCGTGTTGAAACAAAAGACAAAATATTGAAGCCATACGTCCCAATCAGTTTTATCAACCGATATGTAAGATCGTATATACTCATTAAAAGTTCTATGACTTCTTTCTATTGTTCCTACTGTCTGGTGGTGGTGTGCTGTAGATGTAATATTTTCAATATTTAAGTATTTGCACAAATCGTCTATAATTGAATTCTTGTATTCTGTTCCCATGTCCGTAATGAACGTCTTCATTGGACCGTACTTCAGGATAAAAGATTCGAATATTGCTTTAGCGACAGTATTAGCATTTTTATTTGGGACAGGTATGGCAACTAAGTACTTAGTTAGATCACATATTAAAGTGACTGCATACTCGTTGCCATTTTCTGATTTTGGTAGCGGACCAATAGTGTCCACTATCACTCTGTCGAAAACATTTATGGGTGTGTCTGTAATTGTTAGTGGGGTCTTGCTATGTTTAGTTATTTTAGCTTTCTGGCATTTTTGACATTTTCGTACGTACTCAGTTATATCTTTAGACATACCTTTCCAGTAATAGTGTCTTTTTACTTTGGCAAAAGTTTTTGATATGCCAGTATGACCTCCTTGAATTGGATCATTATGAAATGTAGACAGAATTGCTTCTTTTTCTTTTTCAGAATTTATTAGGGTCACCGGGTTGAGTAGCGCTACTCTCAATGATTTTAATGTTTTATTGCCCATTTTCTTGAAATTATCTATAGAAACATGTTCAAAGATATTTTCCCACGGTGCCACTTTGAGTTGGCTGATTTTATGTATACCGGCTTGCATCTCAAGCCTTTGGAAAAACTGACCTAAGTCAAGGACTCCATTGGTATATAAATCGCTAACATCATATCTTGCAGTAATTGTTCTGCCATGTTTAAATAAACATAACATATCTTTTACATGCAATGTCACTACTTTACGTACTTCGTCATTGTTTATGACTTCATATACGTTGGGCCTAGAAGCTGTATTTAAAGATTGCGTAGGCAATTCTTGTTCTTTATTTTCCGCGCGGATTTTCTGTCTACTCTGGTATCTTGTAGTGACTTTATTGATATTGCCAGTTATATTTTGTAGGTCTTTGATGGTTATTCTTGATAACGCATCAGCTACATAGTTGTCTTTTCCCTTTAAGTATTCAACTGTGAAATCATATTCTTCTAACTCGAGCCTCATACGTGTCAGTTTAGAACTGGGATTGGTCATTGAGAAGAGGTATATTAAAGGTCTATGGTCTGTTTTTATTAAGAAATGTTTTCCATATATATATGGTCTGAAATGTAGTATCGCCCAGTGTATTGCAGCTAATTCCTGCTCAGTAGTACACTTATTACTTTCTCCTTTAGTGAAAGATCTAGATGCATAAGCAATGGGAAGTTGGAGTCCATCATGGTTTTGAGTTAAAACTGCTCCACATGCTTGTTTGCTTGCATCCGTAATTATACAGAATTCTTTATTAAAGTCTGGATACTGTAACAATGTTGGTTCCATTAGTTTGTTTTTTAAATATTGGAATGCGTTTTGGCATTCAACTGTCCATTCAAAAGGAACATTCTTTTTACATAATCTTGTTATGTGCCGGGAATATTCGGCGAAGTTTTTAATGAATCGTCTATAATAATTGCAAAAAGCTACAAAACGTCTAGCGCTATCCGCATCGTGCGGCACTGGGTAATTCATGATGACGTCATATTTCTTGTCATCTGGAAGTATTCCTTTATCTGTGCATTTATGACCGAGAAAAGTCACCTCATGCATAAAAAATGAGCATTTTTCTGGATGTAACTTTAGATTGTATTTCCTACATTTCTCAAAAACATCTGTTAAGTTTTTAAGCATATGTTTTTCGGAACAACCTATAACTATTAAGTCATCCATGTAAAGGAAAGCTTGTGAAGGTTCTAATCCAGAGAATGCAATAGTCATCATTCTCTGAAATGAATTAGGCGCTATTTTTAAACCGAAAGGTAATCGCGTGAAGCGATACGAGCCATTGCTCGTTGAAAAAGACGTTATATCCCGTGAACTTTTTTCAAGTTCGATTTGATGGAATCCTGACATAAGGTCAAGACACGAAAAATATTTTGCTCGCCCTAGTTGATCTAAGATGTCATCAATTCTAGGGAGTGAAAATTTATCGGACAATAATTTTTTGTTTATTTGACGATAGTCGATCACTAATCGCCATTTCTTTGAATCTGAACCGGGAGATGATTTTTTGGGGACAAGTAATAATGGGCTATTATATTCAGATACAGAAGGTTCGACTATTCCGTCAGTGATCAATTTTCCGACTTGCTTCTGTATCTCGTTCACCTGACTATGTGGGCTTCGATAGTTCTTTATATAAACTGGTTCATCATCTTTTAATCTCAGTTTTTGTTTATAGAAATTGTTTGTTGTTATTGCTTCGGTTTCCAGTCCGAATATATCGCTATACTGGGTGCATAGGCTAGAAAGCTGTGACTTGAACTGTGGAGGGAAGTTTTTTGAAAGTTGAGATAATACAGATTTTTCTCTATTGTCTAGATTTGTGTTGACTACCTCGTAGTTCGAAAGTGATTCATATGTTAGATCATCTGTACTGACTACTTGGTCGGTATTTGTTGTATTAAGTAGCCTTACAAATGCATTTTTTGTTGTTGCTATTGTGCTAGCTATATAAATACCATGTTTAATTTCCTGGGTTGGAATCAATACACTGTCTTCTTGAGAATTTAATTGAATTTTTCTAATAACTTGGGATCTTGCTGGCAGAAGTATTGAGTTGTTGCCAGAACTGTACGTTATGGGAACGTAAATTGGATATTTAAGATTATCGGGTCTGATTATAAGCCAGTCTTCCGATGGCTTGAAGTCTAATTGACAGTTGTATTTCTTTATGAAGTCGATTCCTAATATGCCATCGCATGGAATAGCGAAATTTAAATTCACGATATGAAAGTCGTGTTGGATTATATATTTATCTGTTTGTATCTCAATAGAGGTTAACCCTTTTGATTTAGTAACCTCCTGACTTATTCCTTTTATATCTATTATATAATTAACGTTTATGTCATGATAGACATCGGAATTTTCTTTGACTATTGAAATGTCTGCACCCGTATCTACTAAAAACACTAGTTCTTTTCCTGTGGTTACGTTAGTAAAATTAACAAATATATTCTGACTGAGATTAATTGCATGAACCATCACATTGTCTACTGTTGAGTACCTAAAGGGGCTTGTGAGTTTTCCGATGCATTTTGGGTAAATCTCACATTGTTATGGTTATTGTTATTGTGGCCTCGATTTGAGTTACCACGTCCTCGATTGTTTCCTCTGTATTGTCCATTTCCATTATTATAATTGGTATTATTATGATTGGTATTATTGTAGTTGTTGTAACTATTGTTACGACCACGATAGCTACCCCTAAAATTTCCACGTCCGCGGTTTCCACCACGGTTTCCACCACGCTGAGGATAGTTCCTATAATAAAGGACAGTATTTGGTTGGCCAGTTGCTTCCGTGCAACTGTTTACGAATTTGGATATGGCATCATTCATGGTGTTGAAAGTGCCAGCCTGCATGATAAGTTTTACCTTATCAATTGCGCAATTCTTAGTCATTGCCTTAACTGCAGACTGTGTAGAATAACTTCTGGCTAACGCAAGTGGTAAGCCGTCCGATATGTACGCACTTTCCAGAGCTTTTGTCATCTGCTCAACCTCTGAAGTATATTGGTTAGCAGTTTTGTTGCGCTGCTGTAGATTCATCAGCTTAGCTGACAACACTTCTACAGTTTCGCCTTTGACATTGCTTCTTAGTCCGGAGATGACTTCTGATATTGTTTTTTCATTTCCGACTAAGTTTCTGGCGCCACCTTTTAGCTTTGTTTTTATTATTGAAATAGCTAATTGTTCGTGTTCGCCTTTTATTGATTCTATAATTTCCAATGCATCGAGAAAACTTGTTAGGTTTTCTGCTTTACCATCAAATACTGGTATAAGCTTTGATGCAGTGTTAATAAAATCGGTATTTGACTGTGCCATTGTAGTAACTTTTTCTTCTACTATACACGAGCTATTGTCTGAATCTGCTGAATCGTCCAAATCAGACATTAATATAGCTGGGATAGTGAGATTATTTAAATCTTCCTCTACTAATTCTTGCTCGTCGGTATCAATTACTTCTTTTGATTCTGGTTCTTCACCAGTTTCAATTATTACAGAGATATTAAGTATATTAGGTATTGATATCTCTAGCTTGAACTTATCTGTAATAGTTACTAGATTAGATCTTAGTCTGATCAAAAGCTTTGATACCTGAGACCAATGATCTTGATTAAGTTTATCCCTATGTTCATATATTAGTATTCGTGCTTCATTAAAGCATTTAACTAATATTTCTACGTGTTTTCTAACTGTAGTCTTCTGTATTGGCCTATTTTGGGTAAGCGATTTATGCGACTTGTCAAATTCTGCTTTAATGTTTGATAATTCTTTAGATAATTCCTTCCATTCCATTATATTATGGATATGGATTATTTCTTAGATACCATCAAAACTATAGCTCTACCTAGAATTGGATGGTCATCTATTCTTGATTTGACTCTCACACCAGGAATGGTTGTTAGTACTATTGCCTTTTGGGTTGCCGTGCAGTGTATCATAGGTGAATCATTACGATTGAAAGTTTCTAAATAGATGTTCTGTAGCTCATATATACTCATTGGTGTTGTAGATACTAACTGCTGAACTCGTTCAGAAAAGAATGGGTCCCTTTCATGTGTCTTGCATATGGCCCTTTGTGTATCCATACTTTAATATATATATATATATTTTGGTTTGAATTTACTTTATTTTATTTCATTTTCTTAACGTTACTTAATTAAAAAGTTTTATGTTTTACTAAATTATTTATTTGTTGTTTGTGCGTTTCATTCTATATTTTTTTAAATTTTGTCCAAGTCGTTGGCTTGGCTCATATATTTTTTCTTTAAACATTTATTGTGTAGTTTGTACAATTTATAAAAAAAATTGGTACACATTATGACAACAACAATTATTAAAAGTATATGTACCCAATATAAATCAATATTACTTGACTCTACTTTATTTATGACATTGGCAGTGGAATCCACTGTTTTTATGTCCAAAGTCATTTTAATGGGTTTTAAAAATACTTTTTCTCTATATGTATTATTATAATTGTTATTGTTTTCTTTTGAAAATTTGCTTATTGCATTACTGTTCATTAAAATTAACAGGTTTCCTACCTAGTCTTTTGCATAGCTTTACGGGCTACACTGCTAATTGGGCAGAAAAGGTTCCGCTCAATTTTACAAAATATATTTTATATTAAAAAAAAAATATGCATCGCAGTGCAATCAAAAAAATTATGCAACGCAGTGCATGGGTTTGGGTTTTTTTTTTTTTTTGCTCTCTTCCTCTCTTTGGTCCAGGCTTTTGTCCACGTCAGCTGGTCGTCGCCGGTTTGGCTACGCTGACGTTCCCTCGATGGCGCAGGTGGCGGCTGTGCCTCCCACGCTTGATAACCGCTGCTGCTGTCCTGGGCCTTTGGGCTCAGGCGGCGCCGGTGCTGGCTTCGCACAGGCAACTTCTCCCACGGAGGTGCAAGGGGCGGATTGCCTCTCACACTAGTTATTTTTCCTCATGCACGTATATTTGCAGTGCACGCTGTCCAGCGGCCCTGGGCAGTCGGCGGGGCAGCTGTCGACTCTTCTAGGTAATTCCTTGGGAGATGGTGGATCAGTTTTTTGTTCGTATATATGTTTCACTACTGAGTGAGTTGTGATTGGGTTTCTGGGCTTTTTTACTTGCGATTTTAAAAAATCGAGCTCATTTTGTAGTTTTTGAGCCGTGGCCCATGGCGGGGGTGGTTCTGCTGTGAATAACAGCCACTTTAGATGCGCTATTCTTTTTTTTATTTTAGTTTTAACGCCAGCCCTTCCCATCACACTTTACTCACTCAGATTTTTTTTTTGTTGCTGATTTTTCCACTGCTCGTATAGTTCGCGTTGGCCAATGGGATCCGCACATTTAATGCAACGTGCAGGTAATAACACAAATTCCACTTAATGTTGGCCACGTTGCCCTTGTAATTAATTTTTCCATGTAGTCCTTTGTAGTCCTTTGTAGTCCTTTTTCCATGTCACGGTCGCCATGAAGTGAACGAGTCCGCAATTTGTATTTAGAATATTAATTTGTTTATTGGGAGCAGCAATGGTGCCGCTCCCATGTTCGAAATCGTTCTCTGTTTGGACATTATTCTTTAAGTCTAATTAAGGCTAGGTCTCGTAGCTGCGCTGCCCGCAGACGGCGGCAGAGAGACGGTTAGGTAGGTATATACTTATGTATGTATGAATGTACTTATATACATTGGCTATGCACTCTCAAGTGGAGGCGCGAGGGATATGCACATGCTGTCCGTTTGTTACAATTATGCCGACGCTAGCACTCTTTGTGTGCGGGCTAAGCCATAGCGATCGGTTCATATTTCGGCCACTTAGGGTTTATGACCGGGACATTGAAATATGCAAACACTGCAACAAAGTGTTACAGTGCGTACCCTTTAAGTACTCTCGGTACAGTGGGTATTCATTATACGTGCATACTACAATTTCACTAAAACAAAAATCAAAATGAAATACACAGAAATCACAGACTCAAAAGCAAAATATCTACTTTTGAAATATTTTCTAAATCACACAAGCGTTATTTACATGGAAGCATATCAAGACATTATAAACCCACACAGTAACTTAAAAATTCTAAAAAGTATTATAAAATTAAAAGATATTAAAAACTACCCTGAATTCAAAGAGTTTATCGTCACTCAACATGTTAAATTGCTACATCCAGGTATAGAAAAAATGATCCGACTGTTCAAAGAAACTCATTATTTTCCAGACTACCACAAACTTATTCAAAATATCATTAATGATTGTGAAACCTGCAATCTGTGAAACCTGCAATCTTTCAAAGACAGAACACAGACCCACGAATTTAACTTTTGAATTAACACCGGAAATAAATAACCCTAGAGAACTTTATGTTATAGACTTTAACTCGATCGATAATGAACAATATTTATCATGCATAGATGTATATTCCAAATTTGCATCACTTAAAAAAACAAATAGTAGAGATTGGCTAGAAGCTAAACGTGCCCTCACTAGAATTTTTAACGACATGGGAAAACCACATAAAATAAAAGCAGACAAAGACTCAGCATTTATGAGCAATTCTTTTAAATTATGGCTGAACACAGAAGAAATAAAATAAAATAAAACTTGATATCACCACAAGTAAAACAGGAATAGCGGACGTAGAACGTCTCCATAAAACTATTAATGAAAAAATTCGAATTATTAATACAGATAATAATCGGGAAAACAAAGAGACTAGAATGGAAACGATTTTATACACTTACAACCATAAGACAAAACATAACACAACTGGACGGACACCAGCTTACATATTACTTTACGCAGGCACACCCTTTTACAACACCCAATTGATAAAGGAAAACAAAATAAACAAATCTAAAAATCCTTTTTGAAAAACTGGCAGAATAGAACAATAAGATGACAAACACTATAATGAAAACAAGGGGGCAAGGCTTTAGTCGAGCTCCCGACTATAGGATACCCGTTACTTACCTAAATAAATTAAACTTTTGTTTTTATTGCATGCTTTTAGGCACTTTTATTGCTTAAAAGCTTTAATCAGCCAGTACCACCTTTATCTTTGTCCGATCTTGTTGGGATTTAGTAGGATGTTAGGTAATAATAATAGCTAACGTTCACCTTTTAAAAAAACCTAATATTTTGAAAACTGTGCGTGTGGTGGATTTTCGCGATTTACGGAGGCGGAAAGGGGCGTGGCAAAATTTTGAAACAAACTTGACCTGCGTGGGGTTTATAGAAATCTGTGTGCAAAATTTGGTTGCTCTAGCTCTTATAGTCTCTGAGATCTAGGCGCTCACACAGACGGACAGACGGACAGACGGACGGACGGACAGACGGACATGGCTATATCGACTCGGCTGTTGATGCTGATCAAGAATATATATACTTTATAGGGTCGGAGATGCTTCCTTCTCCCTGTTACATACATTGCAACGAATACAATATCCCCTTTTACTTATTTTTAATAAGTAACGGGTATAATAAGAGAGGGCAGAATATTGTCCACTACAGAGGTAAATTTAAAAAGAAAAAGAAAACTAATGACAGTAAATATTTACAGGCAACAGATACTTCCCACTCATCGGACTCACAATAATCATGAAGACAACTATGACCACATTGACAACAGCAGGAATGATAGAAATTAACCCAATCGAAAATAACCAAGGATTTATTTTGTTCGAATCAGGAACAACACAGATCCCCATAACATTTATAAACCACTGTCTCACAATTAATATTACACAAATCGAGGAAACATTTAATAATCTGTTAAAAGAAAGTTCACAATTCAATAATGTCCCACAAATTAATTATTTAATTCAAAAACTAAACAGAGAAATGAACGGCATTCGATTGACAAAACGAAACAAACGAGGACTATTCAATTTTGTAGGTTCAACACACAAATATCTTTTTGGCACTTTAGACGAAGACGACAGACAACAAATTGAACAACAAATTAATACACTAGCACAAAATACCATACAAGTCAGCAATCAAAATCATATCATAGAGAGTCTCAATGACGGCATAAAAATGATCAATAACCAAACTAACGCTATAAGAACAGATCAAAAAATTAACCTTTTAATATTTAACATTGAACATTTCACTGAATATATCAAAGATATCGAAATGGGTTCACAACTCACACGACTGGGAATTTTCAACCCTAAGTTACTTAAACATGACCAACTTGGCAACATTCATTATAAAAATCTCATGGACACAAAAACCTCTGGCTGGTATAACACAGCCACTAATGAAATATTCTTAATGTCTCATATTCCCACTAACACAATTGAAAAATCAACTTTCTTAATCACACCATACCCTGACAATAATGGACAAATTATCAGTGAAAATACTGCAGGCAAATTTTATTTACACATTAATTATGTTATAAACACTCTTACAAAAAATATTATTAAAGACCATTGTATTGTCAATATTATAAAACATGAGACACCAACTTGCACTTCCAAAAATATCGTGAGGAATATTACATTCAATATATCAAACCAAACATACTAATTACATGGAATCTGACACGAGAAAAACTTGATCAAAACTGTAATAACCAAGAAATTTACATTGAAAATAATAAAATAATTAAAGTATTTAATTGTACTACAGAACTTAAAAAAGTTTCAATATCAAATAATCTTCAACAATACACAAATCTAATATTCACCGAACACAATGTAACTAAAATTGAGCCAATGCACATTGGGCCAGAATCCCTTTTTTTTGGCATAAAGTCTAATTGTAAAGCTAGAGACTTGAAACTTTGCATGAACTTTAGTTAAACTAATTTAGAATTTACAATTTTTTTTTTTTGGATTTGGACCACGCCTTCATTTCCCCCTCCCCATTCGACTATGAGAAATATGTGTAAAATATTTTTATAAAATCCTTATGTAAAGATGGGGACTTGAAATTTGGCATGAATCTTAGTTAGGCTGAAGTCGAATTTATAATTTTTTTTATTTTTGGTTGGACCTTGTCTTTAACCCCTCTCTTTTTTCCTACCCATTGAAAAAGTAAAAAAAAAATTATGAACTTAAATATAGAGGAAAATATTTCATTCTTTGCATGTTTACTAATCAGGCAAAAGTAGAATTTACAATTTTTTTAGTTTTTTAATTTGACCATGTTTTAACCCCCCTCCCTATCTGACAACGGAAAAAAATCAGATTTTCTAGCAAAAATGCCCGGTTTCAACATGTGTTTTTAAAGAGAATGTGCAAAATTGTGCAAAAAGTGTAAATGACAAATTCAAAATCATAGTAAAGAGTTAACATTTGCTTAATTACTTTTTGGCAGAAAGTGGCAGAAATTAGGTTTTTACTCCACGGTACACGAGCGCTTCGGTAAGTTTTCTTCTAAAATAAGACACAACATAGACGATCCACAACTACAATATTGAACACATATTTCGAATAACTTAACACTAATTATATTTGGCATATGTTGACCTTTATTTTCCATATTTTCAACAAAGATTTGGATAAATGGTCTTTTCACAGCCGAAGCGCAAAGTTGAGTAAAAGCTTCCAGCCAATTTCGGCTGGAAGTCACCTGACAAAACATCTGACTTTGCTAGCTCGCAAAAAATACAACGTAGCCACCTAAAATTTTTTTTTCACTGATTCGATATACCTCATGTATGCCCTTTTAAAATATTAAGTCAAATTCAAGATATATTTGAAAAAAATTTTCGACTTTATGCCAAAAAAAAGGGATTCTGGCCCAATGTGCAATGTCACACATAGAAATTAAGGCAATGATTTTGTTTAGTAATAAGAACAACACAATTTATAAAAATCTTTTAATCATCATTTTATTCACATTAGCCATAAGTTGCATATTTTTTATATCTACAAGAGATTCAAAACAACACCAAACAACATTATAATTAAATACTTAACACCAAAGACAACCAAAATTAGCCAAACAATTGACAAAGAAATAGAAAAAGAAACCAATTTAGAAACAGTTGCAGAAGTAATCACCATTGAAACCCCAACACCACAATTATATCCAAACATAAACGCTTGAGGACAAGCTTAAATCTAAGGGGTGGGGGAGTGACATATCTGCCATAAGAATATATCAAATCTGTCATAAACACAAACGATCTTTTGCAAAGCTTCACTTTCCAAAAGCTTATCGAAGACACATCACTTTCTAAAGCTTATCATAGACGCACCCAAAGTTATGTAGAACTCAAATGTAAACTTTTAAAACCCAAATGTAAACTAACAGAATCCAATAAGTAAACAAATGTAAACAGACAGCCAGCAGAGCTTTGAAGGTTTGCTGTGCCGAGATCAAAAATCTTGAAATTAGTTTTTAAGTTGACTTTCACAAATAAAGTTCACGAATAAAAAATTAAAAATAAAATATGTTTTTTATTTGATATGTAATTTTTGAACAGTTAATTATACATAGATAACATTTTTTCTATAAAAAAAACCGGAAATATTTAGCTTCCGCTGTCCGCTGCGTTAATTGTTTTTCCTTGCAATTGAAAAAAGTCGGATTTTGTGATATGGCGGGAAAAAGCTAAATTTGGCGGGAAAAAGCTAAATTTGGCGGGAAAAGCTAAATTAAGAGAATAAGTCCAAATTTGGCACGAAGAGTTAATCTGGGAGTTTTGTTAGGATATCTTCGATTGCATCCGATTGTTCCAATTGCAGCTATATGATAAAGTCATCCGACTTTGACCAAATTTGGTCAGTATGTTAGAGACATTATTAAACAAACAATCTGCGAGTTTGGTTGAGATCTCTTAAGAAACAAAAAAGTTTTTACTACTAAAGGTGTTTTTAATCCGATTGTTCCTATGGAAGCTATGACATATAGTCATTCTACTTTGACCAAATTTAGTCAGAATGTAAGAGACAGTACCAAACATATAATCTGTGAGTTTGGTTGAGATATCTTAAGAAACAAAAAAGTTTTTCTTACTAAGCAATTCCGTGACCTTTGACCTCGATTTGACTATTTTAGAGGTCGAATTTCCCAAAACGCTGTCTTAACGCGCAATGAAATTATCTCATCTATGTTGTGTAAAAAATTCAGCTCTCTATCTCTTACACGTTGATGCTCAGTCAGTCAGTCAGTCAGAACAAAGAATTTTATATATATTGTGAGGCAGCATCCAGCTGCCACACAAATCTAGTATTATTACACCACTGAGCGAGCCACTGGATCGCGCTCGCTCAGTTGGTTCATTAAATTTTGGTATTTTGAACATCGCATGGAGCGAACACGAAGAACTAGCGCAATGAACTAAGTCGCGTTCTCGTAGTTCAATTTTCGTTCTAAGGAACCACGCACGATCGTTCATCTGGTTCTGAAGGTGAACGAGCAAGAAAAATGGTGGAACTTCCGCCACGCGGCACTTTTTCACTTTTCTGACGGGCTCAAAGCAAGCGGACGTGTTTTCTCTGACATCAAAAGTTTATTTAAAAATTGACATCAGCAGCAACAACAGTGTGTGTGTGCGCGGGCATTCTACGACGCAAGCAGCAACAACAAAAGTGTGTGCGCAGAAATCTGCCTTTTCTGGCCGCAAGCAGCAACAACAACAGTGTGTGCTCGGAAATCTGCTTTTTTTTGGCCGCAAGCAGCAACAACAACAAAACACAGCGCAGCGCAGCGCCATCAGCAGCAGCACCGTCGGTGTGTGTGTGACATCAACCACAACAACAAAACACAGCGCAGCGCAGCGCCATCAGCCGCAACACCGTCGTGTGTGTGTGAAAGACCAGCAACAACGACGAAACACAGCGCCGCGCAGCGCGCTCGGCACGGGATTCGGGAGTTTCCTCCTCGTCCTCCTGGTCGCTCGTGGGTTCGCATCATGGTCCTTTTCAGCCGATCATCGAGCGGGAGCGTCCGCATACCCTCCGACGCTTCCGCCGCTCATTTCAGCCGTCCCAGATGTTTATAAATTTCTCTATAACAGACCCTGGCCGGACTGAGACGCAGACCCCGGCTGGAAAACTTCGTTACAGATGGCGCCCGAGCAGGGACGTCTGGAATTCATGATTATAAGGCAGTTCTTGTCTGTATCATCAGGCACAAAACATCTAGAGCAAAGATATCGGCAGATAATTTAGTCCTATTGGGGAAGCATGCCATATTTTCTTATTTCGAGCCAATACAAAAATTTCCGATCCCGTCAGGAAAGTCAACCACGGGATCCTCGCAAGCATACATTTTTTTCCTCAACGGTCTCAGAAATATTATTGCCCTCGTAGCTAGTACTAACCAAAATACCCTGTAGAACATTTTTTCCCATTTCTAGATTTTTTTTTCTTCTCTTGGCATTTTTTTTACCACGCGGCATTTTTTCCCCGCGCCATGTGGCATTTCCTCCACGATTAGCAAAACATTTTTTTTATATACATATTTTCGGGAAATAATTTTTTTTTAGGGGGCATTTTATTTTGAGGGGACATTTTATTCAGTCTTCCTTTCTTTTTCTCCTGGACAAGTAGCAGAGGGCCCAGAAAATTAGCAGCGCTAGTCCGCCGCAGCGGGAGATATTGTTGCTGTCTTCCAGATCGCGAGAGAAACGGGCGAAGAGAAGCGGGACCGCTGCGTTGGCCTCCGAGATGTACCGCCAGATGCGTTATTACGGCGCACCAGCGCTGGACATATCCATGACGCCCAGCGGCCGCCCAGGCATAGCACCGCCACCAAACAGTCCCCGGTGCTCGGACGATAGCCGCTCGACTGAGCCCAACATGGCCATCACGGGCTCCGTGCCGACCATGAGTCCGGTGTCGGTAGCCGCAAGAGAAGCCGCCGCCCAGGAGCCGGACGTCGCCAGGGAAGCCGTCGGTTGGGGCCAGGCTAACTGGGTCGCCGCTCCAGCAGCGTGGCACCTCCGCGGCCTGTACGGTCTAGTTCCAGTTGCCCTTCTGGACTGCGTCGACAGGGCCCGAAACCACGCCCGTGGCCGGAACGTCAGGGTTCGCGTGCGCACCGGCGGAAGGATGTTCCAGATTCTGATATTGCGGAACGGAACCGTCATCGTGACCTATATCCCGCCAGAATAAAAATCTCTAAGATTTCTCAGTCCCTAGCTGATTCACGTCTTTTTTTTTTCTCCTTTTTTTGCTTACATAACAAGCCGAGCTGCAGCGCAGGCAAAGCAGCAAACGCAAGCAGAGCTACAGCGCCGACAGCAGCGCAACGCAAGCAGAGACACCGCGTGCGACCACAAAGCTACAACCCGGCTCTGCCTCTGCAAGGGCGGGCAGCGCTACAAGCTGGCTCTGTCGCCACGAGCGCGGGCAGAATTCCAAGCGAGCGAATTTCTGCGCCTCGTGCGCGAGCAGCAGCCACAGGCTGGCTCTGACGCCACAAGGGCGAGCAGAGGGCTAGGCGACATTTTGTCGCGACGCGTACACAAGCAGCGCTACATTCACGGCCTCTGCCGACGTCGACTGCGATCGCTACCGGTCTCATGGCTTGAGCCGAAGCAGCGAGCGGACAGTCAAGCAAGAACCTTCAACGCGAGCAGTCGTCTTCGCTAAGCAAAAAGAAAAATCAGTACAGAACCTTCACCGCGAACAGTCGAACTCCAGTCTAGCAAATAAAATTCAATAATTCAACGCAACCAAACAAAGCAACGAAAATAAATCAACGCGAGCCAAGAAACTAAATCGACGCGATCAAAAGAAAATAAAACAACGCGAGCGAAAGCAACCAAACGAAGTGAAGCAAACCAGCAAAATAATTTCTCGAAAGTTTTCAACGGTCCTGCACGTGGAAAACATTTTTCCAAAATCATCAACGGCCCTGCAAGCAAGCCAAATAATTTTCCGAAAGTTTTCAATGGTCCTGCACGTGGAAAACATTTTTTCCAAAATCATCGACGGTGCCGCAAGCAAGCCGAATAATTTCTCGAAAGTTCTCAACGGTCCTGCACGTGGAAAACATTTTTTTTCCAAAATCATCGACGGTCCCGCAAGCAAGCCAAATAATTTTCCGAAAGTTTTCAACGGTCCTGCACGTGGAAAAACATTTTTCCAAAATCATCGACGGTCCCGCAAGCAAGCCGAATAATTTCTCGAAAGTTCTCAACGGTCCTGCACGTGGAAAACATTTTTTTTCCAAAATCATCGACGGTCCCGCAAGCAAGCCAAATATTTCTCGAAAGCTCTTAACGGTCTTGCTAGTTCACCGGCCAAACCGACCAGTCGTCCAAGAAAATCCAGAACAGCCTTCAGCAACCCGGTTGTTGAAACGCCAACGGGTAAATCGTAGATAATCCAGCCGCGACTGGTCGCTCTCTGCAAGACTCACGAGTGAAAGGTCTAGTGCCCAACCACGTGCGCCTAGCATAAGGTAGCGCTTTACGTCCATCATCACTGACCCAAACACGTGCACCGGTCAGCATGGTCAGCGTCAGTTGGGTGTACTACCGACGCCGGGAGCAATTGATAACGATAGCGGCGGAATTCGGCCTCGATCCGGAAGGGACCGTTACCGAACTCCGTACCCGTGTCGCCGCATTCGTTTCGCTAAGCACCCATGCCGAGCACGTCAACCAGCGATTGATGGAGCTAGAGCAGCAGTATCGGGATGCCTCAGGATCTGACCACAGCGATACCAAGAGTCGATCCCGCAGCGTTTCCCCTGTCCCAAGGGATCGAGTGGTGCCGTAAGTGATCGTGACTGCGCCGAGCAGTCAACCACCGGAGGCTTGAACGAGCAGTCGTCTCCTCCGAGGGAATCGCAACCATTCCCCTGCCACGCAGAACACGAGCCGCACAGACACACCATATCGCACGATAGCGGAGAAAGTGCATCGCTGGGGTATCCACTTCGATGGGCAGTCGGATCCGCTGAGTTTCATCGAACGTGTGGAGGAACGCGCTGCGGCTCACCTAATCGACCTGGCACACCTTTCACAAGCCATTCCAGAACTACTTACTGGGAATGCTAGTGACTGGTTTCGTGTTAGTCGGTTGCAGGGAGCATCATGGGCTTTTCATGGTCATCATGGGATTTTTTCTTGCCCCCTCGATATTTTCAGCGCTTGGAAGACCAGATCCGAGCAAGGCAACAGAGGCTAGGAGAATCCTTCAAGACGTACATCGTGGAACTACGGCTGCTCATGAAGCGAGCAAGCTACTCAGGAAAACAGGAACTGGATCGGGCATACGAGAACCTGCTGCCCGAATACCAACTGTATATCCGGCGGCACGAGGCCCACTCACTCCCGCAACTGACACAATTGGCCACGGACTTCGAGTTTGTCCGAGATCGCGAGCGACAGAGCAGTGGACCTGCACAACTGGGCCTAGCCATAGCCCACAACCGGGATGAGCCAGCCGTAGCGACCAGACATCGGAATCCTTTCCGAGACAGCCAGCCGAGCCATCAGCCATCCGTAGGAGAACCGCACGTTAACAGGATGATGCAAGAATCAGGTCCAGCCATCGACGTACAACGAGCCTGTAGACGCTGTAGTGAAATCGGTCACCAGGCGCGGGACTGTCGCAACCGGCAGCTGTACTACTGCTGGCGCTGTGGCAAACGAGGAATCAAGACGACGGAGTGCTGCGGTTTGGCTTCGGGAAACGGACAGCGGTCTTACCTGCCCCAGGACCAGGTGAGGACAGCCGCCAACCCGTCCCGAGAATAAATCCAGTCATGCGAGTGGAGAAGGCGCGCATCGTGGCTCAGGTCAGGATCGAGGGTCAGGTGAGGCAAGCCACCATAGACACTGGAGCCACGAGGAGCTTTATGAGCGAGGGTGCAGCAAGCCAACTCAACAGCCAACAACTTCGAGATATACGAGCCAAAGTCAGCATGGCAGATGGAAGTCGTGCCACCGTGTGCAAGGCACTCGTCGCAACAGTGCAGCTCGGCGAGAAATGGGCGTGCATACCCTTCCTGGTACTGCCAACCGTCGTGGACGACGTGATCCTGGGCATAGATTTCTTGTGTGCTGTCCAAGCGTCCCTACACTGTGGAGCCGTACAATTGCGGTTGACCCCAGCTTGTCTACAGACCCCCACCGGTTGTCGTAATACTACCCGCGCCACCACGGCGAGCCAGGGTCCCCTTCCCGGGTGGGAAACGACGTTGGGCGGGACGACAGAAGCACTCATCACCCATGCTCGAACCACAGCCGGACCAGGCGACCTGTCCGCACTAGCAAAGCATCACGAAGACCCCTTCGGGGAAACCACAGCCGGACCAGGCGACCTGTCCGCAGCAACACAGACGCATCACGAAGCCCGAACCACAGCCGGACCAGGCGACCTGTCCGCAGCAGCATCAGCAAAGCATCACGAAGACCCCTTCGGGGGAACCACAGCCGGACCAGGCGACCTGTCCGCAGCAGCATCAGCAAAGCATCACGAAGACCCCTTCGGGGGAACCACAGCCGGACCAGGCGACATGTCCGCAGCAACACAGACGCATCACGAAGCCCGAACCACAGCCGGACCAGGCGACCTGTCCGCAGCAGCATCAGCAAAGCATCACGAAGACCCCTTCGGGGGAACCACAGCCGGACCAGGCGACCTGTCCGCAGCAGCATCAGCAAAACACCACGAAGTCCCCTTCGGGGGAACCACAGCCGGATCAGGCGACCTGTCCGCAATGCAACCAGAGAATCCCACGCGAGACCAGAAAGACCCAAAGACGGGCAATCAACGTAATGTGTATAAAGACCCTTTCGGGGGCAATCCCACGCGAGTCCAGAAAGACCCAAAGACGGGCAACCAACGTAATGAGTATAAAGACCCTTTCGGGGGCAATCCCACGCGAGTCCAGAAAGACCCAAAGACGGGCAACCAACGTAATGTGTATCAAGACCCTTTCGGGGGCGATTCCAAGCAAGTCCAGCAAGACCCAAAGACGGGCACACCACGCAAAGTATCTCAAGACCCAAAGGTGGGCGCCGCACGCGACCAAGAAGACGCTCCGACGACCGCAGTACAGGAAGACGAGGATGACCATGAGACGAAGATGACTGAGGATACCCGTTCCACCGGGCCAAGTTCTTGGGGACCACTTGAAGATGGCGAGCCATCTCAACGTCCCTACCCCTTCGGGGAAACCACGGCCGAGGTATGCGCTCTGGCAATACCCCCGGAACCAGATCCTCACGTCAACGAGGCGGACGACGATGACCCCAGCGAGGCACAACCAAGACAAGAAGAAGAACCCGATCTAGAGCCATGGGTACGAGATTTCCTGGAACGAGAGCTAGCCCAATTCGAGACGCTGACCGGGGTGACGCACATTGCCGAGCATGTGATCACTATGAAGGATGACCGGCCCATCAAACAGAGATACTACCCGAAGAATCCAGCCATGCAGCGCATCATCGACGATCAAGTCGACGAGCTTTTGAAGAACAACTGCATCGAGCCGTCCAAGAGCCCTCATAGCGCGCCCATTGTGCTCGTGGGGAAGAAGACCGGCGACGTCCGGATGTGCATCGATTACCGGCAGCTGAACGCGAATTCTATCCCGGATGCGTATCCACTGCCGAGGATCCACCACATCCTGGAGCGTCTACGCAACGCGAAATACATCTCGACGTTGGACCTGAAGAGCGGTTAATGGCAAATTCCTATGGCACGCGGCAGCCGGGAATACACCGCATTCACAGTACCCGGACGCGGTCTCTTCCATTGGAAAGTGATGCCATTCGGCCTCCACTCAGCGCCTGCCACTTTTCAAAGGGCCCTGGACAGCGTCATAGGCCCTGACATGGAGCCCTGCGCGTTTGCGTATCTCGACGACATCATCGTGAGCGGAGCCACACTGGAGGAACATGTACGCAACCTAGGGGAGGTACTCCGAAGGCTAAGGCAAGCCAACCTGCGGCTCAACCGGGCCAAATGCAAGTTCTTCCGACGCAGTCTAGTTTATCTTGGTCACGTCATCAGTGGAGAGGGGGAATCCACACGGACCCCGACAAGATCGCAGCAGTCCGAGAGTTACAGCCACCAGCGACCTGCCGTGAGCTAAGACGATGCCTGGGGATAGCGTCCTGGTATCGCCGCTTCGTCCCGAACTTCGCCGACATCGTCCAGCCCATGTCACTTTTGCTCAAGAAGGGCCAGAAGTGGGACTGGAAACCAGGACAGCAAGCGGCCTTCGAGGAACTCAAAGCACGTCTGACGGAAGCCCCAGTCCTCGCCTGTCCGGACTTTAGCGAGAAGTTTGTACTCCAAACCGACGCGAGCGACTGCGGACTTGGAGCCGTATTGACTCAACAGCACCAAGGAGCCGAACGGGTGATCGCCTATGTCAGCCGGCGGCTGGTCAAAGCGGAGGAGAACTATTCCGCCACGGAGAAAGAGTGCTTGGCCATAGTCTGGGCCATTCGCAAGTTGCGCTGCTACCTGGAAGGCTACAGGTTCGACGTAGTGACGGACAATCTCGCTCTCAAATGGCTAAACAGCATCGACAACCCTACCGGACGGATCGCACGATGGGCCCTGGAGCTGCAACAATACCAGTTCGACATCCACTATCGCCGAGGCAAGCAGAACATCGTAGCAGACGCCTTGTCTCGCCAACCATTGGAAGTAGCCCTGCAGATCACACGAGAGGAAGAATCAAACTGCAAATGGATAACACGGCTCACCAAACGCATCTTGGAGGCTCCTGACAAGTTCCCGGATTTCACCATTGAAGGAAGTCAAGTATATCGCCACCTTGGCCATCGACCAGAGGAGGAGGACTACGTGCCCTGGAAGCTGTGCGTCGCTTCCGACCAAAGATCTAGGGTACTAGCTGAATGTCACGACCATCCCACCGCCGGACACCTGGGTATCCGGAAGACAATCGCTCGGATCAGTCAACGCTACTACTGGCCCGGTTTATTCCGGGACGTAGCCCGCTACGTAAAGCAGTGCGAGAAGTGCCAAAAGTTCAAGGTGAGCCAACTCAAGCCTGCAGGCCGGATGCTGACACGCCAGGTGGAGGAGCCTTTCGGAACACTTTGCGCCGACTTCGTTGGTCCACTCCCACGGTCCAAGCATGGGAATACCATGCTCCTGGTATTCTTCGACGCGTTCACCAAGTGGGTCGAGCTCATCCCCTTACGGAAGGCTACGTCAGCACACCTGGAGCGAGCTTTTCGAGAGACCATACTCAGCCGGTTTGGAGTACCACAGCGTTTTGTGTGCGACAACGGTACACAGTTCACTAGTCGATCTTTTCGTGCCTTCTGCCAAACCGCTGGCATCGAGTTACAGCACACCGCCCCGTACAGCCCGCAACAGAATCCGACCGAACGCGCGAATCGGACAATCAAGACGATGATCGCGCAAAACATCTGTGGAGACCAGAAGACGTGGGACGATCTCTTGCCAGAAATCATGCTGGCAATCAACACCAGCGTCTCGGACACGACCGGATTCAGCCCAGTGTTCTTAGTCCAAGGACGAGAACCACGACTCCCTGGGGCTCTCTACGACGAAGTAACTCCTAGCATCGGACGGGAACCAGAAGCACCCGACACAAAGGCCAGACGACTGCAAGACATATTCAAGATAGTGAAGGAGAATACACAGCGAGCAACGATCGACCAGGCCAGACATTACAACCTCCGACGTCGCGAATGGCGCCCGGAGTTACAAAGTCTCGTCCTGGTAAAACACCTCGTCCTGTCTAACGCCGCCGAAGGTTTCGCGGCCAAGCTGGCACCGAAGTACGAGGGTCCCTATCACGTCCGGAAGTTTATTTCGCCAAACGTGGTGCGGCTACAACGAGTAGGCTCATCCCAACGTCGGGTGGCCAACCTGGCCGATCTTAAAGCCTACCACGCCGAATTCACACCCGTTGTCCCACTTGAGGAAAATTCTACTCCATCAGCGCCTGAGCCAAGCTTAGGCCAAGCTTCGAAATAATCACGAGTCCTACCTCTTCGCCAAACTCCGACCACCTGATAGGCTGAACTCTACGTTTCTTTTAACCCTCCGAATACTAGCTACGTCTCTTGTAACCCTCCGAATACTAACTAAGCCTCTTCATCTTGACTTAACCCAGAACCAGTGCGGAAGCCCGTAATTAATCATCCTCGTTCTTTTCTGCAGTACGACTACACCCACAGCTCTACCAGCCGGCGATGGAGGACGAAGAGCGGGGAGACGGCAGTTTTCCGGGGCCTTTGCCGGATTCCACCGCCCTTGGCGCGATTCTGGCAGCCGAGATCAACCCCCCGGGCTCGGTCGTCGAGGATTTGTCCTTGCTGGGGAACGAGGAGTACGACGAGGTGCTGGCCGCAGTTGGAGACGTCGACGTCGCCCAGGATTTGCCGTGGGAGCAGATGGACTGGGTGGAGATCCCGGCCGGATGGCGCGTTTTTGGATTGGGGGCCATGGTGCCCGTAGCTGTATTGGACGCCGTGGGACTGGCCCAATCTAAAGTTTCGACGGAAGGGCCCAAGAAGTTCGTGGTGGAGGCAGAAGGGCAGCGCTTCCAAGTCCGCATCTCCCGCCAAGGCGAGGTCACGGTCTTTCTCCGCCCCCCGAAGTAAAGGGGGGGTGTGAGGCAGCATCCAGCTGCCACACAAATCTAGTATTATTACACCACTGAGCGAGCCACTGGATCGCGCTCGCTCAGTTGGTTCATTAAATTTTGGTATTTTGAACATCGCATGGAGCGAACACGAAGAACTAGCGCAATGAACTAAGTCGCGTTCTCGTAGTTCAATTTTCGTTCTAAGGAACCACGCACGATCGTTCATCTGGTTCCGAAGGTGAACGAGCAAGAAAAATGGTGGAACTTCCGCCACGCGGCACTTTTTCACTTTTCTGACGGGCTCAAAGCAAGCGGACGTGTTTTCTCGGACTTCAAAGTTTATTTCAAAGTGACATCAGCAACAACAACAGTGTGTGTGTGCGCGGGCATTATACGACGCAAGCAGCAACAACAAAAGTGTGTGCGCAGAAATCTGCCTTTTCTGGCCGCAAGCAGCAACAACAACAGTGTGTGCGCGGAAATCTGTTTTTTTTGGCCGCAAGCAGCAACAACAACAAAACACAGCGCAGCGCAGCGCCATCAGCCGCAACACCGTCGTGTGTGTGTGAAAGACCAGCAACAACGACGAATCACAGCGCCGCGCAGCGCTATCAGCCGCAACACCCTCGTGTGTGTGTGTGTGAGTGTGAGGACAACGAGCCACCTGCGGAAACGCAGCATCCACTTCGGCCGATTGTATAGCCGGTAAGCTGGCCAGTGGCCTCTTCTCATTTCTCGGCTCCGCCTATGGAGCAGCGGCTTAACATTTTTCCACTGTGTGCGGCGGCACAAAATTTCTTTCCGTTTTCTCCTTTTTATATATACCATTGCGCAAGGAATAAATAAGAAAATGGAAATGGCATGCTCGAGTTTTATTTTCCCTGTGGTTCGGGGCAAATATTTTCCGTTTAGTTTCATTACAGGATTTTAGGTAACCTGATGCGAGCCCTAGGATGCGGAGGCATGGTCTGCCCAACCGGCCGGACCTGGTGCGCCGGAGACGCCTCAGAAATAGAATCTTGGTCTGTTCCGTTTTCTATTTCTGAAGCCTCTCTCCGGCGAACCAGGTTTGGAAACACTTGGATACGATCCACGAACAGAATTTTGGTCCGTTCCGTTTTCTGTCCGTGGATTCGATACCAGGCGGCCGGGTCTGAGCGTCGTTGGAGTATCCTTGGGATGAGATTTTGGTCTGTTCCGTTTCTCATCCCGGGGTACAACACCCAACGCCGCCGGAAAGGGACGACTTTGTGGCCGCATCCGAACCGAGAGACTCAGGGGGCGAGAAGAGGACGACGTAACGGGATTCGGGAGTTTCCTCCTCGTCCTCCTGGTCGCTCGTGGGTTCGCATCATGGTCCTTTTCAGCCGATCATCGAGCGGGAGCGTCGGCATACCCTCCGACGCTTCCGCCGCTCATTTCAGCCGTCCCAGATGTTAATAAATTTCTCTATAACAGACCCTGGCCGGACTGAGACGCAGACCCCGGCTGGAAAACTTCGTTACAATATAGATAACATTTTTTCTCAAAAAAAAAGGAAATGTTTAGCTTCCGCTGTCCGTTGCCTTAATGTTTTTTCCTTGCAATTGAACTTTGGCTAAAAAGTCCGATTAAGTGATTTGGCGGGAAAAAGCTAAATTTGGCGGGAAAAGCTAAATTTGGCGGGAAAAGATAAATTTAGCGAATAAATCCAAATTTGACAAGAAGAGTTAATCTGAGAGTTTTGTTAGGATGTCTCCGATTCCTATGGCAGCTATAAGATATAGTCATCCGACTTTGACCAAATTTGGTCAGTATGTATGAGACAGTGTCAAACAAACAGTCTGCGAGCCTGGTTGAGATATCTTAAGAAACAAAAAAGATTTTCATACTAAAGGTGTTTTTCATCCGATTGTTCCTATGGCAGCTCTAAGATATAGGCATCTTACTTTGACCAAATTTGGTCAGTATGTTAGAGGCAGTATTCAACAAACAATCTGCGAGTTTGGTTGAAATATCTTAAGAAGCAAAAAAGTTTTTCATACTAAAGGTGTTTTTCATCCGATTGTTCCTATGGTAGCTATAAGATATAGTCATTTAACCTTGACCGTCTTATCGCGCTATAAAATTATCTCATCAATGATGTGTAAAGTTTCAGCAGTCTATCTCTTACCGTTTGGGCTGCACGGTGATTCTTAGTCAGTGAACCAATCAGTCAGTCAGGACAAGGGATTTTTATATATTTACATAGATAAAATTCTTTGTCAAAAAAAACAACGGAAATGTTTACCTTCCGCTGTCCGTTGCCTTAATGTTTTTTCCTTGCATGATTTGGCGGGAAAAAGCTATATTTTGCGAATTAGTCCAAATTTGGCAAGAAGAGTTAATCTGAGAGTTTTGTTAGATTATCTCCGATTGCATCCGATTGTTCCTATTGCAGCTATATGATATAGTCATCCGACTTTGACCAAATTTGGTCAGTATGTTAGAGACAGTATTAAACAAACAACCTGCGAGTTTGGTTGAGATCTCTTAAGAAACAAAAAAGTTTTTCATAATTAAGGTGTTTTTCATCCGATTGTTCCTATGGTAGCTATAAGATATAGTCATTCTACTTTGACAAAATTTAGTCAGAATGTAAGAGACAGTACCAAACATATAATCTGTGAGTTTGGTTGAGATATCTTAAGAACCAAAAAAGATTTTCATACTAAGCAATTCCGTGACCTTTAACGCCGATTTGACCCACTTAGAGGTCGAATTTAGCACAACGCCTTCTTATTGCACGATGAAATTATCTCAACTATGTTGTGTAAAAATTTCAGCTCTCTATCTCTTATACGTTGATGCTCAGTCAGTCAGTCAGGACAAAGAATTTTATATACATAGATAACATTTTTTCTCAAAAAAAAGGAAATGTTTAGCTTCCGCTGTCCGTTGCTTTAATGTTTTTTCCTTGCAATTGAAAAAAAGTCAGATTACGTGATTTGGCGGGAAAAAGCTAAATTTGTGGGGAAAAAGCTAAATTTGGCGGGAAAAAGAAAAATTTAGCGATTAAGACCAAATTTGACAAGAAGAGTTAATCTGAGAGTTTTGTTAGGATGTCTCCGATTCCTATGGCAGCTATAAGATATAGTCATCCGACTTTGACCTAATTTGGTCAGTATGTTAGAGACAGTATCAAACAAACAGTATGCGAGTCTGGTTGAGATATCTTAAGAAACAAAAAAGATTTTCATACTAAATGTGTTTTTCATCCAATTGTTCCTATGGCAGCTATATGATATAGTCATCTGACTTTGACCAAATTTGGTCAGTATGTTAGAGACAGTATCAAACAAACAATCTGCGAGTTTGGTTGAGATATCTTAAGAAACAAAAAAGTTTTTCATACTAAAGGTGTTTTTCATCGGATTGTTCATTTGGCAGCTATAAGATATAGTCATTCCACTTTGACCAAATTTGGTCAGAATGTAAGAGACAGTATCAAACAAACAATCTGTGAGTTTGGTTGAGATATCTTAAGAAACAAAAAAGTTTTTCTTACTAAGCAATTCCTTTGACCTCGATTTGACTATTTTAGAGGTCGAATTTCCCAAAACGCTGTCTTAACGCGCGATGAAATTATCTCATCGATGTTGTGCAATACTGACTGCATCAGCAAGCGCAGACTCATTGTTACATTTAACAACATAGCTAAATATGTGTTTAACCTAAGACAAATAGATCATATATCTTCCTATTCGCTCAAAATTTATAATCTTAAACTAGAACACTGGATAAATCTCAGAGCGTTAATATTGTTACACAAAATAATTTACACTAAAGAACCGAATTACTTATATAAAAAACTGAACTTTTCTACTTCAAGACGAACAAACAATGGCCGCGTTCACCAGAACTAATCAATCAGTAATCATGTATTTTGTTTGTTCGATAACAAAGCATCACAATCACAGAATTTCAGCGTACTATTTTGGTGATGAATTTTCAGTCATCATACATCACAAAATTTGAAATCATGATTGCTAATCACTGCATTTCACCAGAATAATCATGCAAATTTCATCGATTTTCTGTTGTCGATTTGATCTGGTGAACACGGCCAATATTACAGCTGTTAGACATCGACTCTCATCGTCAGAAAAACACTTTTTTGTACATGCTGTTCGCCTTTGGAACAATATTCCACATGAATTAAAAATAATTAGAAGCACACACATTTTTAAAAGCAAAATATTTATGCACTTGCAAAATAATGATTAGTAAATTATAAATTATAATCAGTAAATAATAATTAAATCAAAACTAATTAAAAAGAAAATTATAATTAAATAAAATTATTGTAAAATATAGTTTTTAAAATAAAATGTATGTAATTTATATTAAGTAAACAACAAATTGTGACTAGCACATTAAATCATAAGTTTATACTTGTAGTGCTAGGAATCCTAATATAATAAATAAATAAATATAAAAAAATTCAGCTCTCTATCTCTTACACGTTGATGCTCAGTCAGTCAGTCAGTCAGAAAAAAGAATTTTATATATAGTGACATATCTGCCATAAGAATATAACAAATCTGTCATAAACACAAACGATCTTTTGCAAAGCTTCACTTTCCAAAAGCTTATCGAAGACACATCACTTTTCTAAAGCTTATCAAAGACACACCCAAAGTTATGTAGAACTCAAATGTAAACTTTTAAAACCCAAATGTAAACTAACAGAATCCAATAAGTAAACAAATTCCAATAAGTAAATAAATGTAAACAGACAGCCAGCAGAGCTTTGAAGGTTTGCTGTGCCGAGATCACAAATCTTGAAATTAGTTTTTAAGTTGACTTTCACAAATAAAGTTCACGAATAAAAAATTAAATATAAAATATATTTTTTATTTGATATGTAATTGTTGAACAGTTAATTGGCGCAGGCGGTAGGATATCGAAAAGTTATAAGTAATATCCGTGATCCTATTCAATCAGGTGATAAAGAATCCTTGCACAACCAAGAAATTCTTTAAAATTGAGCACGCGAATTGCCGCGAAATAGTGATTCGGTAAACGTTACAATTTTATAACGAATCGATATCCGCATAAGAACCTGTGTGCATTAAATTAATTAAAAGACCTATTTTGTGGCCCGCTAGATAAAGTGTGACCCCCACTACAGTGAATTTTAATTAATCAACAAGTGCACAGTGCAGTTCACTTAATACATAAGTCTCATTATACTGAGCAGTACGTGAACAAAAATCAGTGGCCCGCTAGATAAAGTGTGACCGCCACCCAAATTATATTTAACTAAACACAGAAGCCCGCTTCATGAGTGTGACCGCTACCTCACCCCCGAAAATTCAAACAAGTCAAACAAATAAACAAGAAACATCAGAAAACATGGCATTGACAAACGACAACCTAACTCAATTACTTCGGCAAATCCGCCAAGTACCTCAATTTTCAGGAGATCCATGCAGCCTCAGTCCTTTCATCAGGCGAATTGAGTACTTGATGAACCTTTACTCTACCACTGACGCTCGACAGATGGCCGTAATTTTTGGAGCCATTGAATTACAAATCGTTGGAGATGTTGAAAAAATATCACAGCTCGGATTTCACAACGAATGGACAACTCTAAAAGGTGCCCTAATCGATGAGTACAAGACGCAAACACCGCTGGAAGAATTACTACAACGCCTCTACTCTACACCTTACAAAGGTAACTTACGTCTATTCTGTGAAGAATTAGAAGATAAAAGTACAATTATAATAAACAAATTAGCCTTAGAAGGCAATCAAAATAATTCAATTGTTTATACCCAAGCAATGGCCACCACAATCAAAAATACAATTCAGCGCAAACTGCCAGATAGATTGTTTATGACCTTGGCAAGGTATGATATTTCGACAGTAGAAACGTTACGACAAGTTGCCCAACAAGAAGGTCTATACGAAGACCCAATCTCTGAAAAAGATAAGAAATCTGATAACCGTCCAAAGTTAGGCGTTAACTCCCTAATCCCAAATACTAACAACAAAACTAATATCGATCACAACAAAAACACTTCAATCCATTCAGGTTTCCCACGCAAGCCCAAAACTTGAATGTAAACAGTAACCAAACACCTTATCAACGAGTCCCACAGAATCCCCATAGGCAACAGCAATTCGATCAGAATAGGCAATTGTATAATGAATTCAGAGAAGACTTAAATCGCGACCGACAGAATGACACCCGAAACTATAGCCAGCCCCCACAGCAGCAAAGAGTGCCAACTAAGCGTTTTAAAGAAGGGAGCGGACATTCGCGCATGCAAATTGATGAGAGTCATCAACAATACGAATCAGATTACGATGAAGACGCCGACCAATTTAATAAACAAAACGGACAGTACCACGAAGATCAATTGCAGAATACAGAAACTGAGATGCAATTAGATCCGCTATGCCAACAAGCCGAAAATTTTCCAATAGCAGCCTGGGAACACTCCAATACATAGAATATATGTTTAAAAATCACAAATACCGATGCATAATCGACACTGGACCTTCAATAAACTTGATGACGCAAAATTTTTTCAATCTTCAAGTCCATAGTAAACCAATAATTGTCCGAAGTATGACAGGGTATTCACGTCTAAAAGAATTTGTTAACCTACCAGCCAATGGGATATGTCAACAAAGCCAACAATTTTATATACATCAGTTTTCACCTTATTACGACATCCTCTTAGGTAGGAAAGTTTTAATGGAGAATAATGGCATAGTAGATTACACTAAAAAAATTACAATATTTAATGACAGAAAATTCTTTCACAAAGAACTACAACTAAATGAATCAAATTCTTCAACAAATTTTGACGGAATCTTACAAGAAAATAACTTTACATACGAAGTCTCTTACGCATTGAACAATGACCTTAATTCAGAACGTACATACCGCTTAGACCGCCTGAACGAAGAAGAGAAAAATAAATAAACTAAACTTTTGAAAGAATTTGATGACATTCAATATTCAGAAAATTAAGATTTAACATTCACCAGTGTCAAAAGACCATACTCCTACCCATTCGCATTCGAGTCCGAAGCTAATAACCAAATTGACGAAATGTTGAAACATGGGATCATACGCGAAAGCGATTCCTCATATTGTAGCCCTTTATGGATCGTACCAAAGAAAACAGATGCTTCAGGTAAAAAGAAATCTTCTAAAAAAAAACCTCTTTACGAGGTAAAAGTCTAGTGACGAAAACATTTCCATGCCCCAAAATTTCTGATATCCAATTTTGTGACGAATAATATTAAGGTTTACTTATAAATTACTAAAAAAAAATTTTGTCACTCGGCACTGCGCCAAAAATAAATATTTATTAGGTATGAAGAAATTAGCGCAATGTTCCGAGTGACAAAATTTTTTTTTAGTAATTTATAAGTAAACCTTAATATTATTCGTCACAAAATTGGATATCAGAAATTTTGGTGCATGAAAATGATTTCGTCACTAGACTTTTACCTCGTAAAGGATGATAGGTAATAACAGTAGCTAACGTTCACCGTTTAAAAAAACATAATATCTTAAAAACTGTGCGTGTGGTGGATTTTGAAACAAACTTGACCTGCGTGGGGTTTATAGAAATCTTTGTGCCAAATTTGGTTGCACTAGCTCTTATAGTCTCTGAGATCTATGAACTCACACAGACGGACAGACGGACAGATGGACGGACGGACAGACGGACATGGCTATATCGACTCGGCTGTTGATGCTGATCAAGAATATATATACTTTATAGGGTCGGAGATGCTTCCTTCTCCCTGTTACATACATTGCAACGAATACAATATCCCCTTTTACTTATTTTTAATAAGTAACGGGTATAATTACAATATTTAATGACAGAAAATTCTTTCACGAGAAACTACAACTAAATGAATCAAATTCTTCATCAAATTTTGACGGAATCTTACAAGAAAACAAGTGGGAAAGGCTATAGTCGAGCTCCCGACTATAGGATACACGTTACTTACCTAAATAAATTAAACTTTTTTTATTGCATGCTTTTAGGCACTTTTATTGCTTAAAAGCTTTAATCAGCCAGTACCACCTTTCTGATTGTCCGACCTTGTTGGGATTTAGTAGGATGATAGGTAATAACAATAGCTAGCGTTCACCGTTTAAAAAAACCTAATATTTTGAAAACTGTGCGTCAGGTGGATTTTCGCGATTTACGGAGGCGGAAAGGGGCGTGGCAAAATTTTGAAACAAACTTGACCTGCGTGGGGTTTATAGAAATCTGTGTGCCAAATTTGGTTGCTCTAGCTCTTATAGTCTCTGAGATCTAGGCGCTCACACAGACGGACAGACGGACAGACGGACGGACGGACAGACGGACAGACGGACGGACGGACAGACGGACATGGCTATATCGACTCGGCTGTTGATGCTGATCAAGAATATATATTCTTTATAGGGTCGGAGATGCTTCCTTCTCCCTGTTACATACATTGCAACGAATACAATATCCCCTTTTACTTATTATACCCGTTACTTATTAAAAATACATTGCAACGAATACAATATCCCCTTTTACTTATTATACCCGTTACTTATTAAAAATAAGTAAAAGGGGATATTGTATTCGTTGCAATGTATGTAACAGGGAGAAGGAAGCATCTCCGACCCTATAAAGTATATATATTCTTGATCAGCATCAACAGCCGAGTCGATATAGCCATGTCCGTCTGTCCGTCCGTCCGTCTGTCCGTCTGTCCGTCTGTGTGAGCGCCTAGATCTCAGAGACTATAAGAGCTAGAGCAACCAAATTTGGCACACAGATTTCTATAAACCCCATGCAGGTCAAGTTTGTTTCAAAATTTTGCCACGCCCCTTTCCGCCTCCGTAAATCGCGAAAATCCACCACACGCACAGTTTTCAAGATATTATGTTTTTTTAAACGGTGAACGTTAGCTACTGTTATTACCTATCATCCTATTAAATCCCAAAAAGATCGGACAAACAGAAAGGTGGTATTGGCTGATTAAAGCTTTTAAGCAATTAAAATGCCTAAAAGCATGCAATAAAAAAATTTTAATTTGTTTATGTAAGTAACGGGTATCCTATAGTCGGGAGCTCGACTATAGCCTTTCCCACTTGTTTTTAATAAGTAACGGGTATAATAACTTTACAAACGAAGTCTCCTACGCATTGAACAATGACCTTAATTCAGAACGTACATACCGCTTAGATCACCTAAACGAAGAAGAGAAAAATAAATTAACAAAACTTTTGAAAGAATTTGATGACATTCAATATTCGGAAACGAAGATTTAATATTCACCAGTGTCATACGTCACGAGATTAAAACATCACACGACAACCCACTATACAAAAGACCATACTCCTACCCATTCGCATACGAGACAGAAGTTAATAACCAAATTGACGAAATGTTGAAACAAGGGATCACACGCGAAAGCGATTCGCCATATTGCAGCCCTTTATGGATCGTACCAAAGAAAACAGATGCTTCAGGTAAAAAGAAATTTTGATTGGTGGTTGATTATCGTAATTTAAATGAAATTACCATAAAGGACAAATTTCGCATTCCGAATATGGACGAAATTTTGGGAAAACTTGGCAAATGCCAGTATTTCACCACAATTGATTTAGCAAAAGGTTTCCATCAAATCGAAATGGACCCTAAATCAATACCTAAAACAGCATTCTCAACGAAACATGGCCATTACGAATACACTCGTATGCCTTTCGGTTTAAAAAATGCCCCAGCAACATTTCAACGTTGCATGAACTTTGTCCTGAAAGACCTCATAAATAAACATTGCCTTGTATATTTGGATGACGTCATCGTATATTCTACCTTTCTTAATGAACACCTAGACTCACTGAGAAAGGTTTTTGAGAAACTTTAAGAGGCAAATTTAAAACATCAAATGTGAATTTCTTAAGAAACAAACTTTGGACATACTATAAGTCCAGAAGGCATAAGACCGAATAAGGATAAAATAAAAGCAATTGAACAATTTCCAATACCAAAAACCTCAAAAGAAATTAAATCATTTTTAGGTCTTTGTGGCTATTATCAAAAATTCATTCCAGATTTCGGTAAAATAGCAAAACCCATGACTATCTTTTTGAAAAAAGGAACAAAAATCGACACTAAAAATGACGAATATAACAAATCTTTTGAGAAGTTGAAAACATTAATCATGAGTGATCCAATTCTCATTTGCCCTGACTTTACAAAAACGTTCCAAGTTACTACTGACGCAAGTAACTTCGCAATAGGAGCTGTGTTATCACAAGATAACAAACCAGTTAGTTTTGCAAGTAGGACTCTTAATGACCATGAACAAAATTATAGCACAATAGAAAAAGAATTACTAGCTATTGTTTGGGCAACGAAATATTTTCGTCCGTTTTTATATGGAGTCCCTTTTGATATTCTAAGCGATCACAAACCACTTGTTTGGTTGAATAACATCAAAGAATCTAATTTGAAATTACAGCGTTGGCGAATAAAACTCAGCGAATACAATTTCAAAATAAAATACTTGGAAGGAAAACAAAATTTTGTAGCAGACGCCCTCTCTCGTGTTAAACTAGAAGAAAACAAGATAGGAGAAGAAGAAGAAAATATTTCAGCAGCAGCAACAATACACAGCGCATCAGAAAGTAGCAAAAATTACATTCAAATCACCGAGAAACGTTTAAATCATTTTTCGAGAAAAATTGAATTTGTAAAAGATACCATTGATCAAATAGACATTGAAAAGTATTTCACTAAAACAAAAATCAAAATGAAATACACAGAAATCACAGACTCCGTCCGTCTGTCCGTCTGTCCGTCTGTGTGAGCGCCTAGATCTCAGAGACTATAAGAGCTAGAGCAACCAAATTTGGCACACAGATTTCTATAAACCCCATGCAGGTCAAGTTTGTTTCAAAATTTTGCCACGCCCCTTTCCGCCTCCGTAAATCGCGAAAATCCACCACACGCACAGTTTTCAAGATATTATGTTTTTTTAAACGGTGAACGTTAGCTACTGTTATTACCTATCATCCTATTAAATCCCAAAAAGATCGGACAAACAGAAAGGTGGTATTGGCTGATTAAAGCTTTTAAGCAATTAAAATGCCTAAAAGCATGCAATAAAAAAATTTTAATTTGTTTATGTAAGTAACGGGTATCCTATAGTCGGGAGCTCGACTATAGCCTTTCCCACTTGTTTTTAATAAGTAACGGGTATAATAACTTTACAAACGAAGTCTCCTACGCATTGAACAATGACCTTAATTCAGAACGTACATACCGCTTAGATCACCTAAACGAAGAAGAGAAAAATAAATTAACAAAACTTTTGAAAGAATTTGATGACATTCAATATTCGGAAACGAAGATTTAATATTCACCAGTGTCATACGTCACGAGATTAAAACATCACACGACAACCCACTATACAAAAGACCATACTCCTACCCATTCGCATACGAGACAGAAGTTAATAACCAAATTGACGAAATGTTGAAACAAGGGATCACACGCGAAAGCGATTCGCCATATTGCAGCCCTTTATGGATCGTACCAAAGAAAACAGATGCTTCAGGTAAAAAGAAATTTTGATTGGTGGTTGATTATCGTAATTTAAATGAAATTACCATAAAGGACAAATTTCGCATTCCGAATATGGACGAAATTTTGGGAAAACTTGGCAAATGCCAGTATTTCACCACAATTGATTTAGCAAAAGGTTTCCATCAAATCGAAATGGACCCTAAATCAATACCTAAAACAGCATTCTCAACGAAACATGGCCATTACGAATACACTCGTATGCCTTTCGGTTTAAAAAATGCCCCAGCAACATTTCAACGTTGCATGAACTTTGTCCTGAAAGACCTCATAAATAAACATTGCCTTGTATATTTGGATGACGTCATCGTATATTCTACCTTTCTTAATGAACACCTAGACTCACTGAGAAAGGTTTTTGAGAAACTTTAAGAGGCAAATTTAAAACATCAAATGTGAATTTCTTAAGAAACAAACTTTGGACATACTATAAGTCCAGAAGGCATAAGACCGAATAAGGATAAAATAAAAGCAATTGAACAATTTCCAATACCAAAAACCTCAAAAGAAATTAAATCATTTTTAGGTCTTTGTGGCTATTATCAAAAGTTCATTCCAGATTTCGGTAAAATAGCAAAACCCATGACTATCTTTTTGAAAAAAGGAACAAAAATCGACACTAAAAATGACGAATATAACAAATCTTTTGAGAAGTTGAAAACATTAATCATGAGTGATCCAATTCTCATTTGCCCTGACTTTACAAAAACGTTCCAAGTTACTACTGACGCAAGTAACTTCGCAATAGGAGCTGTGTTATCACAAGATAACAAACCAGTTAGTTTTGCAAGTAGGACTCTTAATGACCATGAACAAAATTATAGCACAATAGAAAAAGAATTACTAGCTATTGTTTGGGCAACGAAATATTTTCGTCCGTTTTTATATGGAGTCCCTTTTGATATTCTAAGCGATCACAAACCACTTGTTTGGTTGAATAACATCAAAGAATCTAATTTGAAATTACAGCGTTGGCGAATAAAACTCAGCGAATACAATTTCAAAATAAAATACTTGGAAGGAAAACAAAATTTTGTAGCAGACGCCCTCTCTCGTGTTAAACTAGAAGAAAACATGATAGGAGAAGAAGAAGAAAATATTTCAGCAGCAGCAACAATACACAGCGCATCAGAAAGTAGCAAAAATTACATTCAAATCACCGAGAAACGTTTAAATCATTTTTCGAGAAAAATTGAATTTGTAAAAGATACCATTGATCAAATAGACATTGAAAAGTATTTCACTAAAACAAAAATCAAAATGAAATACACAGAAATCACAGACTCAAAAGCAAAATATCTACTTTTGAAATATTTTCTAAATCACACAAGCGTTATTTACATGGAAGCATATCAAGACATTATAAACCCACACAGTAACTTAAAAATTCTAAAAAGTATTATAAAATTAAAAGATATTAAAAACTACCCTGAATTCAAAGAGTTTATCATCACTCATCATGTTAAATTGCTACATCCAGGTATAGAAAAAATGATCCGACTGTTCAAAGAAACTCATTATTTTCCAGACTACCACAAACTTATTCAAAATATCATTAATGATTGTGAAACCTGCAATCTGTGAAACCTGCAATCTTTCAAAGACAGAACACAGACCCACGAATTTAACTTTTGAATTAACACCGGAAATAAATAACCCTAGAGAACTTTATGTTATAGACTTTAACTCGATCGATAATGAACAATATTTATCATGCATAGATGTATATTCCAAATTTGCATCACTTAAAAAAACAAATAGTAGAGATTGGCTAGAAGCTAAACGTGCCCTTACTAGAATTTTTAACGACATGGGAAAACCACATAAAATAAAAGCAGACAAAGACTCAGCATTTATGAGCAATTCCTTAAAATTATGGCTGAACACAGAAGAAATAAAACTTGATATCACCACAAGTAAAACAGGAATAGCGGACGTAGAACGTCTCCATAAAACTATTAATGAAAAAATTCAAATTATTAATACAGATAATAATCGGGAAAACAAAGAGACTAGAATGGAAACGATTTTATACACTTACAACCATACCTGTTAAATTTCGATTAGAATTACTAATCAATTAGATTATTTATGAGAAATAATCGTAGTGATTATATAATTCACTGTTGAAAAATTTGTGATAATTTAATGATTACGATTAGAAAAAATCAAAAAAAAATCTAGAATTATTACGATTATTCAAAATAATCAGAAAAAATCAAAATTAATCAAAAATAATCGTTTTGAGTATTTCGGATTATTTTTGATTTTTTCTGATTTTTTCTGATTATTTCTGATTTTTTTTAGATTATTTATGACTATTTGGTAAAAAAAACCAAATTATTTTAAATTTTCCCAAGCAAAGTAGCCAAAGCTTTTGATTATAGTTGCTTTTTGTGCTGTCTAAAGCAGTTAAATTCAGAATAAAAAAGGGGGCGGCTAGAATATTTCCGTAGCTCACTAGTTAAAGTTGCTGACCTGTTATACTCTTAATTTTTAATGTTTAGGTTCGATTCCCCTGTCGTGTTAAAAAATTTGCTTTGACGAATTTTTTTGTGTAAAAAGAGAATTTATTTTAGTGGATTTTCTGAGTAATTAAAATGTTTAATAATATTTGGTAAGTATTGATGGATATTTTGATTGTGAAAATTTAAAATAATTTGGTTTTTTTTACCAAATAGTCATAAATAATCTAAAAAAATCAGAAATAATCAGAAAAAAATCAGAAAAAATCAAAAATAATCCGAAATACTCAAAACGATTATTTTTGATTTTTTCTGATTATTTTGAATAATCGTAATAATTTTAGAATTTTTTTTGATTTTTTCTAATCGTAATCATAAAATAGTTGGGCAAAACCGAAAATAATCGTAATTTAATCATTGGTTCGACTTTTAAGCAAAAATAATTTAATTACTAATGATTATGATTACTAATCATTATTTAACAGGTATGCTTACAACCATAAGACAAAACATAACACAACTGGACGGACACCAGCTTACATATTACTTTACGCAGGCACACCCTTTTACAACACACAATTGATAAAGGAAAACAAAATAAACAAATCTAAAAATCCTTTTTGAAAAACTGGCAGAATAGAACAATTAGATGACAAACACTATAATGAAAATAATAGAGGGCAGAATATTGTCCACTACAGAGGTAAATTCAAAAAGAAAAAGAAAATTAATGACAGTAAATATTTACAGGCAACAGATACTTCCCACTCATCGGACTCACAATAATCATGAAGACAACTATGACCACATTGACAACAGCAGGAATGATAGAAATTAACCCAATCGAAAATAACCAAGGATTTATTTTGTTCGAATCAGGAACAACACAGATCCCAATAACATTTATAAACCACTGTTTCACAATTAATAGTACACAAATCGAGGAAACATTTAATAATCTGTTAAAAGAAAGTTCACAATTCAATAATGTCCCACAAATTAATTGTTTAATTCAAAAACTAAACAGAGAAATGAACGGCATTCGATTGACAAAACGAAACAAACGAGGACTATTCAATTTTGTAGGTTCAACACACTAATATCTTTTTGGCACTTTAGACGAAGACGACAGACAACAAATTGAACAACAAATTAATACACTAGCACAAAATACCATACAAGTCAGCAATCTAAATCATATCATTGACAGTCTCAATGACGGCATAAAAATGATCAATAACCAAACTAACGCTATAAGAACAGAACAAAAATTAACCTTTTAATATTTAACATTGAACATTTCACTGAATATATCGAAGACATCGAAATGGGTTCACAACTCACACGACTGGGAATTTTTAACCCTAAGTTACTTAAACATGACCAACTTGGCAACATTCATTATAAAAATCTCATGGACACAAATACCTCTGTCTGGTATAACACAGCCACTAATGAAATATTCTTAATGTCTCATATTCCCACTAACACAATTGAAAAATCAACTTTCTTAATCACACCATACCCTGACAATAATGGACAAATTATCAGTGAAAATACTGCAGGCAAATTTTATTTACACATTAATTATGTTATAAACACTCTTACAAAAAATATTATTAAAGACCATTGTATTGTCAATATTATAAAACATGAGACACCAACTTGCACTTTCCAAAAATATCGTGAGGAATATTACATTCAATATATCAAACCAAACATACTAATTACATGGAATCTGACACGAGAAAAACTTGATCAAAACTGTAATAACCAAGAAATTTACATTGAAAATAATAAAATAATTAAAGTATTTAATTGTACTACAGAACTTAAAAAAGTTTCAATATCAAATAATCTTCAACAATACACAAATCTAATATTCACCGAACACAATGTAACTAAAATTGAGCCAATGTCACACATAGAAATTAAGGCAATGATTTTGTTTAGTAATAAGAACAACACAATTTATAAAAATCTTTTAATCATCATTTTATTCACATTAGCCATAAGTTGCATATTTTTTATATCTACAAGAGATTCAAAACAACACCAAACAACATTATAATTAAATACTTAACACCAAAGACAACCAAAATTAGCCAAACAATTGACAAAGAAATAGAAAAAGAAACCAATTTAGAAACAGTTGCAGAAGTAATCACCATTGAAACCCCAACACCACAATTATATCCAAACATAAACGCTTGAGGACAAGCTTAAATCTAAGGGGTGGGGGAGTGACATATCTGCCATAAGAATATATCAAATCTGACATAAACACAAACGATCTTTTGCAAAGCTTCACTTTCCAAAAGCTTATCGAAGACACATCACTTTCTAAAGCTTATCAAAGACGCACCCAAAGTTATGTAGAACTCAAATGTAAACTTTTAAAACCCAAATGTAAACTAACAGAATCCAAAAAGTAAACAAATGTAAACAGACAGCCAGCAGAGCTTTGAAGGTTTGCTTAATCTTAAAATTAGTTTTTAAGTTGACTTTCACAAAGAAAGTTCACGAATAAAAAATTAAAAATAAAATATATTTTTTATTTGATATGTAATTGTTGAACAGTTAATTATACATAGATAACATTTTTTCTATAAAAAAACCGGAAATATTTAGCTTCCGCTGTCCGCTGCGTTAATTGTTTTTCCTTGCAATTGAACTCAAGCCAAAAAGTCGGATTTTGTGATATGGCGGGAAAAAGCTAAATTTGGCGGGAAAAAGCTAAATTTGGCGGGAAAAGCTAAATAAAGAGAATAAGTCCAAATTTGGCACGAAAAGTTAATCTGGGAGTTTTGTTAGGATATCTTCGATGGCATCCGATTGTTCCTGTGGCAGCTATATGATATAGTCATCTGACTTTGACCCAATTTGGTCAGTATGTTAGAGACAGTACCAAACATATAATCTGTGAGTTTGGTTGAGATATCTTAAGAAACAAAAAAGTTTTCATACTAAAGGTGTTTTTCATGGGATTGTTCATATGGTAGCTATAAGATATAGTCATTCCACTTTGACCAAATTTGGTCAGAATGTAAGAGACAATACCAAACTTATAATCTGTGAGTTTGGTTGAGATATCTTAAGAAACAAAAAATTTTTTCATACTAAAGGTGTTTTTCATCGGATTGTTCATATGGCAGCTATAAGATATAGTCATTCCACTTTTACCAAATTTGGTCAGAATGTAAGAGAAAGTATCAAACATACAATCTGCGAGGTTGGTTGAGATATCTTAAGAAACAAAAAAGTTTTTCATACTAAAGGTGTTTTTAATGGGATTGTTCATATGCTATCTATAAGATATAGTCATTCCACTTTGACCAAATTTGGTCAGAATGGAAGAGATAGTACCAAACATATAATCTGTGAGTTTGGTTGAGATATCTTAAGGAACAAAAAAGTTTCTCTTACTAAGCAATTCCGTGACCTTTGACCCCGATTTGACCCACTTAGAGGACGAATTTAGCACAACGCCTTCTTATTGTACGATGAAATTATCTCAACTATGTCATCCGACTATGACCAAATGTCATCCTATGTCATCCTATGTCATCCGACTATGTCATCCGACTTTGACCAAATTTGGTTAGTATGTTAGATATCTTAAAAAACAAAAAAGTTTTTCATACTAAAGGTGTTTTTCATGGGATTGTTCATATGGCAGCTATAAGATATAGTCATTCCACTTTGACCAAATTTGGTCAGAATGTAAGAGACAGTACCAAACATGTAATCTGTGAGTTTGGTTGAGATATCTTAAGAAACAAAAAAGTTTTTCATACTAAAGGTGTTTTTCATCGGATTGTTCCTATGGCAGCTATAAGATATCGTCAATCCACTTTGACCAAATTTGGTCAGAATGTAAGAGACAGTACCAAACATATAATCTGTGAGTTTGGTTGAGATATCTTAAGAAACAAAAAAGTTTCTCTTACTAAGCAATTCCGTGACCTTTGACCCCGATTTGACCCACTTAGAGGCCGAATTTTCCAAAACGCCGTCTTATTGCACGATGAAATTATCTCATCTATGTTGTGTGCAAATTTCAGCTTTCTATCTTTTACCGTTTGGGCTGCACGTTGATTCTCAGTCAGTAAGTCAGTCAGTCAGTCAGTCAGTCAGTCAGTGAGTCAGGACAAAGAGTTTTATTTATATAGATAGCATTTTTTCTAAAAAAAAACCGGAAATATTTAGCCTTCGCTGTCTGCTGCGTTAATTTTTTTTCCTTGCAATTGAACTTTGGCTAAAAAGTCGGATTTTGTGATTTGGCAGGAAAAAGCTAAATTTGTGGGGAAAAAGCTAAATTTGGCGGGAAAAGCTAAATTAAAAGAATTAGTCAAAATTTGGCACGAAGAGTTAATCTGGGAGTTTTGTTAGGATATCTTCGATGGCATCCGATTGTTCCTGTGGCAGCTATATGATATAGTCATCTGACTTTGACCCAATTTGGTCAGTATGTTAGAGACAGTACCAAACATATAATCTGTGAGTTTGGTTGAGATATCTTAAGAAACAAAAAATTTTTTCATACTAAAGGTGTTTTTCATCGGATTGTTCATATGGCAGCTATAAGATATAGTCATTCTACTTTTACCAAATTTGGTCAGAATGTAAGAGAAAGTATCAAACATACAATCTGCGAGGTTGGTTGAGATATCTTAAGAAACAAAAAAGTTTTTCATACTAAAGGTGTTTTTAATGGGATTGTTCATATGGTATCTATAAGATATAGTCATTCCACTTTGACCAAATTTGGTCAGAATGGAAGAGATACTACCAAACATATAATCTGTGAGTTTGGTTGAGATATCTTAAGGAACAAAAAAGTTTCTCTTACTAAGCAATTCCGTGACCTTTGACCCCGATTTGACCCACTTAGAGGCCGAATTTAGCACAACGCCTTCTTATTGTACGATGAAATTATCTCAACTATGTCATCCGACTATGACCAAATGTCATCCTATGTCATCCTATGTCATCCGACTATGTCATCCGACTTTGACCAAATTTGGTTAGTATGTTAGATATCTTAAAAAACAAAAAAGTTTTTCATACTAAAGGTGTTTTTCATGGGATTGTTCATATGGCAGCTATAAGATATAGTCATTCCACTTTGACCAAATTTGGTCAGAATGTAAGAGACAGTACCAAACATGTAATCTGTGAGTTTGGTTGAGATATCTTAAGAAACAAAAAAGTTTTTCATACTAAAGGTGTTTTTCATCGGATTGTTCCTATGGCAGCTATAAGATATCGTCAATTCACTTTGACCAAATTTGGTCAGAATGTAAGAGACAGTACCAAACATATAATCTGTGAGTTTGGTTGAGATATCTTAAGAAACAAAAAAGTTTCTCTTACTAAGCAATTCCGTGACCTTTGACCCCGATTTGACCCACTTAGAGGCCGAATTTTCCAAAACGCCGTCTTATTGCACGATGAAATTATCTCATCTATGTTGTGTGCAAATTTCAGCTTTCTATCTTTTACCGTTTGGGCTGCACGTTGATTCTCAGTCAGTAAGTCAGTCAGTCAGTCAGTCAGTCAGTCAGTCAGTCAGTGAGTCAGGACAAAGAGTTTTATTTATATAGATAGCATTTTTTCTAAAAAAAAACCGGAAATATTTAGCCTTCGCTGTCTGCTGCGTTAATTTTTTTTCCTTGCAATTGAACTTTGGCTAAAAAGTCGGATTTTGTGATTTGGCAGGAAAAAGCTAAATTTGTGGGGAAAAAGCTAAATTTGGCGGGAAAAGCTAAATTAAAAGAATTAGTCAAAATTTGGCACGAAGAGTTAATCTGGGAGTTTTGTTAGGATATCTTCGATGGCATCCGATTGTTCCTGTGGCAGCTATATGATATAGTCATCTGACTTTGACCCAATTTGGTCAGTATGTTAGAGACAGTACCAAACATATAATCTGTGAGTTTGGTTGAGATATCTTAAGAAACAAAAAAGTTTTTCATACTAAAGGTGTTTTTCATCGGATTGTTCCTATGGCAGCTATAAGATATAGTCATTCCACTTTGACCAAATTTGGTCAGAATGTAAGAGACAGTACCAAACATATAATCTGTGAGTTTGGTTGAGATATCTTAAGAAACAAAAAAGTTTCTCTTACTAAGCAATTCCGTGACCTTTGACCCCGATTTGACCTACTTAGAGGCCGAATTTTCCAAAACGCCGTGTTATTGCACGATGAAATTATCTCATCTATGTTGTGTGCAAATTTCAGCATTCTATCTTTTACCGTTTGGGCTGCACGTTGATTCTCAGTCAGTCAGTCAGTCAGTCAGTCAGTCAGTCAGTCAGTCAGTGAGTCAGGACAAAGAGTTTTATTTATATAGATAGCATTTTTTCTAAAAAAAAACCGGAAATATTTAGCTTCCGCTGTCTGCTGCGTTAATTTTTTTTTCCTTGCAATTGAACTTTGGCTAAAAAGTCGGATTTTGTGATTTGGCGGGAAAAAGCTACATTTGGCGGGAAAAAGCTAAATTTGGCGGGAAAAGCTAAATTAAGATAATTAGTCCAAATTTGGCACGAAGAGTTAATCTGCGAGTTTTGTTAGGATATCTTCGATGGCATCCGATTGTTCCTGTGGCAGCTATATGATATAGTCATCTGACTTTGACCCAATTTGGTCAGTATGTTAGAGACAGTACCAAACATATAATCTGTGAGTTTGGTTGAGATATCTTAAGAAACAAAAAATTTTTTCATACTAAAGGTGTTTTTCATCGGATTGTTCATATGGCAGCTATAAGATATAGTCATTCCACTTTTACCAAATTTGGTCAGAATGTAAGAGAAAGTATCAAACATACAATCTGCGAGGTTGGTTGAGATATCTTAAGAAACAAAAAAGTTTTTCATACTAAAGGTGTTTTTAATGGGATTGTTCATATGCTATCTATAAGATATAGTCATTCCACTTTGACCAAATTTGGTCAGAATGGAAGAGATAGTACCAAACATATAATCTGTGAGTTTGGTTGAGATATCTTAAGGAACAAAAAAGTTTCTCTTACTAAGCAATTCCGTGACCTTTGACCCCGATTTGACCCACTTAGAGGCCGAATTTAGCACAACGCCTTCTTATTGTACGATGAAATTATCTCAACTATGTCATCCGACTATGACCAAATGTCATCCTATGTCATCCTATGTCATCCGACTATGTCATCCGACTTTGACCAAATTTGGTTAGTATGTTAGATATCTTAAAAAACAAAAAAGTTTTTCATACTAAAGGTGTTTTTCATGGGATTGTTCATATGGCAGCTATAAGATATAGTCATTCCACTTTGACCAAATTTGGTCAGAATGTAAGAGACAGTACCAAACATGTAATCTGTGAGTTTGGTTGAGATATCTTAAGAAACAAAAAAGTTTTTCATACTAAAGGTGTTTTTTATCGGATTGTTCCTATGGCAGCTATAAGATATCGTCAATCCACTTTGACCAAATTTGGTCAGAATGTAAGAGACAGTACCAAACATATAATCTGTGAGTTTGGTTGAGATATCTTAAGAAACAAAAAAGTTTCTCTTACTAAGCAATTCCGTGACCTTTGACCCCGATTTGACCCACTTAGAGGCCGAATTTTCCAAAACGCCGTCTTATTGCACGATGAAATTATCTCATCTATGTTGTGTGCAAATTTCAGCTTTCTATCTTTTACCGTTTGGGCTGCACGTTGATTCTCAGTCAGTAAGTCAGTCAGTCAGTCAGTCAGTCAGTCAGTGAGTCAGGACAAAGAGTTTTATTTATATAGATAGCATTTTTTCTAAAAAAAAACCGGAAATATTTAGCCTTCTCTGTCTGCTGCGTTAATTTTTTTTCCTTGCAATTGAACTTTGGCTAAAAAGTCGGATTTTGTGATTTGGCAGGAAAAAGCTAAATTTGTGGGGAAAAAGCTAAATTTGGCGGGAAAAGCTAAATTAAAAGAATTAGTCAAAATTTGGCACGAAGAGTTAATCTGGGAGTTTTGTTAGGATATCTTCGATGGCATCCGATTGTTCCTGTGGCAGCTATATGATATAGTCATCTGACTTTGACCCAATTTGGTCAGTATGTTAGAGACAGTACCAAACATATAATCTGTGAGTTTGGTTGAGATATCTTAAGAAACAAAAAATTTTTTCATACTAAAGGTGTTTTTCATCGGATTGTTCATATGGCAGCTATAAGATATAGTCATTCTACTTTTACCAAATTTGGTCAGAATGTAAGAGAAAGTATCAAACATACAATCTGCGAGGTTGGTTGAGATATCTTAAGAAACAAAAAAGTTTTTCATACTAAAGGTGTTTTTAATGGGATTGTTCATATGGTATCTATAAGATATAGTCATTCCACTTTGACCAAATTTGGTCAGAATGGAAGAGATACTACCAAACATATAATCTGTGAGTTTGGTTGAGATATCTTAAGGAACAAAAAAGTTTCTCTTACTAAGCAATTCCGTGACCTTTGACCCCGATTTGACCCACTTAGAGGCCGAATTTAGCACAACGCCTTCTTATTGTACGATGAAATTATATCAACTATGTCATCCGACTATGACCAAATGTCATCCTATGTCATCCTATGTCATCCGACTATGTCATCCGACTTTGACCAAATTTGGTTAGTATGTTAGATATCTTAAAAAACAAAAAAGTTTTTCATACTAAAGGTGTTTTTCATGGGATTGTTCATATGGCAGCTATAAGATATAGTCATTCCACTTTGACCAAATTTGGTCAGAATGTAAGAGACAGTACCAAACATGTAATCTGTGAGTTTGGTTGAGATATCTTAAGAAACAAAAAAGTTTTTCATACTAAAGGTGTTTTTCATCGGATTGTTCCTATGGCAGCTATAAGATATCGTCAATTCACTTTGACCAAATTTGGTCAGAATGTAAGAGACAGTACCAAACATATAATCTGTGAGTTTGGTTGAGATATCTTAAGAAACAAAAAAGTTTCTCTTACTAAGCAATTCCGTGACCTTTGACCCCGATTTGACCCACTTAGAGGCCGAATTTTCCAAAACGCCGTCTTATTGCACGATGAAATTATCTCATCTATGTTGTGTGCAAATTTCAGCTTTCTATCTTTTACCGTTTGGGCTGCACGTTGATTCTCAGTCAGTAAGTCAGTCAGTCAGTCAGTCAGTCAGTCAGTGAGTCAGGACAAAGAGTTTTATTTATATAGATAGCATTTTTTCTAAAAAAAAACCGGAAATATTTAGCCTTCGCTGTCTGCTGCGTTAATTTTTTTTCCTTGCAATTGAACTTTGGCTAAAAAGTCGGATTTTGTGATTTGGCAGGAAAAAGCTAAATTTGTGGGGAAAAAGCTAAATTTGGCGGGAAAAGCTAAATTAAAAGAATTAGTCAAAATTTGGCACGAAGAGTTAATCTGGGAGTTTTGTTAGGATATCTTCGATGGCATCCGATTGTTCCTGTGGCAGCTATATGATATAGTCATCTGACTTTGACCCAATTTGGTCAGTATGTTAGAGACAGTACCAAACATATAATCTGTGAGTTTGGTTGAGATATCTTAAGAAACAAAAAAGTTTTTCATACTAAAGGTGTTTTTCATCGGATTGTTCCTATGGCAGCTATAAGATATAGTCATTCCACTTTGACCAAATTTGGTCAGAATGTAAGAGACAGTACCAAACATATAATCTGTGAGTTTGGTTGAGATATCTTAAGAAACAAAAAAGTTTCTCTTACTAAGCAATTCCGTGACCTTTGACCCCGATTTGACCCACTTAGAGGCCGAATTTTCCAAAACGCCGTCTTATTGCACGATGAAATTATCTCATCTATGTTGTGTGCAAATTTCAGCTTTCTATCTTTTACCGTTTGGGCTGCACGTTGATTCTCAGTCAGTAAGTCAGTCAGTCAGTCAGTCAGTCAGTCAGTGAGTCAGGACAAAGAGTTTTATTTATATAGATAGCATTTTTTCTAAAAAAAAACCGGAAATATTTAGCCTTCGCTGTCTGCTGCGTTAATTTTTTTTCCTTGCAATTGAACTTTGGCTAAAAAGTCGGATTTTGTGATTTGGCAGGAAAAAGCTAAATTTGTGGGGAAAAAGCTAAATTTGGCGGGAAAAGCTAAATTAAAAGAATTAGTCAAAATTTGGCACGAAGAGTTAATCTGGGAGTTTTGTTAGGATATCTTCGATGGCATCCGATTGTTCCTGTGGCAGCTATATGATATAGTCATCTGACTTTGACCCAATTTGGTCAGTATGTTAGAGACAGTACCAAACATATAATCTGTGAGTTTGGTTGAGATATCTTAAGAAACAAAAAATTTTTTCATACTAAAGGTGTTTTTCATCGGATTGTTCATATGGCAGCTATAAGATATAGTCATTCTACTTTTACCAAATTTGGTCAGAATGTAAGAGAAAGTATCAAACATACAATCTGCGAGGTTGGTTGAGATATCTTAAGAAACAAAAAAGTTTTTCATACTAAAGGTGTTTTTAATGGGATTGTTCATATGGTATCTATAAGATATAGTCATTCCACTTTGACCAAATTTGGTCAGAATGGAAGAGATACTACCAAACATATAATCTGTGAGTTTGGTTGAGATATCTTAAGGAACAAAAAAGTTTCTCTTACTAAGCAATTCCGTGACCTTTGACCCCGATTTGACCCACTTAGAGGCCGAATTTAGCACAACGCCTTCTTATTGTACGATGAAATTATATCAACTATGTCATCCGACTATGACCAAATGTCATCCTATGTCATCCTATGTCATCCGACTATGTCATCCGACTTTGACCAAATTTGGTTAGTATGTTAGATATCTTAAAAAACAAAAAAGTTTTTCATACTAAAGGTGTTTTTCATGGGATTGTTCATATGGCAGCTATAAGATATAGTCATTCCACTTTGACCAAATTTGGTCAGAATGTAAGAGACAGTACCAAACATGTAATCTGTGAGTTTGGTTGAGATATCTTAAGAAACAAAAAAGTTTTTCATACTAAAGGTGTTTTTCATCGGATTGTTCCTATGGCAGCTATAAGATATCGTCAATTCACTTTGACCAAATTTGGTCAGAATGTAAGAGACAGTACCAAACATATAATCTGTGAGTTTGGTTGAGATATCTTAAGAAACAAAAAAGTTTCTCTTACTAAGCAATTCCGTGACCTTTGACCCCGATTTGACCCACTTAGAGGCCGAATTTTCCAAAACGCCGTCTTATTGCACGATGAAATTATCTCATCTATGTTGTGTGCAAATTTCAGCTTTCTATCTTTTACCGTTTGGGCTGCACGTTGATTCTCAGTCAGTAAGTCAGTCAGTCAGTCAGTCAGTCAGTCAGTGAGTCAGGACAAAGAGTTTTATTTATATAGATAGCATTTTTTCTAAAAAAAAACCGGAAATATTTAGCCTTCGCTGTCTGCTGCGTTAATTTTTTTTCCTTGCAATTGAACTTTGGCTAAAAAGTCGGATTTTGTGATTTGGCAGGAAAAAGCTAAATTTGTGGGGAAAAAGCTAAATTTGGCGGGAAAAGCTAAATTAAAAGAATTAGTCAAAATTTGGCACGAAGAGTTAATCTGGGAGTTTTGTTAGGATATCTTCGATGGCATCCGATTGTTCCTGTGGCAGCTATATGATATAGTCATCTGACTTTGACCCAATTTGGTCAGTATGTTAGAGACAGTACCAAACATATAATCTGTGAGTTTGGTTGAGATATCTTAAGAAACAAAAAAGTTTTTCATACTAAAGGTGTTTTTCATCGGATTGTTCCTATGGCAGCTATAAGATATAGTCATTCCACTTTGACCAAATTTGGTCAGAATGTAAGAGACAGTACCAAACATATAATCTGTGAGTTTGGTTGAGATATCTTAAGAAACAAAAAAGTTTCTCTTACTAAGCAATTCCGTGACCTTTGACCCCGATTTGACCTACTTAGAGGCCGAATTTTCCAAAACGCCGTGTTATTGCACGATGAAATTATCTCATCTATGTTGTGTGCAAATTTCAGCATTCTATCTTTTACCGTTTGGGCTGCACGTTGATTCTCAGTCAGTCAGTCAGTCAGTCAGTCAGTCAGTCAGTCAGTCAGTGAGTCAGGACAAAGAGTTTTATTTATATAGATAGCATTTTTTCTAAAAAAAAACCGGAAATATTTAGCTTCCGCTGTCTGCTGCGTTAATTTTTTTTTCCTTGCAATTGAACTTTGGCTAAAAAGTCGGATTTTGTGATTTGGCGGGAAAAAGCTAAATTTGGCGGGAAAAAGCTAAATTTGGCGGGAAAAGCTAAATTAAGATAATTAGTCCAAATTTGGCACGAAGAGTTAATCTGCGAGTTTTGTTAGGATATCTTCGATTGCATCCGATTTTTCCTATTGCAGCTATATGATATAGTCATCCGACTTTGACCAAGTTTGGTTAGTATGTTAGAGACAGTATCAAACAAACAATCTGCGAGTTTGGTTGAGATATCTTAAGAAACAAAAAAGTTTTTCATACTAAAGGTGTTTTTCATCGGATTGTTCATATGGCAGCTATAAGATATAGTCATTCCACTTTTACCAAATTTGGTCAGAATGTAAGAGACAGTATCAAACATACAATCTGCGAGTTTGGTTGAGATCTTATAAAAAAACCTCTTTACGAGGTAAAAGTCTAGGGACGAAAACATTTTCATGCCCCAAAATTTCTGATATCCAATTTTGTGACGAAAAATATTAAATTTTACACATGAATTATTAAACAAAAATGTTTGTCACTGGCACTGCGCTAAAAAATACTATTTATTAGGTATGAAAAATTAAGCGCAATGTGCCCAGTGACAAAAATTTTTGTTTAATAATTCATGTGTAAAATTTAATATATTTCGTCACAAAATTGGATATCAGAAATTTTGGGGCAAGAAAATGTTTTCGTCACTAGACTTTTGCCTCGTAAAGAGGTTTTTTTTATAAGATATCACAAGTTTTTTAATAAGACATTGGAAATTTTGACAATTGATATATTTTTTGACAGTGTAACTGTCGTTCACGTAGGGAAGTTGCTTGGAATCCTCAAAGGCAGATAGTATCGCCCAGTCGATAGACAAAGAAGCGAAGTTGTTTTCCAATGTATATGACGAGGATTTTATTCTGTAAAAAATACAACTTAGTATAATCTTAAAAATATAACTTATTTCTTACCGGCACTCAAAATTCCAATACAATTGCTTAAATGCGTAAAAACAATGTGACCAGCGCAGCTGGCTATTCCAATCTCAAACTCTCTGATGCTTACAGCAACTATCGATATACATTCTAACTATGCTACTTATCGATTCTAATGTGTCCCGCGACATCCCCTCCCCGTGAAGAAGCTGCTTCACTCACATCCAAAATTGCCAATTTGGAGACGGGACGCATTATGACTCGGGCTCGATCACGATCAGCAACGCGCACACTTGCGCGTCTTGGTACTCCATCGACTCCAGCGTAGACTTCTTCCACGATGCCCTTTCGCCACTCCCTGCGTGGCATGGCTGGATCGCATACGAACACCACATCTCCGGTGCGCATTGGTTCGGTGCTCCGGCACCACTTCTCTCGGCGCACAAGCGTAGGCAAATACTCGTGCACCCATCTCTTCCAGAATTGGTCACTCATAAGGCGCGCCATGCGCCACTGCTTCCTCGTAGTGCATTTCTCAGGCTCCTGTCCATCGATTCCGGGTACATCAGGCAGATTTGCTACTCCTTTCAGCAAATCGTTCGGCGTCAGAGGAGCTTCCTGATCCACTGCGACCGGCAAGTGGGTAAGCGGACGAGAATTCACAACATTCTCCGCTTCTATCAGGAAGCTCTGAAGAACATGCTCCTTGGGTTAAATCTCCTTTAGTGTGTGTCGCAGAACTCGCTTTACGCACTGCACCATTCTCTCCCAGACTCCTCCTTCTGACGGATTTGCTGGGCAGTTGAAGAGCCATTCGATCCCCTTTGTAGACAGCTCATCTTGTATCTTCTCTGGCTCGAATACGTCAGTGAATCTCTTTGCCTCACGATCGGCTCCCACGAAGTTCTTTCCATTGCGCTGCGCAGTCTAGTCACTGGCCCGCGACGACATAGAAAGTTCCTCATGGCAATGATGCACGAATCGGTTGATAAATCGTATGCCAGCTCCAAATGAATCGCTCTTGTTGTCAGGCATGTAAACAAGGCGACCCACCGCTTCTCCTTGCGGCGACCGGCCGTGACAAGCAGTGGTCCAAAGTAGTCCAGTCCAGTATTTTTAAATGGCCAACCATTGTCTTCCAGGCGGTCCTCCGGCAGGGGACCCATCATAGGTGGCGCTGGCTGCGCTCGTTGTAACTTGCATGTAGCGCATGCGTAAACAATCTTCTGGAGAAGACGTCGCAGATTCGTGACCCAGAACTTGGTGCGAATCTCGCTTATTGTTGCATCCAGATTTTGATGCTTCATCTTCTTGTGGTGGTGCGCCACTATCAGCTCGGTGAGTGGATGCCGGTGTGACAGAATGACCGGCCGTCTTGCGCTGTATGGCATACATAGAGCTGCGTCCACTCTACCATAAGCACGCAAGATTCCATATTCATCCAGATAGGGCGCCAATCCTAGTATGTCGCTTCGTCCAGCGACTGTCTCCTTGTGATAGGCGGCTCACATATCGTCCGGGAATGCTTCACATTGTGACCGTCGTATCAGCAAGTACTCCACGTCCTCACACTCGGCCGCTGTAAGGCCGTAACGTTCGAGCTGCTCCCACTGTCCACGGCACCGTCGAATGAATCTCTGTACCCAGGCAGTGGTCCTCAACAACCGGTTGTAGCTCGAGAATGTCTGAAATGGTATAAAAAAGTCGTTTGCAGCGACCAGCGCAAACTCACTTGGCATCTCTTCTTCGTCTTCGTATATATCATCTTGTGCCGCTGGCTGCGGCCAACAGTTGGCTGCCTCTCGCAAGAATGTGGGCCCGTTCAACAATCGGGACCCTGGGCTTAAATCCACATTGGATAGCTGCCTCGTTGCGTCAACTGCTGCGTTATCGGCGGTTGGCACCCATCGCCACTGCGCAATATCCGTGGACTCCAGAATCTCTGCCACACGATTGCCGGCAAATTGCTTATATCGGCGGTGCGTGCTGCTTATCCAGTTCAGCACTGTCTTCGAATCTGTCCAGAGATGCTGTGTTCCTACTTCACAGTGGTCATCAATCTCGCTCCCAAAACGGCAGCTTGCAGCTCCAGTCGTGGTATTGACATCGTTCTCATTGGAGCACATTTCGTTTTTGCACACACGAAACGTTCTCGTACGTCATCCTCGCTAGTGACCCTCCAGTAGGCCACTGCGGCAAACGCAGATTGACTTGCATCTAAAAATACGTGTAGCTGCGTATCTCCAATTACTCCTGGGCCAAAGTAATAGCGTGGACATCGAAATTTCTCCACGTTGACCAACTCCTTGCGCCATTTCTCAAAGGCGCCACTGATTCCATTCGGTAGTGGCTCGTCCCACTTAACTTTACGTCGCCAAATCTCTCTAAGTAGTACTTTGGCGGTAATCATAAAACTGCATAGAAATTCAAACGGATCAAATGTTGACATTTGGTACCACGTTGCTGTACGGCTTCATTGGCAGATGCGCATTATCCATGGTTCCTTGAACATCATCTCGACGCAAGCTTTGCATCGGCAGACTCAAGCTTCGAACCGAATTCACATTCCTTAATTCATGGCGTTGGCGTTTCCCTGCTCCACAAATTTGCAGGTTAACCACGGTGGTAGGTTCTCTGGCCGATTTTCCACCAAACCAATTGATGTTTAGCTGTCGTCGCTCACCCTTCAGGTTTAGCTCTCGTCTGAGTTCGTCATCTATCATGGTCACGGACGATCCTTCATCGAAGAGTGCGTACGTGTCCAGCCGCTTATTTCCCGCACCAAACAACGTGACGGGCAATATGCGAAACAGTAGACGTGTTCCATGTGGGTCGACGCAACTCAGATTCCTTTCCGGTGCCGCTTGGATTGCCATTGGTGGCGTCCTTCGACCCGTATTCCCATTCAGATCCGCTGGCGGCGGCGTCCGTCGAGCTTCTCTAGCGGGATCAGCTGCTGGCTGCGGTGATCTCCTAGAGGTATTCAAATCTTCGTGCAGCAGGCGGTGATGTCTTCCACGACATCCATTCACTTGGCATTCACTGTCGTCACTACATGACCTGGCCATGTGACCGCCTCGTAGGCACGAGAAGCAAAGTCGATGTTCCTTCACGAATCTCCACCTCGTCTGTGGTGAAGCTCGTTTGAAATCCTTACAATGTTGAACTCCATGTTTCCCCTTGGCATATTGGGCACTGTGTGTTCCTATTCCCGTCTTGTCGGTCATTGCTCACATGCACCATCCGACGTTTTGGTTCCTTTACCTCGACATCAGAGATTGTGCAAACATCGTTTGCTAGTTCACTCAGCCATCTGCTGAAGTGTACAATCGTCGGGTAAGTATTCAATGTTGCAGCAAATCTGGCCCATTCCAATCTTCTGCCGGTTGGCAGTTTCGTGACCAGTTCCTCAATCAGGGTAGGGTTTCCCAGATGCTGCTCTCCGTTGGGGATTGACTGAAGAAAGGCTGTGAGATTACTCACACGTGTAGCAAACGGAACAATCTTCATCAACTGGTGCTCCTGTATCTGTTGCACCCCCCGTACGCTTTGAAGCTGGCTTCGTATGAGCTGCTCTGGCCGCCCATATCTGAAGCGTAGTTGCTCGATCACAGCGTTCACGTTGCTTGGGTGGATGAGCAGGGACTTGACGGTGTCGCGTGCTTCACCCTTCAATGCCTTCAGTAATTGTAGGTTGTTCTCCAGATCCGTGCAGCCATATACTGCAGTTGTTTCCGTGTATGCATGGAAGAATATGGGCCAGTCCTCTGGCATTCCTCCGAATTCAGGAAGATCCGGTAATTTGCGTGTCGTCCTCATCATCGACGTCGTGGATCCGCAGGCTAAAGTCGATGGCGTGTGTGCTGACGCGCATCCAGTAGCTGCTTGCTCCATGCCGTATGGCCTTGCGTGGCTCATAGTCACATAGCAGTTTGATGCTGGTGGCACTGCATTAATGTGAGAAGACGACGCACACAAATATGGCGGCAAAGTTCCACTCGAAGATGTCGACATAATTCCGTTTATTTGAGGCGGCACATTTTCACTCTAATATGTCGACGCGATTCCGTTGATTTGAGTTTGCAGATTTCCGCTCAAATATGTCGGCACAATTCCGTTGCTTTGCGGCGGCAAGTTTTCACTCAAAGATAGCGGTGCATTTCCACTCGTTGGCGCCATGATTTGCAGCGGCTGATTTGCACTCAACAGCGGCGGTGCATTTCCACTCAAATATGGCGGCAGCGTGCTTGTTGCACCGCTCACTCCAATGTTGCTGGTTGCAACGGGATCACTTGCTGTACTCACATATACCCGATCTGCCGTTGCACGCCGCAAGCTCTCCTCCAAGATGGCGATCCTCTGCATCAGGCTCGCGACGTGGGAATCACTGTTTTGCGCTTCTCCAGCTTGGCTGCTGGTCTGTGCGCACTCCTTTTGCATCACCGAATTCGCGGTGGCGCTCGTAGCTGCAGCCTGCACACTCAAATTGCCAGCCACTATGCTGGCTGTGTGTTGCAGTTGCGGCTGACTTGACGCAATGCTCACTGTAGATGCCGTCGTCACCATGGCGGCTCCTGCATTCGTCGTCTGGTTCAGTCGTGAGCTTCTTCTGGGTAAATGTTGGGTTGCCATTGTCAACTTTCAATCCAGGGATCTGACAAACTCTCTAGCTGGGTGGAAGCTCTCGGCCTGTGTTGCTTGGTGATCAATATCAACACACTCACACTGCAGTTTCACTTACTGCACCACATCAATCTCCTTGCAGACTCCAAATTCACAATGGCGGCGAATAAGCGAAACGCCGCGCAATGTGGTCTGCGAATAAAAGAAAAGCGCCTGTCGTTCACGTAGGGAAGTTGCTTGGAATCCTCAAAGGCCGATAGTATCGCCCAGTCGATAGACAAAGAAGCGATGTTGTTTTCCAATGTATATGACGAGGATTTTATTCAGTAAAAAATACAACTTAGTATAATCTTAAGAATATAACTTATTTCTTACCGCAGTGACTGCTTAGCGTCCCGCGTTTTAACAAAAGGCACTCAAAATTCCAATACAATTGCTTAAATGCGTAAAAACAATGTGACCAGCGCAGTTGGCTATTCCAATCTCAAACTCTCTGATGCTTACAGCAACTATCGATATACATTCTAACTATGCTACTTATCGATTCTAATGTGTCCCGCGACAGTAACTTTGTCAATCGGTCTTTATTGTTTGCACAAGCAAAAGCAAACTGTCTGGCAACACTGGTTTCCTTTATAGTTTAACTCATATGAATAAATTAATGCCCACATTGTTGTAAAACAAAATTGAACTGTCTGGCAGCACTGGTTATTATCGCTTCACATAAATATTTTATTTACATACGCTTCTGGCATTGCTACTTTGCTAGAAGATTTTCAATATGCACACAGACAGATCGACTACAGCGATTCTTTATTTTGCAGCTAAGATTTCTGCCAACACCTTTTTTAAATTGAAAAACAATAAAAAAAAAACATTGCTGGATCATATACTAACAAATTAATTGCATTTAAAATTAAAAAAATAAAAAAGTTTCGTCCGTGCCTGAATTCGAGCCCGGAACCCGAGCTGAGAATTCATGCAAAAATCGGGCGCTCTACACTTTGCGCCACTGGCGATCTTTAATAACGACTGTCTAAATATAGATTTCATTGTTACTGGACTGTTAGTCAAATGTAATTGCCGCTGCTGTTCTATATCAATTCAAAGTAAAACGTATATAATCAGTTAATAGGTTATATCTTCCAAACCAACCAACAAAAATTTATGCATGATGTATCAAAAAACGCGAAATATTAAAAGCTCAAACATATTCAAAATTAAAAAAAATCGTTAGCGGCGTTTTCTCGAAAACCGCCAAAATGTGGAAAAAATTACCTTATTTCACCTGTAGCTTTTTACCTGTGTACTTTAGAAAAAAAGTTTGAATATATGCTAAAAAGCCCTTTAAAGTACCTTTCCAACGACGTATAGATCATATCTGTAGCTTCTATGGTTTGGACCCTATAGGGGTTTTTAGTTTTAGCGGGTTTTGGTGATTTCCCGCTAAACTAACTAATTTTCGAAAAAGTCGAAGAACGAACGTTTCTAGATTTTTGAGCGGGAACAAGTCCTCATTCAAACTTTTAAGCTAAATCTACGATTTGATCCAAACAAACAAACAAACAAACAGACAAACAGACAAACTGACTTTTCATCTCATTTTTGGAAGGCGACTAAAAATTTCAAAATTTTCTTTTGGTTGGATTTCGATGATCGAGGTGTCATTCGACACGTATTTTTAATTAGAATAGTAAAAAATAAAAATAAAAAATAAAAAGGCTCCAACGGCCCCATTTGCTCCAATCATTTAAATTTTGCCACTCCCACTTACGCCTGTTTATCTCACGAACCAGGTGAGTTTTCAAAAGTCTTAGTATGCAAAATTGTAAGTTTAATTGATACCTTTCGATCGGTATATAACTCGACCTGATCGGACAGTCATAGCAAATTTTCCATTCTTCCTGTGTATATATGCTAGTCGCCTTCGCACCCTTCGTGCTGCTTTCGTCACTAGCGCGGACTGCCGTCCGCAGTGATATCTTAAGAAACAAAAAAGTTGTTCATACTAAAGGTGTTTTTCATGGGATTGTTCATATGGTATCTATAAGATATAGTCATTTCACTTTGACCAAATTTGGTCAGAATGTAAGAGATAGTACCAAACATATAATCTGTGAGTTTGGTTGAGATATCTTAAGGAACAAAAATGTATTTTATGCCAAGCAATTCCGTGACCTTTAACCCCAATTTGACCCACTTAGAGGTCGAATTTAGCACAACGCCTTCTTATTGAACGATGAAATTATCTCAACTATGTTGTGTGCATATTTCAGCTTTCTATCTTTTACCGTTTGGGCTGCACGTTGATTCTCAGTCAGTTAGTCAGTCAGTCAGTGAGTCAGGACAAAGAGTTTTATATATATAGATAGCACTTTTCTTGCAATTGAACTTTGGCTAAAAAGTCGGATTTTGTGGTTTGGCGGGAAAAGCCAAATTTGGCGGGAAAAAGCTAAATTTGGCGGGAAAAGCTAAATTAAGAGAATTAGTCCAAATTTGGCACGAAAAGTTAATCTGGGAGTTTTGTTAGGATATCTTCGATGGCATCCGATTGTTCCTATTGCAGCTATATGATATAGTCATCCGACTTTGACCAAATTTGGTTAGTATGTTAGAGACAGTACCAAACATACAATCTGCGAGTTTGGTTGAGATATCTTAAGAAACAAAAAAGTTTTTTATACTAAAGGTGTTTTTCATGGGATTGTTCATATGGTAGCTATAAGATATAGTCATTCCACTTTGAACAAATTTATAAAAAAACCTCTTTACGAGGTAAAAGTCTAGTGACGAAAACATTTTCATGCCCCAAAATTTCTGATATCCAATTTTGTGACGAAAAATATTACATTTTACACATGAATTATTAAAAAAAAAATTTTGTCACTGGACACATTGCGCTAAATTTTTCATAACTAATAAATACCAGTATATACTAGTAGTACTTTTTTGCGCAGAGCCAGTGACAAAATTTTTTTTTAATAATTCATGTGTAAAATGTAATATTTTTCGTCACAAAGTTGGATATCAGAAATTTGGGGCATGAAAATGTTTTCGTCACTAGACTTTTACCTCGTAAAGAGGTTTTTTTATAAGATATCAGAAATTTTTTAATAAGACATAGGAAGTTTTGACAATTGAAATATTTTTTTACAGTGTAACTTTGTCAATCGGTGTTTATTGTTTGTACAAGCAAAAAGAAACTGTCTGGCAACACTGTTTCTCTTTACTAACACACATGCCAACATGCCAAGCGCAAAATTTATCAGCACTCTCAAACTCTGGCTGCTATGACACTTTGTTGCTGCTGTCCTTTTCCAATTCAAAGTAAAACGTATATATTCAGTTAATAGGTTATATCTTCCAAACCAACCAACAAAAATTTATGCATGATGTATCAAAAAACGCGAAATATTAAAAGCTCAAACATATTCAAAATTAAAAAAAATCGTTAGCGGCGTTTTCTCGAAAGCCGCCAAAATGTGGAAAAAATTACCTTATTTCACCTGTAGCTTTTTACCTGTGTACTTTAGAAAAAAAGTTTGAATATATGCTAAAAAGCCCTTTAAAGTACCTTTCCAACGACGTATAGATCATATCTGTAGCTTCTATGGTTTGGACCCTATAGGGGTTTTTAGTTTTAGCGGGTTTTGGTGATTTCCCGCTAAACTAACTAATTTTCGAAAAAGTCGAAGAACGAACGTTTCTAGATTTTTGAGCGGGAACAAGTCCTCATTCAAACTTTTAAGCTAAATCTACGATTTGATCCAAACAAACAAACAAACAAACAGACAAACAGACAAACTGACTTTTCATCTCATTTTTGGAAGGCGACTAAAAATTTCAAAATTTTCTTTTGGTTGGATTTCGATGATCGAGGTGTCATTCGACACGTATTTTTAATTAGAATAGTAAAAAATAAAAATAAAAAATAAAAAGGCTCCAACGGCCCCATTTGCTCCAATCATTTAAATTTTGCCACTCCCACTTACGCCTGTTTATCTCACGAACCAGGTGAGTTTTCAAAAGTCTTAGTACGCAAAATTGTAAGTTTAATTGATACCTTTCGATCGGTATATAACTCGACCTGATCGGACAGTCATAGCAAATTTTCCATTCTTCCTGTGTATATATGCTAGTCGCCTTCGCACCCTTCGTGCTGCTTTCGTCACTAGCGCGGGCTGCCGTCCGCAGTGATATCTTAAGAAACAAAAAAGTTGTTCATACTAAAGGTGTTTTTCATGGGATTGTTCATATGGTATCTATAAGATATAGTCATTCCACTTTGACCAAATTTGGTCAGAATGTAAGAGATAGTACCAAACATATAATCTGTGAGTTTGGTTGAGATATCTTAAGGAACAAAAATGTTTTTTATGCCAAGCAATTCCGTGACCTTTAACCCCAATTTGACCCACTTAGAGGTCGAATTTAGCACAACGCCTTCTTATTGAACGATGAAATTATCTCAACTATGTTGTGTGCATATTTCAGCTTTCTATCTTTTACCGTTTGGGCTGCACGTTGATTCTCAGTCAGTTAGTCAGTCAGTCAGTGAGTCAGGACAAAGAGTTTTATATATATAGATAGCACTTTTCTTGCAATTGAACTTTGGCTAAAAAGTCGGATTTTGTGGTTTGGCGGGAAAAGCCAAATTTGGCGGGAAAAAGCTAAATTTGGCGGGAAAAGCTAAATTAAGAGAATTAGTCCAAATTTGGCACGAAAAGTTAATCTGGGAGTTTTGTTAGGATATCTTCGATGGCATCCGATTGTTCCTATTGCAGCTATATGATATAGTCATCCGACTTTGACCAAATTTGGTTAGTATGTTAGAGACAGTACCAAACATACAATCTGCGAGTTTGGTTGAGATATCTTAAGAAACAAAAAAGTTTTTTATACTAAAGGTGTTTTTCATGGGATTGTTCATATGGTAGCTATAAGATATAGTCATTCCACTGTGACCAAATTTATAAAAAAACCTCTTTACGAGGTAAAAGTCTAGTGACGAAAACATTTTCATGCCCCAAAATTTCTGATATCCAATTTTGTGACGAAAAATATTACATTTTACACATGAATTATCAAAAAAAAAATTTTGTCACTGGACACATTGCGCTAAATTTTTCATAACTAATAAATACCAGTATATACTAGTAGTACTTTTTTGCGCAGAGCCAGTGACAAAATTTTTTTTTTAATAATTCATGTGTAAAATGTAATATTTTTCGTCACAAAGTTGGATATCAGAAATTTTGGGGCATGAAAATGTTTTCGTCACTAGACTTTTACCTCGTAAAGAGGTTTTTTTATAAGATATCAGAAATTTTTTAATAAGACATAGGAAGTTTTGACAATTGAAATATTTTTTTACAGTGTAACTTTGTCAATCGGTGTTTATTGTTTGTACAAGCAAAAAGAAACTGTCTGGCAACACTGTTTCTCTTTACTAACACACATGCCAACATGCCAAGCGCAAAATTTATCAGCACTCTTAAACTCTGGCTGCTATGACACTTTGTTGCTGCTGTCCTTTTCCAATTCAAAGTAAAACGTATATATTCAGTTAATAGGTTATATCTTCCAAACCAATCAACAAAAATTTATGCATGATGTATCAAAAAACGCGAAATATTAAAAGCTCAAACATATTCAAAATTAAAAAAAATCGCTAGCGGCGTTTTCTCGAAAACCGCCAAAATGTGGAAAAAATTACCTTTTTTCCCTTCAAAGTACCTTTCCAACGACATATAGATCATATCTGTAGCTTTCATAGTTTGGACACTATGGGGGTTTTTAGTTTTAGCGGTTTTTAGCGATTTCCGGCTAAACTAGCTATTTTTCGAAAAAGTCGTAGAACAAACGTTTCTAGATTTTTAAGCGGGAACAAGTCCTCATTCAAACTTTTAAGCTAAATCATCGCTTTGATACAAACAAACAAACAAACAAACATACTGACTTTTCATCTCATTTTCGGAAGGCGACTCAAAATTTCAAAATTAATTATTTTTTGAACCAGTTGTCCGATTTTTATGATCGAGGTGTCATTCGACGCGTATTTTTGATGAGAATTGTAAAAAATTCAACGAAAATTCAAAAAGGCTCCAACGGCCCCATTAGCTCCAATAATGTAAATTTTGCCCCTCCCACTTACACCTGTTTATCTCACGAACCAGGTGAGTTTTCAAAAGTCTTAGTATGCACACTTGTAAGTTTAATTAATACCTTTCGATCGGTATATAACTCGACCTGATCGGACAGTCATAGCAAATCTTCCATTCTTCCTGTGTATATATGCTAGTCGCCTTTCGCACCCTTCGTGCTGCTTTCGTCACTAGCGCGGACTGCCGTCCGCAGTGATAGTCATCCGACTTTGGCCAAATTTGGTTAGTATGTAAGAGACAGAACCAAACATATAATCTGTGAGTTTGGTTGAGATATCTTAAGAAACAAAAAAGTTTTTCATACTAAAGGTGTTTTTCATCGGATTGTTCCTATGGCAGCTATAAGATATAGTCATTCCACTTTGACCAAATTTGAACAGAATGTAAGAGACAGTACCAAACATATAATCTGTGAGTTTGGTTGAGATATCTTAAGAAACAAAAAAGTTTTTCATACTAAAGGTGTTTTTCATCGGATTGTTCCTATGGCAGCTATAAGATATAGTCATTCCACTTTGACCAAATTTGGTCAGAATGTCAGAGACAGTACTAAACATTTAATCTGTGAGTTTGGTTGAGATATCTTAAGAAACAAAAAAGTGTTTCCTACTAAAGGTGTTTTTCATCGGATTGTTCCTATGGCAGCTATAAGATATAGTCATTCCACTTTGACCAAATTTGGTCAGAATGTCAGAGACAGTACTAAACATTTAATCTGTGAGTTTGGTTGATATATCTTAAGAAACAAAAAAGTTTTTCATACTAAGAAATTCCGTGACCTTTGACCTTGATTTGACCCTCTTACAGGGGGAATTTCGCAAAACGCCGTCTTATTGCACGATGAAATTATCTCATCTATGTTGAGTGCAAATTTCAGCTTTCTATCTTTTACCGTTTGGGCTGCACGTTGATTCTCAGTCAGTCAGTCAGTCAGTGAGTCAGAACAAAGAGTTTTATATATATAGACTAGGGGGCTACGCCCCCTGCTCGCTTCGCTCGCCAACCCCCAGCTCGCAACATTGTCTTTAGTTATCCGGTTTAACAAATTTACATAATATTCGCCCCCTGCTCGCTTCGCTTGCCAACCCGCAGCTCGCTTCGCTCGCAACATTGTATTTAGTTGCCCGTTTAAACAAATTTATATAATACTAGGGGGCTACGCCCCCTGTTCGCTTCGCTCGCCAACCCCCAGCTCGCTTCGCTCGCAACATTGTCTTTAGTTATCCGGTTTAACAAATTTACATAATATTCGCCCCCTGCTCGCTTCGCTCGCCAACCCGCAGCTCGCTGCTCTCGCAACATTGTATTTAGTTGCCCGTTTTAACAAATTTACATAATATAGCATTTGTTTTAAAAAAAAACCGGAAATATTTAGCTTCCGCTGTCCGCTGCGTTAATTTTTTTTCCTTGCAATTGAACTTTGGCTAAAAAGTCGGATTTTGTGATTTGGCGGGAAAAAGCTAAATTTGGCGGGAAAAAGCTAAATTTAGCGGGAAAAGCTAAATTAAGAGAATTAGTCCAAATTTGGCACGAAGAGTTAATCTGGGAGTTTTGTTAGGATATCTCCGATTGCATCCGATTGTTCCTATGGCAGCTATATGATATAGGCATCCGACTTTGACCAAATTTGGTCAGAATGTAAGAGACAGCCCCAATCATACAATCTGTGAGTTTGGTTGAGATATCTTAAGAAACAAATAAGTTTTTCATACAAAATGTTATTTTGCATCCGATTGTTCCTATGGCAGCTATATGATATAGTCATCCGACTTTGACCAAATTTGGTCAGAATGTAAGAGACAGCCCCAATCATACAATCTGTGAGTTTGGTTGAGATATCTTAAGAAACAAATAAGTTTTTCATACTAAAGTTGTTTTTCTTCGGATTGAAACACCTTTAGATAAGATATAGTCATTCCACTTTGACCAAATTTGGTCAGAATGTAAGAGACAGTACCAAACATGTAATCTGTGAGTTTGGTTTTGATATCTTAAGAAACAAAAAAGTTTTTCATACTAAAGGTGTTTTTCATCGGATTGTTCCTATGGCAGCTATAAGATATAGTCATTCCACTTTGACCAAATTTGGTCAGAATGTAAGAGACAGTACCAAACATATAATCTGTGAGTTTGGTTGAGATATCTTAAGAAACAAAAAAGTTTTTCATACTAAGCAATTCCGTGACTTTTGACCTTGATTTTGACCCTCTTACAGGTGGAATTTCGCAAAACGCCGTCTTATTGCACGATGAAATTATCTCATCTATGTTGTGTGCAAATTTCAGCTCTCTATCTTTTACCGTTTGGGCTGCACGTTGATTCTCAGTGTGTCAGTCAGTGAGTCAGTCAGTGAGTCAGGACAAAGAGTTTTACATATATAGATAGCATTTGTTTTAAAAAAAACCGGAAATATTTAGCTTCCGCTGTCCGCTGCGTTAATTTTTTTTCCTTGCAATTGAACTTTGGCTAAAAAGTCGGATTTTGTGATTTGGCGGGAAAAAGCTAAATTTGGCGGGAAAAAGCTAAATTTAGCGGGAAAAGCTAAATTAAGAGAATTAGTCCAAATTTGGCACGAAGAGTTAATCTGGGAGTTTTGTTAGGATATCTCCGATTGCATCCGATTGTTCCTATGGCAGCTATATGATAGGCATCCGACTTTGACCAAATTTGGTCAGAATGTAAGAGACAGCCCCAATCATACAATCTGTGAGTTTGGTTGAGATATCTTAAGAAACAAATAAGTTTTTCATACAAAATGTTATTTTGCATCCGATTGTTCCTATGGCAGCTATATGATATAGTCATCCGACTTTGACCAAATTTGGTCAGAATGTAAGAGACAGCCCCAATCATACAATCTGTGAGTTTGGTTGAGATATCTTAAGAAAGAAATAAGTTTTTCATACTAAAGTTGTTTTTCTTCGGATTGAAACACCTTTAGATAAGATATAGTCATTCCACTTTGACCAAATTTGGTCAGAATGTAAGAGACAGTACCAAACATGTAATCTGTGAGTTTGGTTTTGATATCTTAAGAAACAAAAAAGTTTTTCATACTAAAGGTGTTTTTCATCGGATTGTTCCTATGGCAGCTATAAGATATAGTCATTCCACTTTGACCAAATTTGGTCAGAATGTAAGAGACAGTACCAAACATATAATCTGTGAGTTTGGTTGAGATATCTTAAGAAACAAAAAAGTTTTTCATACTAAGCAATTCCGTGACTTTTGACCTTGATTTTGACCCTCTTACAGGTGGAATTTCGCAAAACGCCGTCTTATTGCACGATGAAATTATCTCATCTATCTTGTGTGCAAATTTCAGCTCTCTATCTTTTACCGTTTGGGCTGCACGTTGATTCTCAGTGAGTCAGTCAGTGAGTCAGGACAAAGGGTTTTATATATATAGATAACATTTTTTCTAAAAAAAAAAAACGGAAATATTTAGCTTCCGCTGTCCGCTGTCCGCTGCCTTAATTTTTTTCCTTGCAATTGAACTTTGGCTAAAAAGTCGGATTTGGTGATTTGGCGGGAAAAAGCTAAATTTGGCGGGAAAAAGCTAAATTTGGCGGGAAAAAGCTAAATTAAGCGAATTAGTCAAAATTTGCAAGAGTTAATCTAAAAGTTTTGTTAGGATATCTCCGATTGCATCCGATTGTTCCTATGGCAGCTATATGATATAGTCATCCGACTTTGACCAAATTTGGTCAGAATGTAAGAGACAGCCCCAATCATACAATCTGTGAGTTTGGTTGAGATATCTTAAGAAACAAATAAGTTTTTCATACTAAAGGTGTTTTTCATCGGATTGTTCCTATGGCAGCTTTAAGATATAGTCATTCCACTTTGACCAAATTTGGTCAGAATGTAAGAGACACTACCAAACATATAATCTGTGAGTTTGGTTGAGATATCTTAAGAAACAAAAAAGTTTTTCATTCTAAAGGTGTTTTTCATCGGATTGTTCCTATGGCAGCTTTAAGATATAGTCATTCCACTTTGACCAAATTTGGTCAGAATGTAAGAGACAGTACCAAACATGTAATCTGTGAGTTTGGTTGAGATATCTTAAGAAACAAAAAAGTTTTTCATACTAAAGGTGTTTTTCATCGGATTGTTCCTATGGCAGCTTTAAGATATAGTCTTTCCACTTTGACCAAATTTGGTCAGAATGTAAGAGACAGTACCAAACATGTAATCTGTGAGTTTGGTTGAGATATCTTAAGAAACAAAAAAGTTTTTCATACTAAGCAATTCCGTGACTTTTGACCTTGATTTTGACCCTCTTACAGGTGGAATTTCGCAAAACGCCGTCTTATCGCACGATGAAATTATCTCATCTATGTTGTGTGCAAATTTCAGCTCTCTATCTTTTACCGTTTGGGCTGCACGTTGATTCTCAGTGAGTCAGTCAGTGAGTCAGTCAGTGAGTCAGGACAAAGAGTTTTATGTATATAGATAGCATTTGTTTTAAAAAAAACCGGAAATATTTAGCTTCCGCTGTCCGCTGCGTTAATTTTTTTTCCTTGCAATTGAACTTTGGCTAAAAAGTCGGATTTTGTGATTTGGCGGGAAAAAGCTAAATTTGGCGGGAAAAAGCTAAATTTAGCGGGAAAAGCTAAATTAAGAGAATTAGTCCAAATTTGGCACGAAGAGTTAATCTGGGAGTTTTGTTAGGATATCTCCGATTGCATCCGATTGTTCCTATGGCAGCTATATGATATAGGCATCCGACTTTGACCAAATTTGGTCAGAATGTAAGAGACAGCCCCAATCATACAATCTGTGAGTTTGGTTGAGATATCTTAAGAAACAAATAAGTTTTTCATACAAAATGTTATTTTGCATCCGATTGTTCCTATGGCAGCTATATGATATAGTCATCCGACTTTGACCAAATTTGGTCAGAATGTAAGAGACAGCCCCAATCATACAATCTGTGAGTTTGGTTGAGATATCTTAAGAAACAAATAAGTTTTTCATACTAAAGTTGTTTTTCTTCGGATTGAAACACCTTTAGATAAGATATAGTCATTCCACTTTGACCAAATTTGGTCAGAATGTAAGAGACAGTACCAAACATGTAATCTGTGAGTTTGGTTTTGATATCTTAAGAAACAAAAAAGTTTTTCATACTAAAGGTGTTTTTCATCGGATTGTTCCTATGGCAGCTATAAGATATAGTCATTCCACTTTGACCAAATTTGGTCAGAATGTAAGAGACAGTACCAAACATATAATCTGTGAGTTTGGTTGAGATATCTTAAGAAACAAAAAAGTTTTTCATACTAAGCAATTCCGTGACTTTTGACCTTGATTTTGACCCTCTTACAGGTGGAATTTCGCAAAACGCCGTCTTATTGCACGATGAAATTATCTCATCTATGTTGTGTGCAAATTTCAGCTCTCTATATTTTTCCGTTTGGGCTGCACGTTGATTCTCAGTGAGTCAGTCAGTGAGTCAGGACAAAGAGTCTTATATATATAGATAGCATTTGTTTTAAAAAAACCGGAAATATTTAGCTTCCGCTGTCCGCTGCGTTAATTTTTTTTCCTTGCAATAAAACTTTGGCTAAAAAGTCGGATTTTGTGATTTGGCGGGAAAAAGCTAAATTTAGCGGGAAAAGCTAAATTAAGAGAATTAGTCCAAATTTGGCACGAAGAGTTAATCTGGGAGTTTTTTTTAGGATATCTCCGATTGCATCCGATTGTTCCTATGGCAGCTATATGATATAGGCATCCGACTTTGACCAAATTTGGTCAGAATGTAAGAGACAGCCCCAATCATACAATCTGTGAGTTTGGTTGAGATATCTTAAGAAACAAATAAGTTTTTCATACAAAATGTTATTTTGCATCCGATTGTTCCTATGGCAGCTATATGATATAGTCATCCGACTTTGACCAAATTTGGTCAGAATGTAAGAGACAGCCCCAATCATACAATCTGTGAGTTTGGTTGAGATATCTTAAGAAACAAATAAGTTTTTCATACTAAAGTTGTTTTTCTTCGGATTGAAACACCTTTAGATAAGATATAGTCATTCCACTTTAACCAAATTTGGTCAGAATGTAAGAGACAGTACCAAACATGTAATCTGTGAGTTTGGTTTTGATATCTTAAGAAACAAAAAAGTTTTTCATACTAAAGGTGTTTTTCATCGGATTGTTCCTATGGCAGCTATAAGATATAGTCATTCCACTTTGACCAAATTTGGTCTGAATGTAAGAGACAGTACCAAACATATAATCTGTGAGTTTGGTTGAGATATCTTAAGAAACAAAAAAGTTTTTCATACTAAGCAATTCCGTGACTTTTGACCTTGATTTTGACCCTCTTACAGGTGGAATTTCGCAAAACGCCGTCTTATTGCACGATGAAATTATCTCATCTATGTTGTGTGCAAATTTCAGCTCTCTATCTTTTACCGTTTGGGCTGCACGTTGATTCTCAGTGAGTCAGTCAGTGAGTCAGGACAAAGAGTTTTATATATATAGATAACATTTTTTCTAAAAAAAAAAACGGAAATATTTAGCTTCCGCTGTCCGCTGTCCGCTGCCTTAATTTTTTTCCTTGCAATTGAACTTTGGCTAAAAAGTCGGATTTGGTGATTTGGCGGGAAAAAGCTAAATTTGGCGGGAAAAAGCTAAATTTGTCGGGAAAAAGCTAAATTAAGCGAATTAGTCAAAATTTGCAAGAAGAGTTAATCTAAAAGTTTTGTTAGTATATCTCCGATTGCATCCGATTGTTCCTATGGCAGCTATATGATATAGTCATCCGACTTTGACCAAATTTGGTCAGAGTGTAAGAGACAGCCCCAATCATACAATCTGTGAGTTTGGTTGAGATATCTTAAGAAACAAATAAGATTTTCATACTAAAGGTGTTTTTCATCGGATTGTTCCTATGGCAGCTTTAAGATATAGTCATTCCACTTTGACCAAATTTGGTCAGAATGTAAGAGACACTACCAAACATATAATCTGTGAGTTTGGTTGAGATATCTTAAGAAACAAAATAGTTTTTCATTCTAAAGGTGTTTTTCATCGGATTGTTCCTATGGCAGCTTTAAGATATAGTCATTCCACTTTGACCAAATTTGGTCAGAATGTAAGGGACAGTACCAAACATGTAATCTGTGAGTTTGGTTGAGATATCTTAAGAAACAAAAAAGTTTTTCATACTAAAGGTGTTTTTCATCGGATTGTTCCTATGGCAGCTTTAAGATATAGTCATTCCACTTTGACCAAATTTGGTCAGAATGTAAGAGACAGTACCAAACATGTAATCTGTGAGTTTGGTTGAGATATCTTAAGAAACAAAAAAGTTTTTCATACCAAGCAATTCCGTGACCTTTGACCTTGATTTTGACCCTCTTACAGGTGGAATTTCGCAAAACGCCGTCTTATTGCACGATGAAATTATCTCATCTATGTTGTGTGCAAATTTCAGCTCTCTATCTTTTACCGTTTGGGCTGCACGTTGATTCTCAGTGAGTCAGTCAGTGAGTCAGTCAGTGAGTCAGGACAAAGAGTTTTATATACACTGCCGATCAACTGAATAGGTTCATGCTTACCGGGGTAGGAATTGGGCTGTAATTCCTAAACCAATGTTCCGATTTACATGAACTTTTTTTTCTATAGTTCTCTGATTCTTTAATAATAAGATGCCAAAGTATGATTTTCATAAACTTAATATTTATTGCTTAATTATTTTTTCTTCTGAAAGAGTAACAAAATTAATGCTTTATTTTTGCTTCAACTGAATAGGTTCAGCTGAATGAATTTCAGTTTGTGAGCAAAATTCGGCGATATAACGACAGAATTTGTTTGCAAATTAGTAAATTAATATATTTTCTTTATATTAAATGAAAAATAAGCCATGAATAGCAATTGTCCGAGTACGAAAGAGGCCAAATCGAGCCCTATCATAAAAGTGGTCTTGGCCATATTAAAATCGATAAAAAAAATTGGAAGAAGCCAAAATGTTGAGAGTAACTTTTGAAGATACAGTGCCGAATATGACAAAAATATCAAAAACGGAGTCAAACACGCGACCACTGCGGCGGACAGGTGACATATTGCTCGCAGTGCGTCCAATTCCCACCTCTCAGCACCCAAAACCAAAGAAATTTGTGGTGTTAAAGCAAGTGTATCAACTGTAAAACGTGTGATTTTGTCGGCTAATCATCTAATAAGATTGAAACCTAAAAAAAAACCACCATTTAATCATCCACGTAAAGCTTCACGACTGCATTTTGCTTGGAAGCACATGAGCTGGACGATGGAATGGCACAACATCGCAACGCGTTGTCTTTTATAACGAAAAGAAATTTTATTTAGACAAAGTAGATGATAACAACTGTTACTACCAGGGATTAAAACCGAAACGAATATCGGTTTCAGTTACGGTTTCGGTTATGTTCGAATTTAGGTTTTCGGTTATCGGTTACGCAAAATCTTTGAATAAAGGTTTCGTAACGGTGAACCGGTTTTTGTTTGTTTCGGTTTTGAAATACCGGTATGGTTTCGGTTCACTAAAAAATTTTTTTTCCAAAAATAAAATTATATTAATAATATTATAGTAATAATTAAAAAGGCATTACTTTCTTAATGTTTCATTCGCACACTAATTTCACATCTTCAGTTTGAGGCAACAATTTTAAGTATTTTATTTAACAAATTTATTAATTTGTGCTTATTCAGTGATATGCAAATTCGATCAAGAATATAACAAATTAAAGTTCAAATTTAAGCACAAGAAAATTAAAATCAAAAATCAAAATAAAAATAAAGTATAATTTTTTTTTGGATGTATAAAAAACCGAAATTAACACTTATAAATGAAACGGTTACTAAACGGTTATATCGGTTTACAGAGTTTCGGTTTTAAGGTTTCGGTCAAATAAAAATTTTTCTTTTCGGTTACGGTTTCAGTTACGGTTTTAAATTTCAATCGGTTTTTACCGGTTTAAGGTTACGGTTTCGGTTAGGGTTTTAATCCCTGGTTACTACCATGATCTTCAAAAAGAAGAGCATTTCCTGAGCCGTCGCAACACCTTTAAAGGAGGCGTAATGGTGTGGGTATCAGTACCAGTTTATGGAACTTGAAACCTTGAATTTGTAACTTCCAAAATGCAGTCGTGAAGCTTTACGTGGATGATAAAATGGTATTTTTTTTTTAAGTTTCAATCTTATTAGATGATTAGCCGACAAAATCACACGTTTTACAGTTGATACACTTGCTTTAACACCACAAATTTCTTTGGTTTTGGGTGCTGAGAGGTGGGAATTGGACGCACTGCGAGCAATATGTCACCTGTCCGCCGTAGTGGTCGCGTGCTTGACTCCGTTTTTGATATTTTTGTCATATTCGGCACTGTATCTTCAAAAGTTATTCTCAACATTTTGGCTTCTTCCAATTTTTTTATCGATTTTGATATGGCCAAGACCACTTTTATGATAGGGCTCGATTTGGCCTCTTTCGTACTCGGACAATTGCTATTCATGGCTTATTTTTCATTTAATATAAAGAAAATATATTAATTTACTAATTTCCAAACAAATTCTGTCGTTATATCGCCGAATTTTGCTCACAAACTGAAATTCATTCAGCTGAACCTATTCAGTTGAAGCAAAAATAAAGCATTAATTTGTTACTCTTTCAGAAGAAAAAATAATTAAGCAATAAATATTAAGTTTATGAAAATCATACTTTGGCAACTTATTAGTAAAGAATCAGAGAACTATAGAAAAAAATTTCATGTAAATCGGAACATTGGTTTAGGAATTACAGCCCAATTCCTACCCCGGTAAGCATGAACGTATTTAGTTGATGGGCAGTGTATATAGACTAGGGGGCTACGCCCCCTGCTCGCTTCGCTCGCCAACCCCCAGCTCGCTTCGCTCGCAACATTGTATTTAGTTGCCCGTTTTAACAAATTTAAATTAGTCAAAATTTGGCAAGAAGAGTTAATCTAAAAGTTTTGTTAGGATTGTCGTGATATAATCATCACTATTACCCGTTAAGCTTATCATATACACAAACCAAAAGCACACAACAATTATCCGCTAAGCTTATCATGTACATAAACCAAATGATCAACATATGATCCAAATGCTTAGCATAGACACAAACCAAAAGCTCTGTACGAATTAAAGCTTAACAACAACTTATACATGCAACCGAAGAGATGCAGCATACATGCAGTTACAGTTAATTAAGCTTAGCATAAGATAACATTAAGATCTCCTCTAACCCATGTAATTAAGTCTAGCCATAAGAACCTATGTAAGCTCTAGGTATAAATACGGGCCCTGTGGCTGCAATAAAGCATTGAATATAAAACAATCAAACCCTCGCCTTCTATAGGATATCTCCGATTGCATCCGATTGTTCCTATGGCAGCTATATGATATAGTCATCCGACTTTGACCAAATTTGGTCAGAATGTAAGAGACAGTACCAAACATGTAATCTGTGAGTTTGGTTGAGATATCTTAAGAAACAAAAAAGTTTTTCATACTAAAGGTTTTTTTCATCGGATTGTTCCTATGGCAGCTATAAGATATAGTCATTCCACTTTGACCAAATTTGGTCAGAATGTTAGAGACAGTACCAAACATGTAATCTGTGAGTTTGGTTGAGATATTGTAACGAAGTTTTCCAGCCGGGGTCTGCGTCTCAGTCCGGCCAGGGTCTGTTATAGAGAAATTTATTAACATCTGGGACGGCTGAAATGAGCGGCGGAAGTGTCAGAGGGTATGCAGACGCTCCCGCTCGATGATCGGCTGAAAAGGACCATGATGCGAACCCACGAGCGACCAGGAGGACGAGGAGGAAACTCCCGAATCCCGTTACGTCGTCCTCTTCTCGCCCCCTGAGTCTCTCGGTTCGGATGCGGCCACAAAGTCGTCCCTTTCCGGCGGCGTTGGGTGTTGTACCCCGGGATGAGAAACGGAACAGACCAAAATCTCAAAATCTCTCCGGCCGGTTGGGCAGACTATGCCTCCGCATCCTAGGGCTCGCATCAGGTTACCTAGAATCCTGTAATGAAACTAAAAGGAAAATATTTGCCCCGAACCACAGGGAAAATAAAACTCGAGCATGCCATTTCCATTTTTTTCTTGTTTATTCCTTGCGCAATTGTATATATAAAAAGGAGAAAACGGAAAGAAATTTTGTGCCGCCGCACACAGTAGAAGATGTTAAGTCACTGCTCCATAGGCGGAGCCGAGAAATAAGAAGAAGGCCGCTGGCCAGCTTACCGGCTATACAATCGGCCGAAGTGGATGCTGCGTTTCCGCAGGTGGCTCGTTGTCCTCACACTCACACACACACACACGAGGGTGTTGCGGCTGATAGCGCTGCGCGGCGCTGTGTTTCGTTGTTGTTGCTGGTCTTTCACACACACACGACGGTGTTGCGGCTGATGGCGCTGCGCTGCGCTGTGTTTTGTTGTTGTTGCTGTTGTTGCACACACACCGACGGTGCTGCTGCTGATGGCGCTGCGCTGCGCTGTGTTTTGTTGTTGTTGCTGCTTGCGGCCAGAAAAGGCAGATTTCCGCGCACACACTGTTGTTGTTGCTGCTTGCGGCAAAAGCAATCCGCGCACACACTGTTGTCGTTCGTTCTTGCGTCGTATAATGCTCGCGCACACACACACTGTTGTTGTTGCTGATGTCACTTTTAATAAAACTTTTGAAGTCAGAGAAAACACGTCCGCTTGCTTTGAGCCCGTCAGAAAAGTGAAAAAGTGCCGCGTGGCGGAAGTTCCACCATTTTTCTTGCTCGTTCACCTTCAGAACCAGATGAACGATCGTGCGTGGTTCCTTAGAACGAAAATTGAACTACGAGAACGCGACTTAGTTCATTGCGCTAGTTCTTCGTGTTCGCTCCATGCGATGTTCAAAATACCAAAACTTAAATGAACCAACTGAGCGAGCGCGATCCAGTGGCTCGCTCAGTGGTGTAATAATACCGCATCCAGCTGCCACACACCCCCCCTTTACTTCGGGGGGCGGAGAAAGACCGTGACCTCGCCTTGGCGGGAGATGCGGACTTGGAAGCGCTGCCCTTCTGCCTCCACCACGAACTTCTTGGGCCCTTCCGTCGAAACTTTAGATTGGGCCAGTCCCACGGCGTCCAATACAGCTACGGGCACCATGGCCCCCAATCCAAAAACGCGCCATCCGGCCGGGATCTCCACCCAGTCCATCTGCTCCCACGGCAAATCCTGGGCGACGTCGACGTCCCCAACTGCGGCCAGCACCTCGTCGTACTCCTCGTTCCCCAGCAAGGACAAATCCTCGACGACCGAGCCCGGGAGGTTGATCTCGGCTGCGAGAAACGCGCCAAGGGCGGTGGAATCCGGCAAAGGCCCCGGAAAACTGCCGCCTCCCCGCACTTCGTCCTCCATCGCCGGCTGGTAGAGCTGTGGGTGTAGTCGTACTGCAGAAAAGAACGAGGATGATTAATTACGGGCTTCCGCACTGGTTCTGGGTTAAGTCAAGATGAAGAGGCGTAGTTAGTATTCGGAGGGTTACAAGAGACGTAGCTAGTATTCGGAGGGTTAAAAGAAACGTAGAGTTCAGCCTATCAGGTGGTCGGAGTTTGGCGATTTATACTTATAATTTTGTTGCCCTGAATATTAAGATCAACATTATTTTTCTGGCAATTTTGTTTTACAATTGTATTAGTTATGTTCCAAGTTACAATGGTATTTGGTTCAATGTATTTTATCATTTCTTTGTTATTTATGCGTTCAAAGTTACAAGTTGGTGTTGTGTGTAGTAAAATTTTTGTTATGCATTCGTCAATTACTGGTTTATTATCTCGATTATAAATTTTATTATCTTTTTCAAAAAATTTCGCGCGGAGAGGAATAAAAAAAAAGAAAAAGGAGAAAAAAAAGAAAAAAAAGAGGAAGAACAAGTAGTATAGATATAGGCAACCGGGAATTTTTTTGGGGTTCAGAGCGCCACCTAGCGGGCGGCGGCGGCAGGACAAAGCGCCATCTAGCGGTGGGTAGCGGAAAGTGGCGGAAAATGGTTTGTGTCTCGGCTAAGTGATCTCAATTTCTGCTAAAATGGGTTGTGTCTCTGCTAAATGATCTCAATTTCTGCTAAAATGGATTGTGTCTCTGCTAAAGTAGGTATGCATTTCTGCTAAAGGTTATGTGTCTCAGATAAAATGGGTATGCATTTCTGCTAAGGGATCACTGCTAAGTGTGGATGTCCTCACTGTAAACATTAGCCGCTAGAGGGCGTTTCCTCTTTTTTGAAAGTTCCGGTTGCCTATATCTATACTACTTGTTCTTCCTCTTTTTTTTCTTTTTTTTCTCCTTTTTCTTTTTTTTTTATTCCTCTCCGCGCGAAATTTTTTAACATGACCCCTAACTTATGCAATACTTTTTTATAATCCCCCTAACGTATGCTTTATTTTTTACCACCAGAAATTCAAATGACCGTTACGATCATTTCAACTCTTAAATTACCTGGCATGTCCCACGTCCCTTTTTTATTATCGAACCACAGGTACTCTATTGTCCCTTCTAAAAAAAATAATTAGGGTATTCACTTTACTGTGGCAGCCTGGCACATGGCACATGTCCCAAACGTCACAACAACAATTTGTACTGAAAAATTTCATGCCTTGATGTCA